>JBBBDQ010000189.1:2047500-2150000 GCA_037127315.1 Ascarosepion bandense
TTTATTTTCATTTTCATTAAGACTTTCTCGTAGCTAACACCGTCCGTTCATAATATCTTCAGTATTCTTCTGTAGCATTAGGTTTCTGTTGCCTCAAGTATTCACGTCATCTGTGTGGAAATTATCTACCATTTGCTACCGTGTAAGTGTATAGATGTTACATAACAATTCAGCACTTATTTCCTTGTTTCTAATATATTCTCCCGTATCGTCTACGACATGTTTCCATTAAAATTATTATTTTCAAATACTATAAATTCTTATTTAATATTCTTAATAAAATTTTAATTGTTAATCCTATATAAACTTGATATAATGAATATTTAATGAATATGCATACACCTAGGTTCCCCTTACAGTAATGTGATTGACTGTTGTCAGGCATAAATACAGACTGAGGCGATGACGCAAGAAGATCTACGTCCAGTGGTCTACTACCACTAGAGGTCTACCGCTATTGGTCTACGACTATTGGTCTACGTCTGTTTCAGGATTCAGCATACGACGAGTTTTTGTTTAAGAGCTAACTACACTGAAGGAAAAAGAAAAAATAATACGTGGATTGAGGAGGAGAGCATTTTGCGTGTACAAAATGCCCGTAACCAGGGACAAGGTGCCGTATTGCTTCATAAATGTCAGGAAGGATCTAAGATGCTAATGGCGCATGCTCGCTGAACGAAATTACAGTTAAATTGAAAAAGAAAGTTTTGCAATAATCTACGCTGTGAAAAACATTTCACAGATTTCTTTACGGAAAGGGAAACAGAATAAATAAAGAAAAATTATATGCAGTTCGTGTAGAGGACAGCATATAAAGAAAGATTGTTTCTTTAGGGACAAAAATGTTTTAATTGAGGGCGTGTAGGCCATAGAAGTTCACATTGTCGAGCAAAACAGAGAAAAGTAAAAGCAAAGTCGAAAACAAAAGATGAACGTAGTTTGGTCGAAAAACGAAATTGATGATGGTAAAAAAAGAAAATGCCTCAATGTAAAAATAAATGGAATACCGTAAAATTAATACTCGATTCAGGAAGTGATATCTCGGTAATAAACGAGGAAACATGGAAAACAAATTGGTAACCCACCGTTGACTAACACAGACAAAGTTGCTAGGAGAGTGTCAAGAAAAAGTATTAAGTTTAAAGATGAATTAAAATGTAACATTTCTTTCATTGGAAAAATACACAAATCGAATGTGTATGTACTACCTGGTTTAGAAAACCACTTTGGTTTAGACGTGATCGTATTGGTTAACCTATAGAAATTGTTGGTAAATGCTTTCTGTAACAAAGTGAACGTCATTGAGAACGATAAGACAAAGAAAATTAAGATTTCTTACGGATTTCTTACGGATTTCCCACGCGTCATTTCAGAAGGATTAGGTCTGTGCACAAAAACAGAAGTAAATTTGAATTGAAAGAAAATGTGAAACCAATTTTTAGACCAAAAACAAAAGTACCAATTTTCAGCACTAAACACAATAAATGAGAAATTAGAACGGTTGTAGAAAATTGGCGCAATTCAAAAGTCGATTACTTAGATTGGGCCTCTTCAACTATATATATATATATATATATATATATATATATATATATATATAAATTAAAATAAATTTTCAAAATTAAAAAATGTTGAATAAACATTTCAACATGAAATCCCTAAGAGAGATTTCACGTATTCTCAGCAACAGTCCATATTCTAAAATGAGAATAAAATTAAGATTAAAAAGAGAAATAAAAAAATAAATAAAAAAATGAGGGTTAAGATTTGAGAAATTTACGTCACAAAAATTGTTTTTGTTAATCACTCTATATTAGGTTTTTACTTTTAGATAGAGTTTTAAGTGAAGAGATGGAAAATTTGACATGTCTTGCTTTACAAAGGAAAAGGGTTAAGGAAGGGAACTCGTTAAATTGAGAACAGAACAGAACAGAAAGGGAAGGGCCGGGATATAAATTAGAAAATGAATGTATATATATATATATATATATATATATATATATATATATATATATATATATATATATATATATATATATATATATATATATATATATATATATATATATATATATATATATAAAACAAAAAATCAGAGTGTGTGCGGGTTTTTCGACAGGTTTAAGTGAATGAAAGACCATGCTTACCCTCTACCGTCTCCTAAGAATATATTCACTAAATTAAACGGAGGTAGTGTGTTTTCAAAGTTAGACTTCTCAGAGGCTTACCTTCAGGTTAAAGTCAGTGAAAAATAATCGAAGCACCTGACAATAAACACGCATAAATGGATTTTCAAACTAAATCGTCTTCTGTTTGGATTAAAGGTAACTATTCCAGCAAATAATGGACACAATGTTGGCTGCTATGGCATATATAATCGCATATTTAGATGATACTTTGATAAAAAGTGAAACGATACCCAACACAAAACGCATATTAGATCGGTATTACAGTGAATTGTAGAATACAGATTCAATCTGAGTGCTGAAAAATGCGAGTTCTTCTTAAAGAAGATAAAATATTTATGGCAGATCATTGACAGTAAAGGAAGAAAATCTGATCCAGAAAGGGCCGACGTTATAAAAAATGCCAGCACCTAATATTGTGGCTAAAGTCCAGGCGTTCTTGGGATTAGTAAGCTACTATAGCATTTATATCCCCAAAATGTATGATATGAAACTCTTATACATGAGTTGTTGATATGGTCAAATAAATGCGAACATGTTTAAAAAAAATGAAAGTTGTCTATTAGCAGACATTTCCTTAGTGCATTCTAACCCGAAAAGGAAATTTGTTGTAGCAGCATCTGCCCGTAACCAGGGACAAGGTGCTGTATTGCTTCATAAATGTTGTAGCAGCATCTGCCCGTAACCAGGGACAAGGTGCTGTATTGCTTCATAAATGTTGTAGCAGCATCTGCCCGTAACCAGGGACAAGCTGCTGTATTGCTTCATAAATGTCAGGAAGGATCTAAGATGCTAAAAGCGCATGCTCGCTGAACGAAATTACAGTTAAATTGCAAAAGAAATCTTTGCAATAATCTACGCTGGGAAAAACATTTCACAGATTTCTTTACGGAAGAGAGTTTTTTTTTCTGCATACAGATCACAGACCGCTGTTTTTAATATTTGGAAAAAATAAAGGGATACCAACTCACACGGCAATTCGACGACAGCTTTCGAATGTCATTTTATTGAATTATAATTTCAAAATAACATATGCGTATTCAAAGAAGCTAGATTACGCTGATGGGTTATCAAGATTGATACCAGAATATTCGGAACCATTGGAAGAAACGGTAATCGCGGCGCTAAGTGACGAAAGTGAATTGTCGAGTCTGGTATGCAACACTGTTATAGAAATACCACTTACACTAGAAGGTGTGCAAAAAGCAGCGGAGAACGATGATTTCATTAAAAAATGAAAAAGAAAGTCTGGTTGACGGAGAAATCTAAAAAAGAAAGTAGTGGGTCACGGTTTTCAATTTGCGATCAAGTATTTCTATACACAGATAGAGGTGTAATGTCGGGTACTCAGCAAAAGAAAATTCCAAAAGAGTTTCGCACCTGGCCATCCAGAGATTTCGAGAATGAAATCTCTAATGAGAAGCAACACCTATTGCCCAAGGATGAACCAAGATATAGAAAACATGGCGAAACAGTGCAGAGGATGTCAACTAGCAGCAAGGGATCTACCAGTAAAGATTCAACCATGGTCAAAGAGAGTTGTCCCATGGACTCGATTGCATATCGACTATGCAGACCTCCAAAATTGGGTCTTATTATCTAATTATTGTGGACAGTTTCACTAAGTGACCAGGAATTGTTAAGTGCAGACATATGACTGCAACAAATACAATAAACTTACTTCTCTCTAACTGTAATGTGATTGTCTGGTGTCAGCCATAAATATAGACTGAGGCGAGGACGCATGGAGGTCTATGTCCAGAGGTCTACTACCACTAGAGGACTACCGCTATTGGTCTACGTCTATTGACTAGGCCAACGTCTCAGGATACTGCATACGACGGTACGTCCATTACGACTACGTACTAAATTGTCCTACCCAGTGTTTATTTCCCAAAACCGCATAACTACCTCGAATGATATATATATATATATATATATATATATATATATATATATATATTCCTTTCCAGGACATACCAAAACTAATATTCTGTTTTAATTCTATTATTTACTTATGCTTTTCTCATTTGTAATACATTTTCTTGATATTTTATGACGAATTCTGGATTTTTATTCTGATGAATAGTTTTTACGTTAACAATTACTTCCATTATTCAATATTTATTAAGAGAAAATAATTTATTTTCTACTTAATTTTTAAAGGAAAATACATACATATATTTTTCATTATTCGAAATTATGCTTTGTATATAATGTTTTGAAAATACATTAACATTCCAAATATCCTTGTAGCATTAAATGCTTCAATAACCAAATTAGTAACTTTCCATAAACACCAACTACAGTGTGAAATTTTTGAGAACAATTGTACACTTCTTACGTAGAGCTTTTATTTGGCACTCAAATTCACTCAAGTGGAACTTAGATATACGACTCATCGCTATGGATGTCGGTAAAATAAAGAGTTCTTCTTAATTCTGACACCAATGTTCTATCTAAGAGGCGGATCAGACTAAAAATAAAAATAACTGCCTGCGCGCCAAAATCTTCATACTTTTTGATTTCCTTGGAATATTCTCTAACAACATACGTCGCTAAGTTCTACTAGTTCTTTGTTTCGCAACAAATATTCTCCATTCTAAGTTCACTGAAATTAATCATCATAATTCGCTTCGTATTTCGGTAGTAATTTTCAAGAACTGCTACTGCTACTGTACGGAAGAAACTGCTACTGTATGGAAGAAACTCCCTAGAGGATTCTTTATCGATCACTACAAAATATTACCTTCAGGTCTGGTGTGAAAAGTGTGTAAAATGATACGACTACTGCCACAGCGGCACGTTCAGTCATATTCTTTAAGTTAAAGTATGACTTATTTAAGCCATAAATACAGTGAATCTAAACCGTTAGTGTACTTATTATCATTTCTTTTAGAGATAGCAGTTTTTTTAGTGTTCGGAAATCGAAACACATTTCACATTTCTGCAGACGTTGCCGTATCAGTGTCTTCAGTGTTTGTTAAAGAGAAAGAGACGACAAAGTTAAACGATAGAGGATATTTCTTTTTCAGTTTGATCATCTTGTATCACACGGTTGAGTGGCAGAACTGGTGAAAATTGACATTCCTATTTCTGCTAGCGTTGACGGTGATTTGGTTGACTGCTGGCCGTCTGAATGACGAATGGCCGAATGGTCATATTACTAACTTGGATAACTTGAATAACTTCCATGAATATTCTTAGTATAAATAGAACGCGTAAATACACGTATACTTCAATTCGCATGACCTGATTACGTGCTTTCCTTCCATTGAACGGCGTTCAATACTGATGAATAAGTAATGGTCACCCCATGCAATTAAATATTGTACATTTTTTGTTTCTTCAGATATAGCACTATCCAAATAATAAATAGTTATCTTATGGAAGTTTATAGATTTTTAAGCACTTGGTTTCAACATCTAATTTCAGAATGTATTGCTCAGCAAATTTTCTAGAACTCACACCGTTGGAAGATCATGATTTCGGGTAATAAACTAATTACAAAGCATTATAATTATTTTACTTTTCATAGGTACATATCGACGTATATTATAGTTAACGAATGTACACCTGCCGTCAAAAATGGCTGCTAAATATTTGAGAGGTCTATATATATATATATATGTGTGTGTGTGTGTGTGTGTGTTTGTGTGTGTGTGTGTGTGTGTGTGTGTGTGTGTCAACACTTACAAGCAACAGACTGTTTCATGCTAGGCGCAATCATCAGGCCACATGTGTTGGGTTTTTTTCTCGTCTATTTATATATACAGGTCAGTGGTACATTGTGGTTACTTCTTCTAATGATTATTTTTCCGGGAGTGGTTTATTTGGATAAACTTATTTTACCTGTTTTTATAGCAGATAGTGGATTCCAAACAATACTCATATAAACAGGCTGCAAGTCACCAAAATGGCTGCCGTTTGTTTACTATTGCGCATATTAGCTGAGAATTTTAGATCTGCACATGTGTAAGTGTTGTCATATAACGTGTCTAGTTCCACTAATTTTTTATTAAAAACTATCGGAGTTAGAACAAAAAAATCGACTTGCATATGATTCTGGTCCGCAGTGTATTTTTTTTTTTTTTTTTTTTTTTATAAGCGTTTCACCCCGAGCAAGGCATGTCACTGCCACTACTGTGCAGGGGGCTACGTAGAGAGGAGAAAGGCTGGTTAAATATAGGACATAACAGAGGGTGGGTGATAGGCGGGTGAGGATACCGAGAATGAGGGTTGGGTAGATGAGAGTGTTGTGAGAATAGATGGGAGTTAGTGTGATAGGAGGTGTCTATTGACCCTACATTTAAACACCTGGAGATTGTAATTGTCGGGAAAGCAGACTTGTGGAAGGGAGTTCCACAGGCGGGAAGCGCGAGAAAAGAAGCTGTTGGAGTAGAATTTACGGTTACATCTTATTTGTTTAACTGTAAAAGGGTGGGACCTAGTTGCTAATCTAGTATCTCGTGTAAATTCGTGCTTGGGCGGCACCAGTGATCTAAGCTCATCGGAGCAGAAGCCATGAAAGTACTTGTAGAAGAGGCACAGGGAAGCTACATCACGCCGGTGTGAGAGCGGCTGCAGCCGGTCTGCCAAGTTAGTATCAACCACGTTACAGATCCTCCTTTGTATTTTGTCAAGAAGCCCAAGGAGAGCAGCAGGGGCACCCGACCAGATATGGCAGCAATATTCAATACACGGGCGGATGGTAGATTTGTATATGTGCAGAACAGTTTCAGGTGGGAAAAATTTCCGGGCCCTGCACAGAGAGCCGACTTTCATAGCAGCAGATTTGGCAATGGATTCAATATAGTCATTCCATTTGAGGTCCGCCGAGAGTGTAAGGCCAAGGAGGCGTAGTATTTTACTCTCTGGGAGGCTAGCCTGTCCCATGCTAATGGGAGGTAGATGCGATAGTCTATGGTGGTTAGTTGATAACAGCTTTGTTTTGGAGGCATTGAAATTTACCAACCATTTCCTACCCCAGGTCACTACGGATTGGAGGTCCCTTTCCAGTGCGGCAGCGAGGTTCACTTTGTCGTCCAGACCTGGTTTCTGATCGATGCGGGAGTAGATTGTTGTGTCGTCGGCATACATGCCAACTTGGGATCTAATGGTGTCGGGGAGATCATTAATGTAGATCAGAAATAGCGTGGGACCTAGGATAGAACCTTGAGGGACGCCCGCGTTCGTCTGGTAGTTTTGGGAGGCATGCCCATTTAATACCACCTTTAATGTGCGGTTAGAGAGGAAGGACTGGATGAGGTCAAACAGATGTCCAGTTATCCCATAGCTCCGCAGTTTGCACAAGAGGCCAGCATGCCAGACCCTGTCGAATGCTTTGGAGATATCCAAGATATATATATATTTACAGTTACTTCTCGGTAACACTCGCATACTCACCGTAGATCACAAAAATGCTAACAGGAAAAGAAATATTATATGGTTCAAACGCCTCGTATAGTTAAATCGTAAAAATAAACATATACTTCAAACTGTTACATAAACACTTCTCGGAATTAAATGATTAACAAAAACACGGCAAAAATCAGCTACAGTTGCACTGAAAACATGGGATAAATAATAAAACAAAGCAAAATAGAAACACTCTAAAAAAACAGACAAAAAAATTAAACCCACGTGTAACTGCAGTAAAAAAAAGTAATTTAAAAAAACTGCAGTAAAAAAAGGTAATTTAAAAAAAACAACGAAATATACGAAGCGACGGTAAAATCAGCAGGTAATGAAGAAAAATATACATGGTAGTAACAAAAGAAACATGGAGACAAAGAAACTACGCACACAAAACACACTTCATAAATAAGCGAATAGCACAAGGCTTTCTAAGTATATCTGGGAAATTAAAAACAAAAGCAAAGTCACGCCAAAAGCATCATAAAAAATACGGAAAAGAACAACAGCCTACAACAATCAATCGAAAACCTGCAGACTTTGTTTGGAGGTAAATTATCTATTATTACACCTCAATACCAAAACAAACTAACCTTACACGATCTAAACTCATCTCAAAATGCAAACATGAAAATAAAATATTTGTGCGTTCCTTAACAGTTTAAAATTGAAAACAATACATAATCATAAAGAATAAGTTAAACCAAGTAAATAATAAACAAATTAAGAAACCATGCTGCCATAACCACCATTAGAATAGATAAAATAAAATAAAATAAAATTAAATTAAAACGAAATAAATAAATAACAAATCCAAATAAAAAATTAAATTAAACATAGAAGATTGAAAAGAACAAATAAATATAAAAAACAAGTAAAATAAATTTATCCAAATAAATAAACAAATTACTCACGCAAAAAAAAAAAAACCGTAAAGGGATTACCCACAATGCACCAATTCCCTGTATAAATTGAGATAAAGCCCAACACATGTAACCTGATGAAACAGTGTGTCACCTCTGAGTGTAGATTTCAATATGTATTTTATATTTAAATACGTTCCAGCTCTGTTATTGAGCACTTTATCCTATAAATATAGCACAGGTTAAAACTGTATATATATCTCTCTCTCTATCTCTCTCTCTCTCTCTCTCTCTCTCTATATATATATATATATATATATATATATATATATGCACCACGAGGTTTATTATCATAGAGTATATATATATATATCTTTCGCTATTCCACGATATAATTACCGAAAGAAATATTTAATAAAGATAATAAAACACTGTTAAAGAGCTAACACCATACGGCAAGAGCTTCCATAACCGGCAATAAATTTTAAAAATTGATAGTAAGGAGAATATTGTCTTTCGCTATTATCTCCACCTTCAGGTGCGTGAGAGGAGGAATATATATATATATATATATATATATATATATATATATATATATATATATATATATATATATATGTGGTGGTGTTTTAACGTAACTGAAGACGGAAACAAAACCTCTTTAATAGGCTTTACAGAACTAATTTCGCAACACAAGAGCATGCAGTAAACGCAAGAGCAGGTAAACAAAATGCCGAAGAAAGAAAAGAACTCAGCCTTTTTAAAGGAAAAGGAACGTGTGCAAAATCACGTGCAATAGAAATTTTTACGAAAATATAACAATCTCCCCCCACTAGTAAGAGAGATTGCAAGGTGGGGGTATATATTATTTTATTTATTTTATTTATAAGTCCAGTCGCTGAACTGGTCTACGAATCCTGCTAGACCGCCGCGGGGGCAGTTCACTATTCGAAGGACTGGCAGGTCTCTGGGAAGGCTGATTCTCTATTTCCTCCGCATTAAGTGTAATGTCAACTGGACTTGTTTCAATTAAACGGGCCGGGTCTGCATTTGCAAGGTCGGGTCGAGTATTCTCAGCAGGACCCTGATGTTCATCAGAGCGTGGAAAGCGAGCCAAATGTCTTAGCGTCACTGAATCCTCCCGGCCGTCATCATGCCGTATTCTTGCATGAGTAGGGTTGGCCTCGAGGAGTTCCACCACCTCTACGATCGGGTCATACTTGCTCCTGTTGCCAAACCGTTTCAGCAGTACCCTTCCAGGTTCGCAGAGCCAAACAGGTAAGGCAGTACCGGTTGAAGAGCGCCTTTCAAATTTGAACAAGCGTTCGTGGGGAGTCATATTTGTACTAGTGCATAGTAGGGAACGAATAGAATTTAAAACATCGAGCAGAACGTCCTGCCAAGCACTAAGGGGTAACCGTTTAGATTCCAAGGCCAATAATATTGAGTGCCAAATAACGCCGTTGTAACGCTCGCACTGACCGTTGCCTCTTGGGTTGTATGCAGTGGTGTTACTGTACCCAACCCCAAGTCTCGTCAGGAAATTTCTGAACTCCTCGGACACGAACGACGTTCCTCTATCAGAATGGATGAAAGTGGGGAGTCCAAAAATAGAAAAGATATTCGTCAAGCACTTGATTGCGGTTTGCGAAGAACAATCACGGCACGAGAATGCAAAGGGAAATCGACTGTACTCATCGACGATAGTAAATAGGTAACGACATCCTTTCGATGATGCCGGGACAGGCCCTTTGAAGTCTACAGAGAGGCGCTGAAAGGGAGCAGTAGAGCGGATTAGCGTATTATTAGTAGGGCTGGAAAATTGAGGTTTTATTTTTGCACAAGTTGTACACTCGGATGTCACGCGCCGAACTTCATCAATTGAGTATGGCATATTTTGTGATCGTATAAAGTGCCAAAAACGTTGAACCCCAGGGTGTATTAATGAACTGTGTATGGTCCTTAGCTCCTCCAAGGAGGAAGCAGCAGCACCACACACTCTCGACAAAGCATCGGCAACGGTGTTTTCACTTCCGGGACGGTGTTTTATACCGTACGAGAACGGGAGAAGCTCCATTTTCCACCGAATGATTTTATCATTTTTAATTTTTCCTCGGTTAGCTGGCTTATACATAAAAGATACGGCTTGCTGGTCTGTTATGATAGTAAAGTGCTTCCCAACAAGGAGGTCCCTCCATTTTCGGACACATTCAACTATCGCGTAAGCCTCTTTTTCAACTATGTGTAGTCGTATTTCAGATGGGTTTAATGATCGGGAAAAGAATGCTACAGGCCTATCAGCCTGTAGGAGAGTGCCTCCTATAGCTTTCTCTGAGGCATCGGTTTCAATAGTAAATGGTAGTTCGTCGTCGATAACCTTTACAGATGATTCGGCAACGTCTTTCTTAAGTTTTTCGAAAGAATTCACAACTATAGGAGGCATGGGAAATTGTTTATTTTCAACCAGGGGACGAATTTTGTGTGAATACTTAGGTATCCATTTCGCGTAGTAAGAAAACATACCAAGGCACCTCTTTAACGAATTTGAATCTGAAGGAGGAGGCATTTGCAAAAGAGGTTTCAAACGCTCAGGGTCAGGTTGAATAGTTCCGTCACAGATTTGGTATCCAAGCAAATTGATAGAACGAAGCGAAAACTTTGATTTTTCTCGGTTTATTTCGGGGTTGTATGTTGAGGCAGCCTTTAAGAAACGTTCCAAGTTAGCGTCATGCTCCTCTTGAGTTTTACCACAAATAGTAATGTCATCAATGTAAGAAAAATTCCGGATAACTTATTTTCAGAAATAAAGGAATTCATAAATCGTTGAAAGGCAGAAACCCCATTAGTGACACCCATGGGTATTCGTTTGAATTGATACAAACGATTTCCAGCTTGAAAAGCCGTGTAAGGCCGATCTTCGGGACAAATTTCGATCTGGTAGTAAGCTTTAGACAAATCAATCGTACTAAAAATATGATACTGGGCAATTTGGTTTACGAGATCCTCAATCCGAGGCAAAGGGTACGCGTCAAGTAGTGTGAAACGGTTAATGGTTTGGGAAAAATCAACCACCAATCGTTTCTTTCTATTAGGCGACGAAGTCACAACAATTTGAGCACGCCACGGTGAATAGCTGGTTTCAATGACATCGTCTTCAAGCAGTTGAAGAATTTCTTTTTCAATAAATCGGGCATCCTCCGCACGGTAGTTTCGGGATTTAGTAGCAATGGGTCTGCAATCAGGGGTCAGGTTTCGGAACAATTTTACAGGGGCACAACTGATCCTGGTTAGCGCGCAGATTTTTAAAACTTCCTGAGATCCACCAAAAGAAATAGTAATACCCCGGTGTAGTTTCAAAAACGGCATTCCGAGTATAATGTCCATACAGGAGTCAGGAAGCACAGTAAGGTCAATCTCTTTATATTCGCAACCATTGAAGAAAACGTTCTCGGTGCAATATTCAGACAGTTTAAGGGAAACGGCGGATGATGCCATAGAAATTACGGAGTTCCGTTTTAAAGTGGGCAGTCTCATTTTTTTGACAATACGGGCACTGATAAAATTATCAGAACTGCCGGTGTCTATAAGGGCAGTTAACTTTTTCCCTTTTAACTCCACAGTTTCGGTGATAGGAGGGCAACTATCACCACCTTTAGCACGGGCCCCTATGATAGCAGAAGAAGAACGTGAATGTGTCGGTAGAGTAGAACGGCAAACTTTAGAAAAATGCCCGAGTTTACCACAGCTTCGACATACCTTATTGTGGGCAGGGCAGAGGCGGCGGTCGTCCTTAAAGTGACGTCTCCCTCCACAGTTGTAACACTTGCCACGAACAGGAAGGGCAGCAGAGAACAGTACAGAGTCACACTTCATTGGAGAATCAGTTAGAGCAGAATTTTTAGAAATACCAGTGGCCTCATCGGCAGAATCGGTCAACACATTTTTAGTTCCAGTAATAGAAGTAACGGCGGCTGCTCCAATCTGGGTGGCATACGATTCCGCGCGAAAGTGAGCTTGTTCTAAAGCCCTAGCACATTGAGTAGCTTCTGCGAGAGTTAGAGTGTCAGTTTCAAGGAGCCTAGCACGTATCAATGAGGACCGAAGACCACGAATAAATGCATCACGGACAGATTCATCCCTGTAAGTGGTGGCCGTTACGTCTTTAAAGGAACAGTCAGCGGCAAGTCGATTCAAGGCCTGAAGGTATTGGTCGACAGACTCGCTTTCTTGTTGCAAACGCGTAGAAAGCAGATGTCTAGCATGAATAACACTTGGAGACTTGTCGTAGACACCTTTCAGTAAGTCAACAGCATGTTCAAAGCCAGAACAACCCTCGATAACGTCAGCAACAGTGGGACCGATGTTTAAATAGAGAACTTCGAGTTTATCAGGGTTTAACGAAGCAATAGTTGAGAGGTAGTAATTAAAGTTACGATACCATAATCTCCAAAGCTTGCTGGCCTGTGGGTCTGCCGAGGAAACGTCAAATTTGTCCAGGCGAATTATTTTCTCCATGAGGAAAATAGAAAATTAGTTCTGTAAATTGTGGTGGTGTTTTAACGTAACTGAAGACGGAAACAAAACCTCTTTAATAGGCTTTACAGAACTAATTTCGCAACACAAGAGCATGCAGTAAACGCAAGAGCAGGTAAACAAAATGCCGAAGAAAGAAAAGAACTCAGCCTTTTTAAAGGAAAAGGAACGTGTGCAAAATCACGTGCAATAGAAATTTTTACGAAAATATAACAATATATATATATATATATATATATATATATATATATATATATATATATATATATATTTCGATCCCAGCCAGAAGCAAGTGGATGTGTCTAGCCACACTGATGAGCTGTGATACAGCGAAACAGGTTTGTATGTGAACGGCTAATATATTATGCTCTCATTACGATGGAGCTCTTTGGAGAAGAAAATTTTAAAAATAGATTCCACTTCTGCGATATGCGTTACTCTAGAAATGAATTGAGTTTTTTCGTGAACTGGCGTGTGTATACACTGCTTATTGACAACACGTTACAATTTCCATCTTCTGATTCCATGCGCCGATGGCTTAGGGAGTAGCAACTTCGACTGACACCAAATCGGTCGAGTTTCGATCCCGGCCAGCAGCAATCCTGGGTTAGGAAGCGAATATAGCGAAACAGATCTGTCTGCGGATGACTATAGTGCATATATATATATATATATATATGCACTATAGTCATCCGAGTGAATATATATATGCACTATATATATCCGAGTGAATAAGGAACGAAGAAAAATTTACATCGTCCAAAACATTAATTTAAATCAGTGCTCGATATATAATACAGAGCTGTGAATATTTATTATATTTTAGAACATGTACAATTTTTTTTATATATATATCAACTACAAATTGTATATTTTGTTTCGACATTGGACTTCCAATGTCACATCCAGTGGTGTGGAAAGGAACGGAAGACCTCTTTTCTTATTTTTGGAAGTTGTGTGTGGGATGTTGGCGGGGGTTAGCGGTAAGTAAATAAACCTTGTAAATTGTCCGTTAGAATTTTGAAGGAAGTGGAGTAGGTAGGGGATATAGTTGATACATGAAAGTGTGTTTTATGATCGCTTGGCTAGTCTTTATTCTTTGTTTTTTTTTTTAGAGAGGGAGAATAAGAAGGTCTAAAAGGTGAGAAAGGATGGGATTGGATCTATCTTTAATTTTTAGTTGTACAGCTATAGAATATTTTGTATCTAAGCACAGTTTTATAAATAATCTAATTTTGTATATTTAACTTTAATTTTGAATTAAGGAAATTACTTTTTTCTATAAAACTTTAAATTAGATTAGATTATAGTTCGTGGTGTGTAATAAGTCAAATTTGATATAAGAGGGTTGTTAGTATTATGAAGGTTTATCGTTTAGGGGGTTCATAGTTTTGGATATTGCAGCATTTTTCAGCATGATTGCAAGGTTAGTTCTTGAATGTATTTGCTGTTTACAGTAGATTCATGCCTCTGGTTTAAATGGTTGTCGATATTTAAGTATTTAATGATTTTAATTTTTTCTTAAAGACAAAGGAAACAGGGTCCCTTTGTTGATTTATCTGTTCTAGCTTATTTGAGGATTTTTCATTTAACTTTAGGTGTTTTATTTTCGTTTTTACAACTTCCAAAAGTGTTTGGAAAGAGACGTCATGTTTTGTTTTTCTTTGTTATTGAAGGATGAAAGGTGATTGTAAAAGCGCCTTTTAAATACGTTTATGGAGTTTCCGATTTACATTTTTTCATCTTTGGGATTCTCCATGGATGAAATCGAAAACATATATATTAGGGATTTCGTTAAATAAAATTCATAGAAACACAATAAAACTAAGCTATAGTTGCTTCAACAATCTAGAAAAAATAGTTAAATTACATAACAATAAAATATTAAAGGCACACAACAAAAATAACTCCAACACTAATACCAGTCTGCCACCTAATAACAAACTTTGTAACTGTAGAAACCCAAACGAATGCCCCATGACTAATAAATGTTTAATCCTTCAATACCAAATAACAAAACAAAAAACAAAAAAACAAAAAACAAACAAAAAATAAAAACACAGAAAAGAATGACGTCTCTTTCTAAACACTTTTGGAAGTTAAAAAACGAAAATAAAACTCCTAATGTTAAATGGAACATTCTCAAACAAGCAAGAACAGATTAATTAATAAAGGAACATATAAGTTATGATATATATATATATATATATATATATATATATATATATATATATACGTGCCCAACGGTCTTTATTATAGGAGGGAGGAATATCATGAAATGTAATACGGATTAGAGTGGCGAAATAAAAACTAAATTTTAGGAAAGAAAACAGATACGAGATTTATAATTAGGATAATATCGAGCGTAGTCATTTCTGGGGTACATAATGAGAGAATATGATTCGGCAGATTTAGCAATCATGGGACATATTAAATGCAAGGGTAAAGAAGAATGCACGGAACAACGTAATTAGCGAGCTTGTGTAAATGGCTTGGCAGAGAATGAGAGGCACAGTAAAATAATACTGTGCTGTTAGCTACGTTAAGGACGTAGCTTTTGTAGAACTATGATTACTCATGTCCCAAAAGGAAACGCCACATGGAAGTATACGTAAACTTTCACTTTGTGAGATGTTCATAAACTAGAAAATGACAACATTTATGACAATACATTTTACAACATAAAATATTATTATATATATTACAGAATATATTTTAATATTACAAAATAATATATTTTAATATTTAATATTACAAAATACTATTATATATATACATTTTCGAATATATTTTACAATATAAAATATTATTCAAGTCAAATATTACATTTAAATTATAATTAGATGATTAAAATTTGTCACACTTATTTCTATTAAAATTTTTCTCGATATATATATCTATATATATATAGCTAAATTTATTTATAAATGGAAGCTTGGTTTTGTGTCGAAGTACCCTGATAAATATCGAAAATCGATAATCGAATAAAAGGAGTGGTTCGATTTTAATCAAATTTGATACATTCATAGACAAAGACATCAGAAACGATATTCAAAATTTACAGGGTTGCAGTTCTTACAATAGTGCAGAAAATCGATCATATATATATATATATATATATATATATATATATATATATATAAAGATGTTTGTGTGTGTGTGTCTGTTTATCTGCCTGTATGTCTATATTTAATCAGCTCTTTTATTTTAGTTTTTGCTTCGGGTTTGGCTCTAAGTATGTATAATTGTAGTTCTAAGTTTCAGCCATGATACCATATACTCAGAGGTCTTATTTAGCCTTCAAAATTCTGTTTACGACGAAAGAAACTTATTTGATATCAATACCAGGAAATCAGAATTTGACTTACATCCACTTATTTTTCTTTCAGTCTACGGTTTCGCTTTAACTGGAAACAACTATTGCTTTTTAGTCTATCGTGCCAACGTCCAAAGAGTCTGAGCTCCAGGAACATGGATTAGCTAATCCATTAAAGCTTTAAGTACACCCGAGCAACACGAGTATATACTGCTTGTATATATATATATATATATATATATATAATCTCGAGAATATATTATATAATATCCAGCGTAAATATATTGACAAGAAAACTCAACATATTATTAAACGTTTATAAATCTAGAAGTTATTTAAGCAATGTGAAAAGATTATTTGTATTGGCCTTGATCAAACGATTGACTATATATATATATATATTACATTTTTATAAATGATCCCATTTTCTTAATACAACGGGATTCAAATATATCACAGCGTTTAAAATTTAGGCACCTTTCTACATGGGCGTGTAAAAAAGAAGCCCCGTTAGTTGATGGCTTCTTCCAAAAAGGCTAATTTGTGTTTTAATTATCTCTGCATGCATAGAGCAGGTTTTTGCATGTTATCCAGAGTTTGGAGGTTAGTATCGCCCAACATTTCTCTGGCGAGGTGCGTAGATATGAACTGGTGACATCCGGGTGTTTGCAGACTCATGTCTTTGCTATTGGCGGGCATTTTTTAAATTCTACTGCTTGCAGAACAAGTTTTTCTCCTGAGATTTTTTTAAGCATGAAACAGATTTCATTTAGATATTTTGGTGTCTGTTATTAACAAACAAATATATGCCTTGTGCATGAAGCGACAATTAAAACACAAATTGTCCCCTTCGGAGAAGCAATTACCTAACTTGGAATATTTTTTACACCCATCTTATACTTCAATTAATTTTCGATTTAACTGAAGTTTCTAATATAAATTCTTCTAATTAGCTGCTTAGTTTGAAATTACCGACTTTTTTTTGTAAAGAAGGTTCGGTTGTCTGTCGGTTTAGATTTTAAACATTGTCATACTTTCGTATCCCGTTTTATAAATATAATATGATTCCTTTTTAAAGTGTAATATATATATATATATATATATATATATATATATATACTTATAAAGGGTATGAAAGATGCAAGGGCTTTTTACATTGATGGAATAAAATCTGGATTTATATCAGTTTAATTATGTGTTGATTTTTCTTCTCAATACAGTTACACAGGAGAATATATATATATATATATATATATATATATATATATATATATATGCATTCTTTTATATATGTCTCTGTCTCTCTGTATCTATCTCTCCCTCTCTCTATATATCGTTATCTCAACTATCAATCATCTTTATTAGATAAGGAAAATGCGCTCTCTTTCATAAATGATAGATCCATTCAAAGACGGAAAAGCGATATCAGAAACGCTACTTGGTTATTTGAAATGAAGAAAAAGTATATAAAATACAGTCATTATTTCATATTTATAATATCTTTGTGATAATGAAGCTTTTATAAAGAAAAAATGAAAGGATGATAAAAAGAATGAAATAGAGAAAAATAAACCAGCAAATCTGTGAGATATTCACAGGTTGTAACAGCACATATATAATTTTACCTTAATATCATCATCTTTGAAACGTATTAAAATAAACTTATTTCATATTTTATAAAGACATATTCCAGAATTAACTGCATTAGAATTTCTTCTGAAAGTCTATTTTTTCTCAAATAAATTAAAGATTTTATATAGATTTTTATGCATTCGTGAAACTCATTTATTTAATAGCTAGAGCGGCTGTTCAGAAATCCATATTGACTGAAAAGATATGACTAAACATTTAGACACTTTCTAATACATAAAGAAGAAATCTGACGAAATTTTGTCTGATATTTTTAAAATTACATTAGAGCAGACATTGAATTTTGTTCAGACCTTGTACAATATTATTGAAAGTGTGTTTCTTACAAAGAAATTGAAGAAAAATAAAAACCTGATTTCATTTCGTCACCCTTGTATAATTCAGTGTCTGCATTTAATGCTTCTACGTCTAAATTATTGTTTTCACGGCTGAATATCACTTTTATCTTTTTCTGAGAATTTAATAAATACAATTATGTTGATGTTGATTTAAATTATCTTTTTTACTTGATGCACTTTTAAAAAATTCGTCATCTCAAAAATGTATATTATCAATAGAAAACTGATAGAAGTTGTATTCAACGTGATCTTGAAGGTTGAAGTTAAGGATTATGTTGGATTTCTCATTTAATCATGAATCTTCTCGAAAAAACTTAAGTCTTTGTTTAGCATACAGTGTTATTTTTTAGGCATACATACCTAAGTGTTCAAGGCGTTTGCAAATACCAATATGTGAATTTCTCAAAGAAATTCATTAATGTTAGACGAATGGACGCCTTTTGTTCGAACAAATTAATTGACCGTCTTGAATCACAGAATGTATAGTCTCTTATTTCTTTTCGGTTAAAGATTAATTCTTCGAAGCAACTGCAATTAAATTCGGCATAATTTTGATAACGATAAAATCTGTTGCATGAAGACAAAACCTGGAGTCATAGGAATTACCAGACTAATGGAAAATTTTTCGATCTTGTCTGCACTGGTTGGCTTATAAAATAATCTATGGGCTTGAAAAGTAGTTATCAGCTGAGACCAGATCCTGTGAATAGGGAAGATAAAATATAATCCCCATATCGAATAGCATCGTTTTTTGATGAGCCGCCCTCAGTTGTCATTTCAGGGAGAAAGTACAGAATTAGGTGGGATCAGTAGTTTAATATTCTTTGTACGATTAATCCCTTGATTAACATTTGATTTGAACAGCCTACAACGTTTTTGATAATTTTTGTCTAACCAAATTTTCTCAGGATTTTTGTATCAACACATGGCTTGGCTTTCAGTCATTTGCCAAATTTGTCTTAGCAGGACTTTATGATCAAGAAGTTATATTTTTCAGTTATATCTTGCGGATATGGTTAGATTTGAACTTAAATCTCGTTGTTTAAATATTAAATGTTGTATTTACTCGGGTCGGCACCCATAATTACGACAGTGAATCACGAGAAATCATTCAAAATGATGTTTTTCTTGGAATTCGAAAGTATAATCAGTTTGGAAATCTAACGAAAATCCAGGTTGGGTTATTAGTGCACAGAATTCACTTTTCCTAAACGCTAAGAACACGATGAAGTAAAAGTTATCTTTTTAAATGAAAAGCAAGTTAGAGTATGTGAGAAACAGTGCACACGATTGATAAAGTGTTTGAATTTTCTTACTTTGTCGATTCTTGCCAAATATCCCCAAAGAATTGTTTGAGCTCACCCCAGTCTTACTTGTAACGCCCGTGTTTCTTGACGTGGCCTCCTCGTCTGTAATCACTGGAGTGGGATGATTTATATTCACAAGGTTAATCTGAGAACGCAAATCAACACAAGTTAGTTTTTGAAATCAACATTGCTCCATTGATTCTGAGGCAGCAACCAGTGCCAAAGACTAGTTTACTTTATTGCAGGTTAGAAAAGCAGTAGCCAGAGAGAACTATGGTTCCGTACAGTAGAAATATGGACAAACTGACGAATAGGCATATGGATTAATCATAAGGGTTTCAGTTAATCAGTAGTAGCGACCAGTTACAGGAGCAGCAATTTTAAGTAAGGATTAGATAATTCTAATGATGGAAACTACTTCATCCTGTACATAGTCTTATTGAATTGATCATAATTTTAAACTGTCTTTATCTTCTTTCATATGCATTTATTATGAGTAATCACTTCTTTCTAATATCGTATGCTTTATTTTGAATAATATCTTTACATTATGTTCTTTCATATGTTTAAAATATATATTATACTATATCGTGTGTTTTGTAATACTGAATAATATGCTATTATCAGTCTTTATCATATATTTCCTATGTCTTATATAATTTATTTTGGATAATTTAGTATTTATTATAATGGTTCATATGCTTTACTAAGCTGTATAATATACATGTATTGAGTTTCATATGTTTTATGATAATGTAATATATTTCAATATTATTCATGTGTATTTATTAATGCATTATCATATGCTTTCAATATGCTTCATTAAATTTTACAAATGCTGAACATGCTGCATCATATTCTTTGTTATCCTGTATAATTCAATATTTAATTTGCTATATTTTGTGGTTTATTATGTGCCATAAGGATGTCTATGTTGTACTGTATACTTTATTATGTTTATCATTTGCATTGCTCATACTTTATCAGATATTAATAATCTTTTTTATTATGCTGTAAAATATGCCATTTCCATACCGTATAATATAATTATTTTATTTTCTATCTTATGTTTCACAACTTATATATTATTAATATATTTTATTATACGTTATAATAATTTCAAGGTTTTTATTAGACCGCATAATATACCTTGATATACTGTTATTATTATTTTCTATCATATATTTCCTCTCTTTATTATGCAGTATATGTTTTACTATGCTATAATCTACGTATCCACTTTTTTGATCTATGTTTTATATTATGCTTTATAAGACGATATTATTATATTCTAATATATATCATATGATTTTATTATACAATAAGATATATACTGATTCAAACTCATCGTATATTTCCAAACATTATTATATTTTATCATATGATTTTATTATAGTGTATAACGTAAACTTTCCTTCTCCTATCCTTCAAATGTTTTTATGCATCATATGATTTATTGTGTTGCGTAATATTTTTTATTATGCTGAATATTACATTTATTTTAATAGATGGGTGACAAGAATTAATAAACAAAGATTAGTCATTTATTTATTACTGATTCGGTATTTTATTCATCATAATTAATATTAGGATTTTTCACAAATCTGACATCATCAATGAATGAACGCTAGCAAGAAAGAAATACTGATTATCCCTCTGATAAGACTTGAAATCGTACTGAATAACATTGTGACTTGTATCTCATTTTCTGAACAGTCTCCGGAAGTCACCTGGCAGGGCCACCCAAATCTATAAATAGAGCTATGTCACTTTCCTTTTTGAACGATAAAGCAGTGTTCTGTTTGGTTACATTAAACTAGTAACAGTATATTTATTTTAAAATTTAATCCTTTTTATTTTTTGTTTTTTTGCTATGAATTATTTCATTTTGATTTCCGTTGCTTTTGCATTAAATGTTTAAGATTACATACAAATAATAAAATTAACAATAGCCGAGTGCTTTTCAAAATAACAAGAAACAGCTCACATAAAGACATCCAACAGGGACAAGTAAAATGGTTACATCATGTAATTTGAAGAAAAAAGATAATATAGATGTCATAATTGTGTTGTTTTTCACACTAATATAAACAACAGGTTAGCACTATATCCCTCTAAGTTTTTAAAGGTGTGATAAGAATTAGTAAACTTAAAATAGCTATATCCCGAACAAAATGATTCAGTAAGACTTTTGAAATTGCTACAAAGAGAAACTCTAATGGTTCAGTGAATGCACACTGAATATTTTATGTATGGAAACGGTGTGATCTCACAGTTGTATTGTATGCTTTTTAATCATTTCACTCCAAATAAGTTGGGCCCCCATGAGTGTGCAGGGGTTCACAATGAAACACAAGACTGGGTGCAGGTGGTATTGAAGAAAGGATAAAAGATGAACTGAAGTCAATAAGATAGAAGATGACAATGGAGATTGTTGCTATCAAGGAAGCAAGTAATCAGAAGCGAATTTCAAGACGGGACGTGCGAGAAAAAATTGAGATTAAAGGTTGTGATTCTATTAAACTATTTTAACAGTAAAAAATGGGACCTACTTGCCAATCTAGTAGAACATTTAAAGTTAAGTGGACTTAACACAAGTGAAAAAAGCTAATCAGAACCGTTACCTTGAAAATTTTTATCGACAAGCCTGAGGGCAGCCACTTCAAGTCAGTGAGTGATTGAAGTCAGATACCGCTTTAGATTTTGTCTAGAACCTCAAGATGTATAACAAGGACACTATTATGTTGTTTCATTTATAGTGTTTAAATAAAATAACGTAGTTTGAGCAAAGTAAATAACTTTTTCATCGAACTTTTTAATTTGAAAAAAATTTGAAATATTTAGCGTTTTCCTCAACAATAACAAAATACTTGTTTAGATTTTTGTTTCTTGTCATTCAGGATGTGGATGATCATGGCTCTTCACGTATTTCCGTTGCTTGTATCTATAGGTCAGAATTAGATATTAAATATATATTCATTTTTTGCCTCCGCTAATGCTATATATTTATCTATATTAATCTTATAGGTTAGTCAATGTTCCACTTTGGACCTGTTGTCTTCAATATATCATATTCGTGTCATCTTTCGTCATTATCTGTCTCGTAACTTTATACACTCTGTTTCAGATTCTAAGGATAAGCAAGCTTTTATTTCCCATTTTCTTGAGAATTTCATCGTTGTTCGCATGTTCAGTGCATATCACTGTTACTTTGAGTCTTTTAATCTATGAAAAAAATATGCAATGTCCACGAGAATAAATATAACAAAATAGTTGAAAACTCTTTTCTTTGTTTCTAATGATATTACAAAACATTGCGTATACTCTGTTTGTTGCAGTTGTGCTAGAGAATATAAAAGTGAAATAAGCTGCCCTCCAAAAGTAAGGCTGGATGAACGAAAAGCCGTAGGTGAGATGATAAAATCAGCATCTGTTGGCAACAAACATAACCTCTGTCTCTCAAGTTTGATAATAATTTCTTTTCGTTTTCTTTTAGGGCCTTGAATAAATTTTTGCTGACTTTTCATGAAAAGTGATATTTTATTTATACAAAAAATATTAAGAATCAGAAAAAGTTACGCATTATTCGATAAATATAGTTTATATGGCCCTAGAGGGTTAATAATAATAATAATAATAATAATAATAATAATAATAATAATAATAATAATTATTATTATTATTCTTAGAAAGAAATGACATGATACCGCTTGAACAAAAAGGGTGCAAACGTGGCTGTTATGGTTGTAAAGACCAATTGCTGATTAACAAAATGATCCTGGAAAACTGCTACAGTACAAAGAAAAATCTTAGTACAGCCTGGATAGACTATCGAAAGGCATTCGATAGTGTGCCACATGACTGGATTTTAAAGACTTTAAATATATACAAGATATCACCCGTCATCATCAATTTCATCAAACAGTGCATGTCTATATGGAAAACAACCCTTTACCTCAATCATATAAATGGAACCTATAAGTCTGATGAAATAAACATCAAAAGAGGTATATTTCAAGGTGATTCTTTATCTCCCTTACTATTCTGCATATCATTAATAGCACTAACCAGTCAACTTAATAAGACAGAATGTGGTTATAAAATAGGACAAAAGAAAATAAGCCATCTATTTTACATGGATGACTTGAAGTTATATGCTAAGAATGATAATGAGCTGGAAGGTCTTCTGCAAACTGTAAAATGCTTCAGCGAAGACATTGGGATGAAATTTAATTTGAATAAATGTGCTAAAGCTACAGTTTTACGTGGATCAATGCAAGAAACATCCTCAATTAGCCTAGACCCTACTGTAACAATAAAAGAATTGAAACCAGAAGAAGCTTATAAATACCTAGGTGTAAATGAGAGCGAAAACATTCACCATAAAAAAATGAAAGAAATAGTGCGTCAAGAGTACTATAGAAGGCTACGAATGATATTAAAAACTGAATTAAATTCACAGAACAGAGTTATGGCCATTAATAGCCTTGCAATCCCAGTTGCCCAATATAGCTTTAACATCTTAAACTGGACTCTAAACGACATCAGGCGAATGGATGCTAAAACAAGAAAGCTTCTTTCTAAGCATAAGATGCATCATCCAAAGGCTGATGTAGACCGTCTATACACACCCCGTAAAGAAGGTGGAAGAGGTCTTATTCAGCTGGAATTGTCATACAAGACAACAACTATTGGCTTACTAACATACATAGAAACAACAAAGGATTGGATGATACAATTAGTAAGGCAACATGAAGAAAGAAAGAAAAAATATTCAATAATAAAAGAAGGCAGTAAATACAAACAAGATTTACAGTTAGTAGATTCTGTAGAAAAGCAGAACGGAAGCCAATATCCGGCTATTGCGGCAAAGAATATGAAAATGAAAGCCAAAGATAAAGCTCTTGAAAAGATGAAACAGCGCTGGCAAGACAAACCTCTGCATGGCCAATATCCAGTACGCGCCAATAAATCCAATGTTGACAAAGTTAATACTCATCGATGGTTACGTGCATCTGGATTAAAGTCTGAAACTGAAGGCTTTATTCTTGCAGCACAAAACCAAAGTCTTTTCACGAGAAACTTTCAGGCAAATATTATGCATAATCATATGGATCCAAAATGCAGGTTTTGTGATAAACACCAAGAAACAATAGACCACCTAATCTCAGGCTGTTCTGTGCTTGCCCCATATTAATATAAAAATCGCCACGATAGAGTTGGGCAATATTTACATTGGGCAATATGCAAACATTATGGAAAAGCTGTAGGCAAACACTGGTATGAACATCACCCAGCACCGGTTACAGAAATTGAAGATGTAACCATTCTATGGGATTACACCATCTACACAGACAGAAAAATTGAAGCAAACAGGCCAGACATTATTGTTAAAAACCAGAAGGAGAAAACTTGTCTATTAATTGATATGGCTTGTCCAGCGGATTGTAACATAGCAATCAAGGAATTTGAAAAACTGTCAAAATATTAGGACCTGAAAATTGAAATAGAAAAGATGTGGAAATTGAAAACAAGAGTTGTGCCAGTGATATTAGGTGCACTTGGAATGATAAAAAATGGAACAAAACAACACATTGAAAGAATCCCTGGAAACCCCAGCTTAAGAGATATACAAAAAATTGTCTTATTAAGTACAGCCCACACACTAAGGAAAATTTTATCTATGTAATGCTGGAGATGATAGGGAAGATAGAAAAACATGAAATGGAGCCATAACAACACACCACTACCTGCCTTAGGTCTCCCCGCAGACTTGGTTGGTAGTGAGACCAAAGCAGAAATCGAAATATGATGAAAAATGACATAATAATAATAATAATAATAATAATAATAATAATAATAATAATAATAACAACCCTTTACCTCAATCATATAAATGGAACCTATAAGTCTGATGAAATAAACATCAAAAGAGGTATATTTCAAGGTGATTCTTTATCTCACTTACTATTCTGCATATCATTAATAGCACTAACCAGTCAACTTAATAAGACAGAATGTGGTTATAAAATAGGCCAAAAGAAAATAAGCCATCTATTTTACATGGATGACTTAAAGTTATATGCTAAGAATGATAATGAGCTGGAAGGTCTTCTGCAAACTGTAAAATGCTTCAGCGAAGACATTGGAATGAAATTTAATTTGAATAAATGTGCTAAAGCTACAGTTTTACGTGGATCAATACAAGAAACATCCTCAATTAGCCTAGACCCTACTGTAACAATAAAAGAATTGAAACCAGAAGAAGCTTATAAATATCTAGGTGTAAATGAGAGCGAAAACATTCACCATAAAAAAATGAAAGAAATAGTGCGTAAAGAGTACTATAGAAGGCTACGAATGATATTAAAAACTGAATTAAATTCACAGAATAGAGTTATGGCCATTAATAGCCTTGCAATCCCAGTTGTCCAATATAGCTTCAACATCTTAAACTGGACTCTAAACGACATCAGGCGAATGGATGCTAAAACAAGAAAGCTTTTTTCTAAGCATAGGATGCATCACCCAAAGGCTGATGTAGACCGTCTATACATACCCCGTAAAGAAGGTGGAAGGGGTCTTATTCAGCTGGAATTGTCATACAAGACAACAACTATTGGCTTACTAACATACATAGAAACAACAAAGGATTGGATGATACAATTAGTAAGGCAACATGAAGAAAGAAAGAAAAAATATTCAATAATAAAAGAAGGCAGTAAATACAAACAAGAATTACAGTTAGTAGATTCTGTAGAAAAGCAAAACAGTAGCCAAGAACCAACTATTGCGGCAAAAAATATGAAAATGAAAGCCAAAGATAAAGCTCTTGAACAGATGAAACAGCGCTGGCAAGACAAACCTCTGCATGGCCAATATCCAGTACGTGCCAATAAATCCAATGTTGACAAAGTTAATACTCATCGATGGTTACGTGCATCTGGATTAAAGTCTGAAACTGAAGGATTTATACTTGCAGCACAAGACCAAAGTCTTTTCACGAGAAACTTTCAGGTAAATATTATGCATAATAATATGGATCCAAAATGCAGGTTTTGTGATAAACACCAAGAAACAATAGACCACCTAATCTCAGGCTGTTCTGTGCTTGCCCCAAAAGAATATAAAAATCGCCACAATAGAGTTGGGCAATATTTACATTGGGCAATGTGCAAACATTATGGAAAAGCTGTAAACAAACACTGGTATGAACATCATCCAGCACCGGTTACAGAAATAGAAGATGTAACCATTCTATGGGATTACACCATCTACACAAACAGAAAAATTGAAGCAAACAGGCCAGACATTATTGTTAAAAACCAGAAGGAGAAAACTTGTCTATTAATTGATATGGCTTGTCCAGCGGATTGTAACATAGCAACCAAGGAATTTGAAAAACTGTCAAAATATAAAGACCTGGAAATTGAAATAGAAAAAATGTGGAAATTGAAAACAAGAGTTGTGCCAGTGATAGTAGGAGCACTTGGAATGATAAAAAATGGAACAAAACAACACATTGAAAGAATCCCTGGAAACCCCAGCTTAAGAGATATACAAAAAATTGTCTTATTAAGTACAGCCCACACACTAAGGAAAACGTTATCTATGTAATGCTGGGGATGATAGGGAAGATAGAAAAACATGAAATGGAGTCATAACAACACGCCACTACCTGCCTTAGGTCTCCCCGCAGACTTGGTTGGTAGTGAGACCAATGCAGAAATCGAAATATGATGAAAAATGACATAATAATAATAATAATAATAATAATAAGGAAAACCTCCGAACAACAATCCGCAACTCAAGATGTTAATCGTGCCGAGGAGTGAATGGTTACTGCGTTATGAGGTCACAAACGACCCCGTAGAGGCTTCGGAACCCTGTTTGTAAAAGACCGTTACCCAAACAACTGGCCAACTTTGGATGGTCTTTTGGACCCGTGCGTCATTCGTGGAATTAATATGAGAATTACAAATAGAAAAAAAATGTCCAGTATGACTCTTCTAGTGGATAAACAGGGAGTCCGTCCTTCAGGAGGGAACCTAACTGAGGTTGAAAAATTTGCCACAGGAACAAACTTCTACACAAAGAATGAATCTTCAGTCCCAGGATAATCTTAATGATGGCACTGAAAATTCTCTAGCCAGATACATAACCATATATTTAAAGAAAGAAAACATAAAACGTTCTCGCAAGGAGTACAAAGTCGTCATGACTGCATTTCATGGAGCGTTACTCAAACCTCAAAAAACATCACCCGCCAAACATATGATATTTGTCGAGAAATGGTTCGACAAATAAATAAAAAGTACATTGACGAAAATAAATTAGCCAATGTACGAAGGTACATCATGCAAAATAACCGATTGACAGAGGCTAAAATTAATGAGATAGAAAAAATTGCAACCAAAATAGAAGAATCAACGAAACATGAAAGAGAAACGGAATCAGAAAAAAAATAGTAACATCACACAGGTCATAATATAGAAACAGAGATACACAGAAATCGCTGTAAAGATAATGCTGAAAGTTTAGAAGTGTTGGAAAGGTGTGATCTGAGTCAGTTACAAGACGGCAATAAAAAGAGCTCAAAACACAATGAACAGAATTTTTTTTACCGAAAACAAGAACAATATACAAGAAGCAAAGGAAGAAATCAAGGGCCATATAAATCAGATAAAATTATTGCAATGGAGAAACAAGAACAACTCTCAAAATTACAACCAACAAAGCATCACCTCGAAACTATTATTCTCTACAATGCAGCACTCAAATTAACTTTGGATGAAGAAGACACGTATATATATTTCAATGAAGCAATATATACATCAGCAATAGCAGCAACAAAAAAGCTGAACATCAAATTAAAAACAAGGCAGGGTCGCAGACATGAAGATCTACCTTGGAAAAGAAAAATACAAAAAGAAATAGAAACACTTAGAAAGAATTTTCAGACAAGACGTATAAATGTTAGAACGAGAAAGGGCAGAAAATTCGAGAAATAATACAATATCAGAAAGAAAAATGAAGTCCTATCAACTAAGGAAAAATAAAGCAAACCATACAACTGAAGGCTCAAGGAATAAGACGCTATGAAAAAAGATCGAGATTTTACAGATAATACAAGATTTTTCAAGCCGGTGCAAAGAAATTTTACAGAGAAGTAGGCAAAAAAAGAATTGAAGTGACAGTCCCCTCACCACCTAGAAACTGGAAGAAGTTATACAGTCCTGAGAAAATATGGACTTGCCCTAAAGAACATAACAAAGAAGCAGACTGGATTGCGCAAGGGATAGAACGAATGAAAGATAAACTAGAACAGACATGGGCTGGAATCAAAGAAGAGGATGTTAATGTGCACTGAAAAAAGCACACAATTAGAAATTTACAGTAATACTTAAAATTACTAACTTTGCATATATTATTTGAATACAGCATATTAAAAACTAGCCAAAGAACATCAAGAAATGTTTAAAAATGCCACTAAAATTCCTGCATTGATGACCAAATGAATAGCATTTCTTCTACCCAAGAATTGTGACACAAATAAACCGAAAATCTACAGACCGATTACACGCCTTCCGACTACATAGAATCTATTAACATCAATTTTAATGAAACATACATATTTCGTCTTGGAAAGAAATGACATAATACCGCTTAAACAAAAAGGATGCAAACGTGGCTGTTACGGATGTAAAGACCAATTATGTACTCATAGGATGACCACATAACATGAAAACAGAAAACCAAAAAATTCAATAATAAAAGAAAGCAATAAATACAAACCATATTTACATTTAGTAGATTATGTAGAAAAGCAAAACAGAAGCGAAGAACCAACTATTGCAACAGAGAACATTTGAAAAAGAAAGGATAAAGCTCTTGAACAGATGAAACAATGTTGGAAAGACAAACCGTTGCATGGCCAATATCCAGAACGTACTAATAAAGCCAATGTTGATAAGGGTGATACTCATCGGTGGTTACGTGCATCTGCATTAAAGTCGGAAACTGAAGAATATATTCTTGATGCGCAAGACCAAATTCTTTTAACTTTCAGGTAAATATACAGAATAATTTGAATCCAAAATGCAGGTTCTGTTATAAATACCTAGGAAAAATAGACCGTCTAATCTCATTACTTGCCCCAAATGAATATAAAAACCTTCACAATATAGTGGAGCAATATTTACACTGTGCAATGTACAAAGACTATGGAAAATATGTAAACAAAGAATTGTATGAACATCATCCAGCACCGGTTACAGAAATAGAAGATGCCAGCATTCTATGGTATTAAACCATCTATACAAACAGAAAAATTGAAGCAAATAGGCCGGACATTATTGAGATAAACAAAAACAAATAACTTGCTTACAAATTGATAAGGCTTGTCCAGCGGATTGTAACATAGAAACTAAGGAATTCGAAAAACTCTCAAAATATAAAGACCTGGAAATTGAAATAGAAAAAATGTGGAAACTGAAAACAAGTATCGTACCAGTAATAATGAGTGCACTTAAAATGATAAAAAATGGAACAAAAAACACATTGAAAGAATTCGTTGAAACCCCAGCTTAAGAGATATACAAAGATTGTTTTGTTAATTTTCGCCAACACATTAAAGAGTACTTTGTCTATGTAACGTTAGGGATGTTAGGGAGATATGAAAACACATGAAATGGAAACAAAACAACACACCACGGCCTGCCTTAAGTAAATCTACAGACTTGGTAGGTTGTGCGGCCATAGCAGTAATCGATTTTTATTGGAAAATGACATAATAATAATCGAATTACACCATCTACGCAGACAGAAAAATTAAAGCAAATAGGCCAGTCGATTTAACAGATATATAAAAAATTGACTTGTTAAGTACAGCCCACAAACTAAGGAGAACTTTGTCTATGTAACGTTAGGGATGATAGGGGAGGTAAAAATAAACATAAAATGGAGCCATAACAACACAACACGACCTGCTTTAGATCTTCTCACAGAATTAGTAGGTAGGGCGACTATTGTAGAAATCAAAATATGATGAAAAATGACAACATAATAATAAAACTACAAACTATTAACATGTATTTTAACAAAACAGACATTTCTTCTTTGAAAGAAATGACATAACACCGCTTGCACAAAACAGGGTGCAAACTTTGGCTGTTACAGATGTAAAGACCAATTATTAATAGGATGATCTTGGAAAACTCAAAGAAAAATCTTAGTATTGCCTGGAAAGATTATCATAAGGTATTCGACAGTGTACCACATTCCTGGACCTTAAAGATTTTAAATAGTTATATGGTATCACCCATCATTATCAATTTCATCAAACAGTATATGTTGAAATGGAAAACAATTCTTTACCTTAATCATATAAATGGAACCTATAAATCTGGTAAAATAAACATTAGCAGGGGTGTATTTCAATGTGATTCTTTCTCACCTACTATTTTGCATATCAGCAATAGCATTAACCATTTAACTTAACAAGACAGATTGTGGTTATAAAATAGCTTAAAAAATAAATCATCTAATTTACATGCATGACTTAAAGTTGTATGCTAAGTATGACAATGAGCTGGAAGATCTTCTGCAAACTGTAAAATGCTTCAGTGAAGATATTGCATAAAATTCAGTTTGAAAAAATCTGCTAAAGATACAGTTTTACGAAGATCAGTACAGCAAACATCCTCAATTATCTTAGACCCTGCTGTAACAATAAAAGACTTTGAGCAAATCGAAGCTCATAAGTATTTAGGTGTAAACGAAAGTGAAAGAATTCACCACTAAAAATGAAAGAAATAGTGCGTAATGAGTACCAGAGAAGGCTACGATTGATAATAAAAACTGAATTCAATTCTCAAAAAAGAATTATAGAATTATGGCCATTAATAACCTTGCCATTCCAGTGGGCCAATATAGTTTCAAAATCTTGACCTGGACTCTAAATAACATCAGACGAATGAATTCTAGGACAAATTCTTGCGTTCTAAAAATAAGATGCATCAACCAAATGCTGATGTAGACCGTTGACATATACCCTGTAAAGATGTTGGAAGAGGTTTATTTCAGCTAGAATTGTCATACAAGACAGCAACTATTAGCTTACTAAAATACGTAGAAACAACAAAGGACTGAATGATACAATTATTCAAACAACATGAAAACAGAAAAAAAATCAATAATGGAAGAAGGCAATAAATACAATTCAGATTTACATTTAGTATATTCTGTAGAAAATCAAAACGGAAGTCAAGAACCAACTATTGCAGCAAAAGAAATATACAGGGTGTAAACGATAAATTGGCAGTAATTTCAATCCGCAATTTAGATTTTTTAAAGCGGCATTATCAGTCTGAAATGTTAGTTTCTGTACTCTTTAGAGTCTGAAGTCCAGATTAGCCACCTAAAAATACTAACAAAATGAGTGCCAGTGTAGAATTTAACCATAGAATGGTTATTGCTGAATTGTTCCGCGCCGGGCATAAGACATCTGACATTATCAGAGACACTGGCTATGCTCCTAGGACTGTTTATCGTATTGTAGCAAACTTAAGGGAAAGTAAAGACATGCAAAGGAAGGTTCACAGCCCGAGAAGTGATAAAATCCCCACCAAAAGGTTTGAAATGATCCATTGCAGCAAATCCATCACAGTCAATGGTTGACCAGGCGAAAAAGTGGAATGTAGCCAAAATGACCATTTCTAATGCAGTACGGAAAGATCTTGGGATGAAGTCATATTGCAGACGATGTCGTAACATTCCTACCGCAAAATCTAAGACCATTCGTAAAGAGAGAAGCCACTTGCTACTCAATCAGCCGAAACACCATGGTGGTACCGTTCGCATTTTTGTGGAGAGAAAAAGTTCGTGGTAGACGAAGTCGCCAACTGCAGAAACTCAAGAGTTATCGCCATTGACCCTTCTTGTGTTCCTCCAGTCATGCAGAGTAAACACCCTGCCTCTGTCATGGTGTTTGGAGCTATTGCCAGCGATGGGAAATTCATGCTCCGTCACTTCATTGAAGTTGGCCTGAAGATCAATATGGCGGAATATCTGAAGATTCTGGAGGAAGTTCTCTTACCCTGGATTAAGAAGAACGATGATCCCAACAAAATGATATTCATCCTGGACTCTGCACCTGCTCATGGGTCAAAAACAGTGCAGACCTTCTTGAAGAGAGAGTTGCCGTTTTTTGTGCCCTCAAATATCTGGCCCTCTAGTTCGCCAGATTTGAACCCCTGCGACTATTGGTTATGGGGCGATGTTGAGAAAGTCTCTAATGCTCGCCCCCATAACAGTGTGGCCTCACTGAAGACCTCCGTAAGGCGAGCATTCCGCGATATCAAGAAAGAGTTAGCTGTCAAGGCCTGTCGTGCTTTTAGGGCTCGCATTCAGCAAGTTGTGGACGCAGAAGGTGGACGCATAGAATAAAATGTTTGTATTTAATAAAACAGTTAAATAAACATACGCAAATCTTAAATGTCTTTAAATGTCCCTTCTTTATCAAGGTTTAAAGTCTGAGATCTCAAACTGCCAATTTATCGTTTACACCCTGTATATATATATATATATATATATATATATATATATATATATATATATATATTAAAAAGAATACCAAGGATAAAGCTCTTTAACAGATGGAACAACGCTGACAAAACAAATCTCTGCATAGCAACTATCCAGAACGTGCTAATAAATCCAATATTGTTAAAGTTAATACTCATCGATGGTTACGTGCATCTGGATTAAAGTCTGAAAGTGAAGGCTTTATTCTTGCAGCGCATGATCAAAGTTTTTTCACTAGGAACTTTCAGGCAAAAATTATACATAATAATGTGGATCCTAAATGCAGCTTCTGTGATAATTTCTAAGGAACAATAGACAGTCATATCTCAGGATGTTCTGTACTTGCTACAAATAAATATAAAATTCTCATGATATATTTTCACTGGAATATTTACAATATTTTGTAATATTAACACTGTAAAATACGTAAACAAACATATGTATGAATATTACCCAGCACCGGTTACAGAAATAGATGTCAGCATTCTATGCGATTACACCGTCTATTCAGACAGAAAAATTGAAGCAAATAAAACGCATATTATTGGCAAAAACCAAAAAGAAAAAAAAACTTGTAATTAATTGACTAGCAGTATAGCCCGGCGTTGCTCGGGTGTAATGAAAGCTTTAAAACTAATCCATAGTCCTGGAGCTCAGACTCTTTGGACGTTGGCACGAAAGACTAAAAAGCAATAGTTGTTTCCAGTTTTCCTGGTATCGATATCAAATAAGTTTTTTCGTCGTAACCTGCATTATGAAGGCTAAATAAGTCCTCTGAGTAAATGGTATCATGGCTGAGACGAAGAACTACAATTGTACCTACTTAGAGCCAAACCCGAAGGAAAAACTAAAATAAAAGGGCTGAAAAAATACAGACATACAGGCAGATAAACAGACACACACACACACATCTGCTTTATATATATATATATATATATATATATATATATATATATATATATATATATATATATATTATTGATTTTCTGCACTAATCTATGAACTGCAACCTTGAAACTTCTGAATATCGTTTCGTATGTCTTTGTCTATGAGTGTATCAAATTTGATTAAAATCGGACCACTCCTTCTATAACTGAATTGATTCGATTATCGATTTTCAATATTTATTAAGGTTGCCTCGACACAAAATTTAGCTAAGAACACTCACAGACGCTTATAGTACAACTGTGTAAATTTTCAAGAAAATCGGTTCAGCCGTTTCGGAGTCTATAGGTAACGTACACACACACACACAGACAAAGTTCCATTTATAAATAAGTTTAGATATGGCTTGTCTAGCGAATTGTAACATAGCAAGGTATTCGAAAAAACTGTCAAAATAATAAGACATGTAAATTAAAATAGAAAAAATGTGAAAATTGAAAACAAGGATCATACCAGTGATAGATGGTGCACTTGGAATGATAAAAAATGAAACAAAAATCACATTGGAAACCCCAGCTGAAGATATATACAAAAATGTCTTCTTAAGTACAGCCCACACACTAAGGAAAACATTGTCTATGTAACGCTTGGGGTGTTAGGGAGATATGAAAAACATGAAATGGAGCCATAACATCACATCACGACCTGTTTTAATATTTTTGCAGACTTGGGCCCATAGCAGAAGTCGAATTATGATGAAAAATGACATAATAACAATAATTGTTTGTTAAATAAAATAATTATTGTATTCTAACTACAAGCAAGTTTCTCTTGCTGGAGTAGTGATTGCTGACGACATAATTATCTATGAGATCCGTAAGAAGGCAAAGTGATACCTTCAACTATTTTTGGTTATAATAATTTGTCTTATATTCTGTATCTATGATCCCCGATGACATGATAAAAATTAAGAAGCCAGTTTATTCCATCTACTTGAAACTGATATTTCACAGAAATTAAACGTTTTTGTAATGCTAGTTCGGTGCTTGAGAATAAATAGTAAGTGTTTTCTTGTTCGATATTCTTCCGCCTGTAATCGTCGCTGACACATAAATGCTATCTTCGCTTATCTTACGTTCCATTGTGCATAAGAAGCCCACAAATAAACTTCAACATCTTGAAGTAACAGCAGTTATATCGTTTTACTCCAGGCTAGGAAGAAGCAAATATTTTATCCGTTTCTCGTGTCAAAATGATCAAATTTTCTCTATATTTTCTATTGTTGTGTTATTCTGCTGATATTTATGGAATTTCTCAAGGACAGCAGAAAATCAAATTTCATTCTTGGCAGCTTTTCGTACACGTGTTATGAGGCAAATATATTGGAAGATCGTCCATAATATATATCCTAAATGTGCATCACTCGATTTGACATAGATAAAAACGCCCGAGTACTCGAATATTGTCATCCTATGTCAGACAAGGGTAAACTACTTTATGAATACTTATTTCCTACGCATGCGTAAATGCGAGAGCGGGAGAAATTGGAGGTAGAATAAAAAATCAGTTGCTGATCAGATTGGTAACCGACATCCATTAAGTTATAAAAGCATAAAAATGGCAAAAAAACATGCAACCAGTTGATTAGAAAGTAAATTGGCTATTGAAATATAAAATCGATTTCATGGCAAATTGGTGCTCATGAAAAATTAAAAAAAAAGATATAATGTTCAGTGTTCTGAACGTCATTAAAAAAAATTACTGGGCGAGACTCATTATCATTAGTAGACCGAGTCATTCTTACTGTTAGGCGTGGAGAATCATTTTCACTTCGGATCACTAAACACAAAATATGTCTGCTATTTACTCTCTATAGTTCTTTTTTCTCTTCACTAACAATTATATCTTATTTATCTTTTATTTTTTTCATGAGAAAGAAATGCTTGTGTGACGAGAGCAGTGTATTTGTGATTGCAGCTATTTCAAATTTATCATTACTTATTAAAGCACAGTTAATTACGTCTGATTTTCAAACATGCTTTATTTATTCAGTAATGCGATGTGCGTTTACGATTTCACTAGATGAAAACAGAATAATAGAAACGATCAGTAGATTTATTCTTTTTTTTCAAAATCTGAAATATTTGAACGTAGAAGAGTCTCGACCCATAATTGATTTGACTATTAGGCGGTTTAATGAATTTTGAATCATTGACCGAATCATTTGGCTGCTTCTGTAATGAAGTTATGTTTATTCATGATGAAAATATTTAGTCAATTGATTTTTCTATACGCTATGCAATTCCAGCATATTTTAACTTTAAACATAATTAAGAGAAATCTTTAAAATTAGAACAACTGCTTATGTGCTTGGTATTTATATGCTTCATATAAAATGAATAACCACTAATACATTTTCTATAAAAAAAACTTTCCTAGGATCACCGCGTTAATAATATGTAATGAGTTCGATCATCAACGAGTATCCTGTATTCATAATAAGTAACCTGTAGAAATAATATATCAAAATAGGAAGGTCTCGTGCCTTAAGCGCCTACTTGGCCTTAAACTTAACCCTGACCTCAAGTACTGCTCGTAAATGTGATCCGTTTCTAAAGATGGTGGAAAGTTTGCCGAATCCCTGTTCACCTCTACCTGACTCCACGTGCTATCATCTATCTTTGCAAAAACGAGACTAAGCATAAAATGAACTACTGATGCCATGTATGGGAAAGAGCGTCCTAATTTTCACTTTCCATTCCTGATAAAAGGCAAGGTCGTCTCAGTATCTTTGTGGGTGTAAAAAATTATTTCACACCTAAATCCCTTTCCCACAGACAAAGAGTTCTCTCACTGCTTACGGCCCCTTCATGTTGAAACATTGGTTCCTGTACGATCAGTGAAGTTACTTGGGAATAACAGGTGCTGTAAGCTTGGATGTGCTGATGATATACTGGATAATGATTGAGAATTGTTAATTGAAGAGCCGAGACCCAGTTTAAGCTACTTCGTTATAGTCACTTACGTGCAAATACACTTGGGAAAGATATAAACCCACCTCTTCCCCTGTTTATGGGTTAATTAGTAATAATTGTTTTACGAAAACCATTATTATCTCCAAAACAAAATCGCTTACAAAATTCGGTCATTAAATAATCTATAGAGTGTGCTATGGCGTTAAGCAAAGAACTCACAACCAACCTCTCACTGTTCTGTCTCTTTCTCTATGGGTAGTGTTCAGACAAACTAGATGTTTTGGCTTCAACAATTATTACCTCACCGTCTATAGTAAGCCATGCAAATTGATTTGTAGTGAACTATATTCATTCGATTCTTATTCTATTTGTGAGATTAAATACCACTCTGACAGATTCTTCTCACTGCTCTGTGGAACGTGCTCTCAAGAAGTGTTGTTCGGATCCCTACAGCCCCAGCTAGTTTAACAGTTATCGTTCCTACATATCAGCATAAAATGTGCCTCTTTGTAACTCTCTACTAAGAGTGTCTCCCTAACACTTTACAGGATAAGCATCACGAAAGAAATGGCAGAACATTTAGCACAGAACAATGTAAAATGAACACAAAACAGTAATCTAAGGGCACGTTTGTCCAATAGGTGTAGATTAAGCAAAACCAAAATTTTAAAGTTAGAACTCGAGACATGATAGCCTCATTTGTCGTAGGTTCACGTATAGATGTTAGGCATAGAGTATTTATCGTTAATATATTTTGAGGCTATCAGCTGTTTTCAAACGTTTTCTCATATCAATGATTACATCTTGTTTCAAGAGGATGAATTCCCACGCATGAAATAATCAGTGATTCAACAGAACGTATAAAATGGCGCTACAAAATAGCAAAAAAATTTAATTTACGGAGTAACAAAATCTCGTTGAAGACTTCCGACAGTTACAGCTAAAATAGATATCACTAGAACAGAGAATAATGATAGTAAAATGAAATCAAAATAGTGTTATAATCAAGACATTGACTACCACACTGTCTAAAAGCAAAATGTTAGGAATAAAACACCCGTGAGTACTAGAGAGAGCGTGGGTAGCTATGGGACTTGAGAAGTTTGTTTTCCTAAAATCTGTTTTTTAAACATACACCTCAGCCATAACTAACGATAATTCAGTAAATATGACTTGAATATTTAGTGCGTGGTAATGGTATTTCACAAGTAACGTTAGTATTAAGATACACTTCATCAATACACATTTTATAGTGAGCTTAATACCAATAGAGAACACCGAAATTGCTCCATTATAAAAATTGAGAAATTATAAATAACTAAGAGTATAGTCCGGCTTTGTTCGGGTATAATGAAAGCTTTAAAACTAATCCATGTTCATGGAGCTCAGACTCAATGGACGTTGGCACGATAGACTAAAGAGTAATAGTTGTTTCCAGTTAAAGCGAAACCGTAGACTGAAAGAAAATGAATAGATGTAAGTCAAATTTTAATTTCCTGGTATCGATATCAAATAAGTTTTTTCGTCGTAAACTGAATTTTGAAGGCTAAATAAGTCCTCTGAGTAAATGGTATTATGGGTGAGACTAAGAACTACAATTATACCTACTTAGAGCCAAACCCGAAGGAAAAACTAAAATAAAAGGGCTGAAAAAAATACAGACATACAGGCAGATAAACAGACGCATACACAAACATCTTCTCTTATATATATATATATACATATATATATATATATATATCATCGATTTTCTGCACTATTGTAAGAACTGCAACCTTGAAACTCTGAATATCAAGTCTCCTGAGGAACGGCTTCTATAAACTCAGAGAAGAATGATTCAAGTTCTAATTCATTTCCGTTATTATTATAAGTACAATTGCTCTCTCTTGATCTGGAACTACTTTTACGATATATATATATATATATATATATATATATATATATATATATATATATATATATATAAGGCAAGATATTTGTGTGTGCGTCTGTTTATCTGCCTGTATGTCTGTATTTTTTTCAGACCTTTTACTTTAGTTTTTCCTTCGGGTTTGGCTCTAAGTAGGTATAATTGTAGTACTTATATATATATATATATATATATATACTCTAAATAGGTATAATTGTAGTTCTTATATATATATATATATATACATATATATATATATATATATAATTGTAGTTCTTATATATATATATATATATATATATATATATATATATATTATCATTTTTCTGCACTATTGTAAGATCTTCAACCTTGAAACTTCTGAGTATCGTTTCTTATGTCTTTGTCTATGAGTATCAAATTCGATTAAAATCGGACCACTCCTTCTATAACCCGATTTTTCGATTATCAATTTTCGATATTTATCGGGGATACCTCGATACCAAACCTAGCTAAGAACACTTATAGTAGAACTGTGTAAATTTTCAAGAAAATCGGTTCAGCTGTTTCGAGTCTATAGGTTACGGATACACACACAGAGACAAAGTTCCATTTATAAATAAGTTTAGATAAGTTATAATTTTGAAATACATGTCTATTTCAGAATCAATTGAGTAGAAGAAATAATGAAATGGATTGCAAAAAGGGGAAAAATTTCCAAGACTTTAATATGCAAGAAAGTCAAAGTATGAAATTGAGAACTCAAATAGTGGAATTAAAAAGCCATGTTTGGTATTGATTTAACTATTGATGTTATACATGGCATCACATTCAGTTAGGAATGTACAAATTAATTTTCTATCAATAATTACAATATTTTCACGGAGAAAAAATACTTCTTCTTAGACTATAATCTGGTGGTATAAAGTCACATACATCTTTATCAAAGAACGAACTAACTCCGTTTTTTACAGCCACAACGAAATTGTGTACCACATGTAACTAGAAGGAAAGTGATGCGATAATTAAGAACTTAAATGTTAATGCTAATTTAAACAAAAGTTTGGGATGAAAACTGACGTAATGAATAGGCAATGAATATGAATACACCTTGGTACCCACCTCACTGGAATGTGATTGGCTGGTGTCAGCAATAAATACAGACGAAGGCAAGGACGTCTAGAGAGTGAGTGAGAGAGATCTAGAGATCTTCCAGCAGATGTCTATTAGTCTATCACCATTGACAATGCCTACGTCTCTGGATACTGCATACGGCGATTACGTCTACGTAATAGATTGACCTAAACCGTTACATTTGCCTAATCCACTCAACTACCTCGTACTGATATATATTCCTTTCCTGGTCATATCAATAATTTTTATCAATGTTATAAAAAATGATAAACACGAGAATTTTAAATCTCGATCCCAGCTAACCTGAATTGTTTTATCATTAAATAGCGAAAATCTCGAGCATGGAGACGGCTTTTTCCCTATTACGAGTTAATATTTAAATTTCTCAACTAGGATTGACATGTACTAAAATTAACCGACTAATCACAAAATCACTGATATGGAACACTCATATACTTCAGCGATGGGATGAATTGATTAGGGTGTCAGCTATGACAAGAGAGAGCATTTGACAATAAGGGGAAATATCTACGGGTAGAAGCTGCACTGGCTAAATTGAATAGAAACAAAGCAACAATTCGAGACGGCATCGTAATAGTGATGCTGACCATTTTAGACGGATTAGGCGTAGATAAAAATACAGAAATCAGAAATAAAATCTACAGCAGTGGCGATATCCCGAAAAACCTAAGCAGATCGATTTTCATAGAACGGCCTAAGAATCAAGGCGCAAAAGAATACGAACTCTACCGAACAGTTTAATGAGACACGCAACAAAACTGATAATCCGAATTCAGATGAACAGAAAGGGCAGTATAATCAGGCCTCAGATAAGAAAATTGTTTGTTTCATCAAGGACATTGGAGCAAAGAATGCAATATTTATGGTCAAAATGTTATCGGAAAGGGCAATACAAGTGCAAAAGCACGTGTGCCTGTGGTTCATAGAGTACACAAAGGCTTTCATTAAAGTACACCACAAAAATTTGATAGAAATGCTAGGGAACCTGGATATCTTCGGAAAGAAATTAGAATAATCAAGAACCTGTACTGAACGTAAGCCTTCGGACAAAGAATAAGTACAGCAGATGTACAAAGATTGAAGGAAAGTAAGGTAAAGAAGTGTCTTTTTACCTGATATATTCAACCTATACAGTGTACCACCCCAACGGTCCGTCCTAACAATTTCTCCGGCGGCCGTTCTCCACGCTGTGATGTTGCCGGGAGTTTGTAGAAACCGTCGGACGAACAGCTGGGGGTACAAGAACGAACTTCCACAATTTGGATGAGTTGAAAGGATGCTTTATTCGTTTAGAGTTAGCCTTTTCGGTTGGGACAGGCGAATGTGACACACAGCTCTAACTCTAATTAATGGAGATCAACAAATCCGAACTGAACGAAACAAGACGAAAGGACATCATTACTTCAAGATCGCACCCGGCTGACTCCCCTTCTCCTTAACTCGTCTTCACTTTTTTAACTCAACTGACTTCTATTTATTTAAATGAAAATCCGGAAATCCGGAAATGCTCTAGACCACCGGTGACAAACACCGGCGACTGTAAGTCTGAAATTTCAGTTATCTTTTTTTTTATCTTAATAAGGCTTCCGCCGGAAAAGGCTTAATGTGTTGTCCAGATACCGTAAAGGACAGCCTTTGACCGGGTCATCGAAAACCTACCCGCTGACCTTTATCACTGAGTCAAATATTTACCGGAGGACAATTTTTCTCATAAAAGAAAAAGCGTTTATTTATTTTTTTCCTCTTCTTTTTCACTTTTGTTAAATATGTTTTTAAACTATTTTCTATTCTAATCTATTTTCTATTTTAATCTGTTACAATAAAATACATATATGTCTAGTTATCGTGTCACAACAGCGAACAATTCTGAGAGAACTAGAAGCCCTGAGAGGATTCGTCATTAACGGTCTCAACATGAACAATATGGGATACGCAGATGATAGAATGCTGATAGCAGAAAAGTAAAATGAAACTGCAACAGCTCTTACAGAAGGTAACTAAAGAAACCTAAAGAAAGGATTAAACAAAAACAAGAAAGGTGAACGCATGGTCATCAGTAACATGTTGAGCGCAAACTGCCACCTACCATACATGGATACTAAAATCAACCAGCTACAGAAATTTAAATACAGGCGAAATGTTTTAACATAGAACGTAAAATGCGCCACTGAGGTCCGAAATAATACTGGCATGGTCAATGACACATTCCAAAGGTTAAGGAGAGTACGGAGTGTCAGGAAGATATCATTTGAAACAATGAAAAGTTCTGGACTGCTATATTATCTGTCCTCCTATATAGCAGCGAATACTGGATAATCTCTTCATAGATGACTTCAGACTCGAAGAAAAACAAATGTGGTTCTACAGAAAAATACTGAGGATATCATGATATTTAGCACCAGGAAAAAGCAACTGAGTTTTATAGAACATTTAATGAGGACGGGTGGCTTGAAGAATTTAATACTCACAAGATAAAGAATGTAGTTTGAGAGAGATTCTAAGAAAAAAAATGTTAAGTTCAACAAAGAATAGAGGCAAGTGGAAGTCCATGATCGCCTACGTCCTGAGTGTGCCCGAAACATAAAAAGAAGAAACAATCAGCATTATCAAATTGTATTCATTGTTTGCATTTGTCTACCTGATATTTCTAACAAACATATGAAGTAGCCTTGTGTCAGTGACAGCAAAATAAAATTATATAATAATGCACACTTCTCAGCATAAATATCTACTTCCGGTTTCCTTATTTTGATTCTTATTTTGCTTTTGCAGTCATTCCACATAACACATAATGTTTTTATACGACATTGTTTTGTTTACAGAAAATAGGCTTAAGTTATTTAATAAGGCGTGACTATCAGATTTATTTCATTTATTTGATAAGAAACTGCAATACTTCATAGTTATCTGACTCGATGGCTTCATGAGTTTTTAAAAAAGGGCTGACATAAGAGAATGTTTATTTATGTTTCACCCGTTTCGTTGCAATAAAAAGGATTTATCAAAAGACGCAATTTTTTGGATGTTCGTTGCGGCGCAGTGGCTATCACCTCGGAACGAGAAATCGTAGAGCTGAGTTCGAATCCTAGGTAGATTAGTTGCATTCACATACCTGCAAATACCCTTAGGAAAGGTATCAATCCGTTGCTTCTCAATCCAGCTACGAGTTAAATTGCAGGACAGCTTCGGATTTATAACCTTGTTTGGCAACCAGTCTACTGCAGAAAGTAATGGCAAACTACTGCGTTAATATTTTCAGCCCATTCAGGTAGATCTCATTCGAGACATGATCATCTAAACGTGTATTACATATGGCAATTTACATTACTTTCAAAAGTAAATTAATTTAGACGTTTTCAAAATTAATACAGAAAAAAATTCTTATATATAATATTTTAAAATATTACTTAACGTGACTTAAGCCTTGTCGCTTTCACAATCCCTTATGCAAGTGGTCTCTGCTACCCCGCCACAAGAATTTTGCTCGGTTAACCTGTCCGGCAACAAGGTCTAATCGTTTTACAGTTAGATCAACCAAATGCAGGCGACAATTCTATTCAATCAGCTTTTTTGCTCGCGTTTCCCGCTTGTCAAACTCTATATTCCCTATATTTGCTTTCCTGACGGCTATAACCTCGAGGAATGTTAATGCAAAGTCAATTCCCATCTCTTTAACTCCAGTCCTTTCTACAATACCCCGTCTATCTTGTTTTTTTTTATTTTTTCCGACCTAACACAACTGTCTTCACTTCTGTATTCACATCATTCTCTTGCTCTTCCTCTTTCACACCCTGTAGCTGGTTTGTCCTTGTCTTCACTCTCCTCCTGCCTAAAACTTTAACTCTCTTATGTAGCCCCCTGCACATCAGTAGCGTTAACGCCTTGCTTGGGTGAAATGATTAAAAAAGAGTAAATCAAGAAATTACGATGAAGTCCAGGCCAAAATTTAAAGCTTGCATTCATTTATTTTTAAATGAGTTGTTTGTGCATCTTTTTTAATCAAAAGAAAACATTCTAGAAATTACTCTCTATTTGGTTTTATTTCGACAAATATTAGAGCGGGAATATAAATATGCTATAGGTAAACAGAAAAAAAACGGTCAGCATTAGCTTTGTTTTATTTTTCCATAAAACAACCGCCTGCCTTAATTTTTGCTTTACAAATTCTTGGCATTCTTTCCAGCAATTTGTGAAAAATGTAGATGGCAGAACATCCCAAGCATTCTTTAAGCTGTGAAAAAACTCAAACTCACTATTTGTGTAACCTTTTTGAAAATCCCTGTTGAACTCAGCTCATATTAATTCAATGGAAAAGAGGTCAGAAGATTGAAGCCGCTAAGTTATATATTATAAAATCTTGCTCCTTTTTTGGCTGGAGGTAATTTTCTCGGGTGTAATGAAAGTTTTAAAACTAATCAATAGTCCTAGAGCTCAGACTCTTTGGACGTTGGCAAGAAAGAGTAAAATGCAATAGTTTTTCCAGTTAAAACGAAACCGTAGACTGACAGAAAAATGAATGGATGTACGTCAAATTTTGATTCCCTGGTATCGATATCAAATAAGATTTTTTCGTCGTAAACTGAATTTTGAAGGCTAAATGTCCTCTGAGTACATGGTTGAATGACTGAAACTAAGAACTACGATTATAACTAGTTAGAGCTAAATCCGAAGCAAAAACTAAAATAAAAGGGTTGAAAAAATACAGACATACAGGCAGATAAACAGACAGACACACAAACTTCTTGCCTTTTATATATATATATATATATATATTATCGATTTTCTGCACTATTTTAATAACTGCAACCTTGAAACTCTGAATATCGTTTCTTATGTGTTTGTCTATGAGAGTATCAGGTTTGATTAAAATCGGATCACTCCTTCTATAACCCGATTTTTTCGATTATCGATTTTCTATATTTATCGGGGATACCTCGATACAAAACCTAGCTAAGAACACTCGCAGACGCTTATAGTAGAACTGTGTAAATTTTCAAGAAAATCAGTTCAGCCGTTTTGGAGTCTATAGATAACGGACACACACACACACACACAGACAAAGTTCCATTTATAAAGAAGTTTAGATTTAGAAGTGTGTTTTGGATCGTTGTCTTGTTGAAAGGTGATTTCTTTTCAATTGTTTGTAAACCAGATGTTATACGATGTCTTTGCAGAATCGAATGATTTTCTTCTTTTTCTTGATTGCCTTGACATGAATCAAATCTTCTGCCCTTTCGGTAATGACAAAATTCCACTGGGGGGTTAATGTTGAAAACAAAATACGAAATATTAATAATTTAGCAAAATATTTTGTGGACTGAGGAATTCAAATGTTAACATTTTGTTATTAAGATGAGCTTGGAGTCAGACTGAAAAATTAAAAAAAACACTGTACCTACAGAAATCTTATCGTTTTCCTAAAAAAAATACAAACATATCCTATTATTAGGCTTTTTTTTTTTCAGAAATTCACGATAGACGAAACGATATTTTGTCTGTAAAGAAGTTATTTCTATCGTAACATTGAAGCATGCCAGACTTAAATAAATGGTAGAAGAAATATTGCTTTATACCTATTCTCTACGAGAGGTTACCTTCTTTGAATTGAAAATTTCTTTAACATGTACACACTCTGATCCTCCACAGCCAAGTATTGGTGTTACATCTTCAGTAGTAAGTTGTGTTTCCAGAATGAATTAAACAGCCACAGTGTTAATGAGTTTCTTTAAATTTCCTAAATTCTTTCTAGGCTAGAGGGCCAAGTCGGTTCTGCGATGTAACCCATAGCTGGATTGAAAAAATGATTCTAACCTTACATTAGTCATTTGCAAGAAAGTAAACGCTACAGCAATAATTTGAATTTTTGAATTTTACTCGCCATTTTCACCAGACATCTAAAAAACTAATATTCGAAATATTGCGTGAACACCAAAATTATACGAAAATATGGAATACATTCATATTTGCCATATCTCACAGGTCATATATATATATATATATATATATATATATAGTTTGAAAATAAGTTATGTAATTTCTGCAAAACGGAGGTCTGAAAGTTTCGCGATTTAAAAGAACTACTAACTATAATTATTGTAAATGGCCTGAAGTTACTCAAAGGTTGACATCTAGGTTGCGGAAGTAACTCATTTCTAATATTTAAACATATTTGTACCAGGAGAATTTTAGCGGTTCAAGATTGAATAAAAAACTTGCAAGCATCTTTCTCCTCTGTCGCTGTTTTTATAAAATATGTTCTGACAATCTACGCCCCTTAGTTTCAGGAGAACTCCATTTCACAAATATAATCATCATTGCCATTTACAGTGGAATGAATCTCTCATCGTAGAAGATACGACGAAGGAGGCAATTCCAAGAGAAATAAAATTTTAAACAATTTATGTCTGGTGTTAACCGATATTTTTCTTATATAATCTTTTAAACTACCCTTATTTTCTACTCATTCAGTAACACACGAACTTCAGGGGCGTATCACCTTGCATTACGTGAAGAATTAATAACAGATGGGTTATAATGACATGTAATTTGATATTAACATAATCAATATTTTCATGAGACGTAGATATTTTGTCACTGTGATTTATATAGCATTTCGATTAAAATGCCTTTTGTTAAGACTTGTCATTAAATAAATATTGCTTGAAATTGCACTTTATGAACAGCATTGGATCAAGTGTCTGACAGTAGATGTTTAAAAAATCTTGAATAAAAAGTTTATTTAATTCTGTATCGATATAAATTCTGAATGTAAAACTAAGAACATAGCTGCTTATTTTCTTAGAAAATCCTAGATGTTGTAGCCAAGAAAAATATGTTTTTTGTTATTAAATATATAATGCTAAAAGAAATCATAGTTTATTAACGTTATGATTTAATATTGTGTAGAAGCAATAATTTTATTTTTCATGACCGTAAGAATTACAAATGTGAACTGAGATCGACCAACTAAATTGCTTATTAGAAAATTGAATTATATAGTATTGGTGGTAAGTGACATTGACCCAGAAACCAGATGCAGAGGGGATTGCCAATAAATGTTTGACCGAAGAAGGTCACTGAATCAGGAATAGGAATCGAATGAGATTAATTAATTTTATGAGCATTTCTCTACAATACCTGATGAAAATAGTGTTTGAATTCGCAGATGAGATATTGTGCATAATCGAGAAGTGGACTTTAAGGAAGACTAACTACCATTATGGTTTCACTTTTAAATAAAATCTGTTGAAGAAATACATGAAGAACACAATTACAAACAAGTTGTTGAATGACTATTTAATTTGATCAACATCATGGAAGTTAATAGTAGAAATTTCACACATTAGTTTACTTTGTTTTTACTATTGTAGTTATGGCTTTTTAATTATATCACAAGTTAGGATGCGTGATGTATAGGCTTGCTACGTACGGAATATACTATGGTCATCAGACTAATGTCAGTTTCACAAAGAATATTTTGAATAACTAGCAGGCAAAGAATGTTGTTCGGCTTTTTTTTCACTTGAGACGTCTCCAAAATTTAAAAATTCCGAAGGGTCTTGAGATTTTTTCTGCGGTACTGGCAATCAACAAACATTAAAATTGACCTTGTTTTACATGTCATTTAGAGTTAGATGCATAGCTAATACATGGTCCTTGAAATTTTGCCAGCACTACGAGCAACGTTTTGTATGTCTGACATGCAGAGACGTTCACTCTTTTACAAAGGTTATTTATAACATATAAACAATATCAAATCAATCCATGAAAATTACAGGGACAGTGTTGTTAGCTATTTTACGTACGTAAACGATTTTTTGACAGAAAGTTACGAAAAGACTTTTTAAAATAAAGTACAAATGAAAGCATACATGTATAATATAGGAAAAAATGAATAGCCTAAAATATATACCACAGTGCTGAGGATATCCAAGCTGTTGAATTAAAGGATGGGACGCAACCCAAACTACCAAGAATCAAATTTCCACTAGCATCCGGATCGGAAGCGTGGTGTATGCTAGACATAATCATTAGCAAAACATTACGTAAAGAGCCGAGAAGAAAGAAATATCATGACTGATCGTGAATGCGTAATGAGGTTCAGGTTACATTCTCAGAACGAAAGGTTTGCCGTTTTTCGAAATTTTTCGTAAACCTCATTTCGACGTTAGACATTTGAGTTTGTACATCTACGACACACTTATATATCGTTATATTGGGGTCTCACATTAGTGAGGGAAGCCGGTGTGCAAGTCAAACCGTTGAGAGGAAAGTTCTGAAACGGTGCACATTCTCTCCTGATGAGCCCAGTTTAAATAATTTCGAGAGGAACACAATAAATTAAATGAAATCATATGCCGTGAAGAAGCTCAGTGGGAATGTTATTGGCATGAGAAGCATTACACATTCATCTCGCTTCAGGTGAGTTTCAATTACCTTTCAGTAATTTACTAATTCAAAGTCATGGTTCGTCCGTTAAATATAAGTATATATTCTCTTCTTCATATAACATAAGGGATAACCTCGGTGAAATGCTTGTTCATGCACATCCAAAAATAGGCCTACAAATAAAAATATCTTTAGAAATTAAAAAGAAATAAAAGAAAAAGTTAAGCTAACTTTTAACATACTGAAAATGAAAAAAAAGACATATCTATGATGTTGCTCAGCTTTACACTTGTAAATACAAGACCATAACTCTGTAAAAGTCAGCGGTCAATTTTACAGAATTTTGATATTATTATCACAAACCTACTTCCAAAATGATAAAAAAAACATGGTTATCTTTACATACAAAAGACTTGTACTAAGGATTTTCCAATTAATACTATTCCACAATATAGTATTATTGGAAGTATATATATATATATATATATATATATATATATATATATATATATATATATATATATACTTCCAATAAAATAAACTTTATTGCCTGTGAGTGGACCAATTTATTTAAGCATATTTACTATACTTTGTAATGTATAGGGGTTGAATTGAATAATCCAAGAGCCGAGTTCAAATTACAGCTAAGTTTATAAAATTCTTTGTGAAAGGTATGAATCAATCTCCTCTTCCTCAACGTATGAATAAATAACAGGGTAGACTGCGTTCTATAACCTTAGGGAGAAAACGATCTAGGAGAAGGAAAAACTCTGAATTCAAATCTAGTCTGGTGGTGGACTACTATATTAACGATGTGGTACCCATTTTTGTTGGTTTCGTTTCATGTAAAACATTAATGTAGCAAATTTTTTCCTTTTTCAGTTCAAGATTACATGTAAATAAAGCAGAGATATGCAAAATATATTTTAAAAAATTGCATGTAGTATGTTAATGAACAATTTTCGAATTTACATATAGTATTATATGATTATAATAGAAACTTTTAAGAAATCTAAAATCAAAGCATTTTAGTGAGCTTTAAGAACTAGATATTTATATTTTGTAAGTAATTAATTAAAGCAAAAATATTTTGGAATTTACAATCATAGCCCTAGAATTATACTAAATTATGAATTCAACATTCATGTAAAATTAATGGTCCATGATTTCGAACATATTTTTTAAGTTAATCGCCTATTGGTTCTGTAAGATGTATAGGATTATCATTTATTTGTTTTATCATTAATAAATCGAGCTAGCTCGAACAAATATGAGTCTTTCTTCACAACCATCACAGTCCGGCATCAAGGTCAAAAGGTCAATAGAGCGGCATTACAGTATAAGATCATAGAAATATCAGGGGTTTGTTCAAAGAGCTTTGATTTACTTACATGTCTACAGATTTATAACATTCCTCATCCGAGCGTAGATTCCATAATTTTTAGACTCTAGGGTTTTAGTTAAATTCCATACAGTAACAACGTCTGTAGATTAGCTTGAATAAATCTCCGCTTGATGTTGCTTGGTCGATCAAGATTACATACATTTTCTCCAAAATGGCCCAGGTTCTATGCTAATTTTTATATCCTTTTTAGTATAATTTATCTCACTTCCTAGGCATGGAAATTATGCGAGATATTTTATTGATCCACATAAGATAGGTTTTATTGAGCTTTTGAATTTTGTTTTACACTCTTTGACATAGTGACCAACATCAATGGCAACATTTTCTAGATAATTTACGAAAGCCATGGCATTGGCGTTTGCAGTAATAGCGAGTAATTTGCATAGTCCCTATTTTTATGACATCTTAGGATACCGACTTGAAAATCTTGTTGATAAATTTAAATCTAAAAAATGTTTGTCGAGGGTAGTAAACAATACGGAATCATAGGTAATAAAAAGAAGAAAAGTTGCTTCCTTGAGAAGTCCTGTTGTGATGTCAAATGCGATCGTGTCTCTGAGGATCTAACCAATGATTTGTTATTTTTCCGTAGCTTCAATATTACTCAAGGGGATGCCATATTACTGAAGGATATTCTCTATTTTCTACTATGTACAGAATTGAAGGCTTTTGATTATTTGACCTGACGCTTTCTAAAAGCTTTCGAAAATTCAGGATTTGCCCAATAGTGATTTATTTTTCGAAAACCATTTTTATATTTTCGTAGGACCTTATGTAATTCTAACTGTATTCGGTTGAGAAAGCTTGAGGTGTAATCTTTATATATATATATATATATATATATATATATATATATATATATATATACCATATTTGGTAATTTTTCCTAAGAATTTTGTATCACAACTTTAAAATCATTTTTATGATATGCGTATAGCTATTCGCAATTGAGGCTGTTATAGATGTAAAACATAGCCAACCTTTAAAACCAAATTTTCATATCACTGTCACGGAACTTCTTCAGAAATATACATATACTTAATAGAGAATTTTGATAAAAATATTAGCCGAGATCAGATTTATTTTTCACACATGAACTCTAAATATAGTTTAAAATATTATTTAATCGAAATAAATTTTTCATTTTTTTAAAAATTATTCATAGAAGTTTATTTTGCATTGTCCGGCTGCAAGACACCCGTAAACCTGTATCGAGTTCCATTGTTGAAAATGATGGTCTGTCAAACTTATTCTTATTTAAAAGAACACTAGTTTATAATTAATAAAGCGAAGCAATATCTCACAATTTGTTTGTCATTTAAGCACTCACCATTGTCAATGTATAAAAAGGTCTAAATCCCAAAAGACGTTACCAATAAGGTCTGTATTAAGACCAGGTGCAGTTTTACCTGAAACAAAACAATAAATTCTTGAATATTTCTATAATTAGCGTTGCTAAAAGCCCGCGTATTGTTTGTTAACGCTGTAATTGATTTTTGTTAGGAAATTTTTATAGCTTCAGTAACTAGTCCATCAAAGTAAGTTATAGCAATGCTAAATAAATAAATAATTAAAAACTTTCAATATTTATATTCTCAATGTTAGTCAGTCAGTTGGGTGCCATACATGATACACACTTGTGTGATCATGTCTCGAACGAGACATGACTGACTGGGCAGAAGATTGTGCCACAGTAGGTTGATATTAATTTCTGCGTAGACTGGTTACCAGCCAAGGCTATAGAACCTAATCTGTCCTGCAATTTACTCATAACTGAAGGTAAGAGACGGATTAATACCTATCCCAATGGTATTTGCGCTTAAATTAATGCAACGAATTCAACTGGAATTCGAACTCGGTACCCGAAAAGTTTATTTTTCGTCACAGTTCGCAAACATTTGTTCGTGTTATTCACTGAATCAGAAAAACGAGACGCACTGAATACCTACCTATACAATGAGCAATATACATATAGCCAGGGACCATGAAACTAAATTTCTTACATTAAATTGTCTAATGAAATTATTTCATTTTACTGATTTAAAAGAAAAATTGTTGCAGACAAACGATGATGTATTACAAGAATATCTGTTTCTAACACTAAAATTATAAACTTCACTAAACCAATTTAAATGAGTAGCAATGTGACAAAGGAATGTGTACTGAGAAACAAAAAGAAAGTTCTCAATGTGACTTAGTAGAAATTGCCGGGATAAATATATTTGATATTCATAGCGATAGACAAACAATGGCTCAAAATATTACTTGAATTGCTAGGTATGAATGATATATATATGTAAAGAGTATTAAAATAAATTCAAAATCTAAACTAGGAGCAAAATTCGTGCGTGAGGTTAAAAGATGGAATTTAGCAAGTACACAAAAATAAGAATTTGCGTAAGACAATGGTATGACCTATCACTAAACATACAACCATTAAAGTGAAGCAATTATGAGAAAATTAAAATTCTTAACATTATTCATTATTATTAGTCACATTCTTTGAATCAGTACATATTAAGCTGACACAGTGTTGATAGCAGACACAAAAATACTACAAAACTGTGAGAGAAGCTAGTGAAAGAATGGAACACAAAGGACTAAATTCAACTGCAAGATGGTAGAATGTAGGATTTTTCAAATAGAGAAAAAATCCAACATGGGGAACTTTAATAGGTTTTACAAAATTTAAGCAAATATATATATATATATATATATATATATATATATACCGAGGGAATATTTTAATAGTAGAAAAACAATGTGAAACTGAAATGCACAGGTGAATACAAATACTAAACTTCAACTGTAAGAAGGTAGAAAGTAGGGTTTTTCAAACAGAGAGCAAGCCCAACATGGGAAATTTTAATAGGAGTTACAAAATTTAACCAATAAATACTTGAGGCAACAGAAATCGTGCGAATGCGTAGTTGCATCACTGTAATTAGCAGTTTAATCTGATGAAGTCCTGAATGACGAAACACATAGCATGAAAACACTTTCTATTTATAAAGGAGACATGAACTGTTTGTAATAAAATTTGCGTAATGAATAATTTACACCAAGATCATCGTTGATAATTAGGCAATTATCAACTTTTCTCCAGTTTGGCGTGAGTTTTTGAGGGACACTATACGGATCGCTTTGATATACAAATAGTTTTCTATTGTTAAAATATGTGGTCATGTGTCACACGTAGCTTCGTGCCCCAAATAAAACATCAGGGATCATACAAAATCTATATTTCTAGCTTGAGTCTAAAATATAGTCATTAATAATAATGAAAACAGCGTTGGTGAATTCTTCAGCTTATAAGTGACTGATCGTATTTTTAGAAGGAGGAAATCGATGACTAAACGTATAATCGTCAAATTACTCTCGAGGAATCTATACGACGACAAAACTTTAATGGCCAGTAAAACTTTAATGGCCAGTTGGAATTTGGGAAAGAGTGGAACACAACCTATATGAACGACAAGATAATTGCAGTAACATAAATTCCGACCATTATTGTTCTGGATCTTTCAAGATGTTTTTTCTCCAAAGTTTGTGTATTTGACTACCTTACTATGAATATATAACACATCGTCTCATCGAAACAACAGAGACATATTAAAAAGATCTTATTCAATCAATATTATTGAGTAAGTATAATTTTTGACCTTCGACAATGAGAAAATGTTTCCAAAGTAACATCGATTACTTCATACGAAACAAAGAAATTCTAAAGTGACTCGTAGTTCTAAATGAGGCGCCGAAAAAGAAATCTGAAATAGAAATCACAACGTTTAATCCAAGCCAGCCCTCACGATGAATGTATAAAATTATCTTCTTCATTTAGTAATTGAAGGCGTCTCCCTAACGTTCAAGTAATCACATCCACTCATCAGTAAGCTTGTTGATGTACTATCAAGTCTCCTGAGGAGCGGCTTCTATAAATTAAGAGAAGAATTATTCAAGTTCCTATTCATTTTCCGTTATTATTATAAGTACAATTGCTCTCTCTTGATCTGTTACTACTTTTACGATATATATATATATATAGGAAATTTTAGTTCAAAACGACGCTGGTTAAATATTTATGCAATTTTGATGTGTTCCCATATTTGTCTTCTATTCAAGGCATACCTTACATAAAAACTATCCGATTGATTTATATATACAAGCGTTTTTGACTATACTTTTATCAATTTTTAAAGATGAATTTTATTTTACCTTTAACTGAATACATAAATTGTTTTATGTAAGTATCTAGAAATAAAAAGTGGGTTAATTTTCAAACACGGTCATCACATTCTGGCTATGTTCAAGGTTAAAAAACGTGAAAAATGCTAGATTGAGATACGTTTCCTATTTGTTCATTTTCTGGATTAAATCATTCGTGTGTGTGTATATATATATATATATATATATATATATATATATATATATATATATATATATATATATATATGTATATGTGTGTGTGTGTGTGTGTGTGTGTGTGTGTGTGTAACCGAAAGAAAAAAGTAAAATTTGGAAAAGACAGAAAATGTAAAAATCAAATAAAGTATGAGTGTAAGTCGGAAAAAACGACAAAATACATTATACACGAGCACAAACAGACGCAGACAGGAAAACGCGCCCGACGACATACACAGATAAACATGCACTATAAAATAAACGTGTACCAGTGAAAATATATGCATTTAAATAATTAAAAGTAGAAACACTTACATTGTTCATTGTACTATATGTCTATCAAGACGAATTACGGTACAGCTGCCAACTATAGCTTAATTAACACTCATTTAATGATGCACATATAAAACAACTGAATCTCCATTCGAAACATACAACCATTCCAAGGCTCTTTTCCCTCACACAAGCTTCACGTCCAAGCTTAATGCAACTGGCTTTCAAAAGTCGTCACCCTCTTTGGGACACACCAAGTTAGACGTTTCTTAACTCGGGTCATCATGTGAGTATTGATGATTAACCGGGATATGGGTGTAAGCCAGTGAAACAGAGATAGCAATCTTTGGATACGCTGCATGATGAGTATAAAAGGAAAGAATTGATTACAATCGGTAGATAAATCTTTATAGATAGTTATTACATTCTAGCCTGCTTCATATAATATTTTCTTTCAATAGATTGAGAGCATCGAAACTGCTATTCGCAATAACTCTAACTTTTACTTTGTCGTTTCCTCTTTTATCGCTTAATTTTAATATTATTCAGTAAGTTAAATCCCTTACGTTATAAACGCTTATGCGATGATGTCACGAAAAAGGCTTAACTGACTAGGCAGAAGATTATCTCGCAATCGTTTGCTATTACAATATGCGGTAGACTGGTTTCCAGCCAAGGCTGTCCTGTTATTTAGCCTAAAACCGGAGGGAAGAGGCGGTTTAATACTTTCCTAAGGGTATGTGCACGTGAGTGAAGGAATTCAAGAGGAATTCAAACTCGTCACCCCGATTTCATGTTCCGAGTCGATATCCACTGCATCACATCACAATCCGTCTCCAAATAAGGTACTATACACTATTATAGAAATTTGATAAGAAGATAAACTATTATGTCAGTCTCGGACAAAGGTTTGAATCATTTTTGTAATGTAGAAATCGAATGTCTCGTTAGATAATTAGTGACTTATTAGAAAACAGAAGCATCTCCTCCAATTTTATATAAACGTCTGAGTTGTCAAGTGTCAGGTGTACGTATTGGAGATTTGCCTTCTGTTCGAGGTTCTTTTCCTTCAAAGTGCGACTGTTTCCTTTGTTGTTCTGTCGTTTGTTGCATGAGCTGAAGAATCAAATCGGTGGTTTCACCTCTTGCACATGTCATGTCTTATTTTGTTAAGATAGTTCCATGTATTCACCAGATTCTGTACGCAGCGCCTTGTAAATTAACTACAACGACACTCGAAGTTGTAATTCTGAATTGCTGTATTTTCCTACAACAAACATAAATGCAAAATACCCTTGGTTTATGGTCGCTCAGCCGTTTATATAACACTCGAAGATGCAACTTTGTCCTCTAGCTTTAATTGTGTTAGTCACCCATTATCTAATGAAACCTTTCGTTTCTACTCTACGATCTCAAGTTACCGATTAGTTAATAACAGGATGAATAACAGCATATGCAGTTAAAATATGGAATACATTTTAAATTCATCAGCAGAAAGAAATATTTCTAATTAAAACATACTTTCAGATGCTTTGAAGAACACCGAAGAAAATATCTTTTACTGACGACTGCTTAGAGACATTTTTAATCAAATTAGTTTATTAGTTTATACTGCAAATATAATTTGCAGTATAAACTCAGCGAACTGAGTTATAGCTTCTCGGAGACAGCGAAGAATTCGTTATGCTTAGTTGCTGACTAAGTCTACTCGAAGCTGCAGTATTTTTTTAACTTAGTGCTCCCACAACCATCAACTTGGAAATGTCTGTTTGTCTTCCAAACAGTATTTTGATATATACCAAGGCTTATACTATGAAGATGTTACTATTTGTATTATGTTTCTATGATGAGTTTCAAACCTGTTATGGGTTAATATTAAAAGAAAACTACAGCACATATGACTTCGTAGTGTTTTCCTTCTCAAGCCGTTCTGCTCACTTCATTTAGCGTCATTTCCATTGATGTAAGCAAAACTCTATTAGGGGGTAGCGAAAGCAAGCTTGTATCATTTTCTTGGAGTTCCTTGACTTCTAGAAGTTTTGTTCTTTTCATGTGTGATTTGATTTTGGAGAGGTAAAAATCGTAAGGTGCTACATTGGGAAAATATACTGGCTGGCGGACCTGAAGAATATTTTCCTTGGTCCAAAATGACAGCACAATCTATGGTCACTGAAAGAAATTGTGGTGTGTTGAAATGACCACACTCAACACACTTTCCTTCCAAACGTTCCTTGACTTCTTGAAGTTTTGTTCTTTTCATGTGTGATTTGATTTTGAAGAGGGAAAAATCGTAAGTGGATACATCTGGAAAATATTTTAGCTGTTGGACCCGAAGAATATTTTTCTTGGCCAAAAATGACAGCACAATCTATGGTCACTGATAAAATGTTTGTGGTGTGTTGAGATGACCACGCTCTACACACTTTCCTTCCAAGTACTACTGTACATGTAAATTAGTCTGTAAGTGCAAGCGATTTCAAGGTCTCTCTGTGCCATATAGACAGACTTTGTGTACTTTAGCTCTTTTAGTATAACAATTGGTTAGGTCTCGTATACTAATTTGCCAATCTATCATACACTTCGCAATATTTTTAGTAATATCTATAGAATCATGTAATATTTCAGTCTTTGTAAATGAAGCTGGATCAAAAATTCCGGTTCATTATACAAAATAATATGACTTGCCAAAACAATTCATTTGTAAAAACAATTCTATTCACTAAGTTTTGCCAACGACAATGAATTTAGAAATTTAATTTAATTCAAAATGACGCGTAATGCATTTTAATTTAATGAGCATATATTATATTTCCCGAAGGGAATATTTTCTTGTAGCCATTAAGAAATGAAAGAAATGTGCGAAACATTTAACAGAAGTTGAATTCATTAACAGACACTGGCAGAACATCTACTAATTAAATTCGCCAGATTCTGCAAATCAATTGAAACTTTCGTCATGTTTTAAAATTAGCCGCAACTATAATCGTATATTATAATAAACGCTAAAATATAAAACAGGTAATAACTCGGTTAAGTTGTCAAAATCATAGAAATCGAAAAAAAAGCAGGTTTGAATAATTCGGAATAAAAATGTAGCATAAATCATCTAAATTAATAATAGTCTTTCAAGATATAAAGAAGAAAGTTAAGGGTATCAAAAGGATGAAGCAAATTGAATTTCGTTGCATCAAATCAAGTGAAACAAAGGTAGAAATTTGTGTGATTTTTGTTTCTTCTTTTAATACGATTAGGAAATTTCCCTAACATTACAGTCTCTTTATACATATCGCAAAGAGCCGTAGGTGAACATAGCTGTCCACAAATTAGATATCTTTATTATCTGTGAATTAAATAGACATATTGGGTAATGATAGTGGCAAAGTGTCCCATAATCTTCTTAATGGCTTATTCAAATCAGAAATTGTTTCTTCTGAGATTGGCGATCATCAAAATAGAGGGAACATTTCAGCGAATATCAAGTTAGTTGCATGGAAAGTCACACTAGTTTAAAGTATGGTCCATACAAAATGTCTGCTTATTTACTATGTTTGTAATATTATATAATGGTATCTACTCTAGTAGCAGAATGTCCCAAGTATTACAGTTTTTAGTTATAGCTATGATTTTCTTTATTTAATTAGCATGAAATTGAAATATCAAAGAATTACTACTGGGACGGGAAGGCTTTGTCCTTTCTAAACTTCATTTAATTCCCAAAAGAACTTTATATGAAACACGCAAGTGGGATAGTAAAACTTGGTGAAATGCAAAGCACTCACTGAGGCATGAAAGTAGCAGTTACAATGCATTGTTAATTTCAAGTGCTAAATTTAACCTCCGTCTCTCTCTCTTTCTCTCTCTCTCTCTTTCTCTCTCTCTATATATATATATATATATATATATATTGTTAAATTCTAATAATGTTTTGTGGCAAAATTACTTTTTCTTCAAAGAGTTAACTGATGGAAATGAATTTTAGGCAGGCATATTTTTTGTCATAAATTGCTCGATATCAAGATAAGTACATATCGTGAGTAGAATTAGTGTTGAGAGGTTGGTCAATAAGCTGATCAGTATTCTTTCAGTCATTATTGTAATGTTTTCAATCTTCCAGTCATTCGATTTCTCTGCTCCTGTTTCAGAATTTTTTGCATTTATATCAAGTCTGATGAAATTTTATATCTTGGTGCGTGAGTGATTTTTTGTTTGATGAATTCGGTATGATAGAAATAACACTACACAGTTAAGTGAAAAACTTTTCCATACTAATTCTCGCTTTCCCCCTCTCTCACTCTTTACACACACACACACACACACACACACACACACACACACACACACATATATATATATATATATATATATATATATATATATATATACATACACGCTACTCAGTATTTCACCACAGAAACATATATTTCGAAACATTTCCGAAATACTTATTGCATCAACCTTTTTGATTTTAGGCCATATAACTTTACACCATTTATCCTAGTACGATCAACGAAGGTAAGCAAGGAGGAAATGGGTCATTACATAATTGGGTGACGGCTTGGGAATATCAGGGCCTATAAACTTTGATTTGCAGTGTAATTGATAAATTGTAGGAAGTGAAAAAAGAAATTAGAGTTTCAATTTCATTCGGGCTCGTTTTAATTATTTACTCGCAAATAACATTGGCATGAATCCACCATTTCTGTTCCCTCACGCTACAGCTTCACATTCCTAGAGTCTGGAAACATTTTATGGACTTTGACTATCCCGAAAACATAGATAAGCCGTAAAAAGCAATTAATTCAATAAAAAAAATTATATATATATATATATATATATATATATATATATATATAGCGTTTGAGATTTAAAAAACAAATCAGTTGGCTGGCGGTCGAGAGCGAGAGAAAATTTACTCGCCTCAAAATCATTTTACTCGACCGACTCCATTTTCTTAGTAGTCACCTTACGCAGACATAGCGTGAAACGCATACGGAAAACAAAAATGAAATTTTAATTAGAATTTCGAATGTGTTAGAAAAGATTTTAAAACTTTTCAAAATAATAAGAGCAACATTTGATCTTTTCTCTTAATAATAATGCAAATCATGTAAATGATGATAAAACTTTGTTTTTATTATGTTTAAGCCCATTGAACATCATGATATATGTTTCTTTTGGCAATTAAGTGGAGGTACTTAAATTCATAATTTATTTTTTTGTTTGGCTACATCCTCAATCTCATAGATAAAAATAAAACAAATCTGATTTTGTCAACGATTTTCTATGAAAAAATTACTTACTTGTATAATTTGTTTTCCGTTGCGTGGTTGAAAGAAGTATGCGTTATTTTTCTTCCTTTCAAATGTTCGTTTTTACTTTTCGTAAGCGGGGATAAAATATAAGAAATTTTTTTTCAAATGAGTTTCTAAAATCTGTGAGCGTCTTTAATCTGGGCGACAGATTGTCACTTATCTGATGATTGCTGTTACCTTCAGCATTGCGTGTTTCCTAGCTGAACCACTCACTCCACTCTTTTGTATTAGCAATCGATATTTTTAACTACATCAGGAAACTGCAATCTGTAGAATGTTTTCTCTCTTCACAGAATTATTCATAATTGTAGATCAGCTAAAAGCGAACCTTAAATATTATAAAGGTAAAATTAATGATCTTATATGCCTGTTTTATCAGACAAACTATTTAAGAAAGAAGATTGTTTTAAAAGTACCCATTACATGAAATGAGAAAATCAATTTATAGCCATGAGTAATTTTTTCATTGAATCTCACATATTCTTTCTCTCTTATTGCACGTTTGATTCTCTCTGGCATTTCTTCTTTAACTCATCCTGATAGAATAATGGATGCTGCTATTAAAATCAGACATATTCGTAGTTTACAAATCAATTAACAAACTACCATGGCTGCACAATCAATGACTTCATTCGTCTGGAAAGTACATTAGCAAATACCGAAGAATTTGTCTGAAACATTCTCTGAAAGTGTGTTGAAATATCTAATTTTCTTTTACTTTTTTTGACTTTATATTTGTTTTCAACTCTTGTATTTGGAATTCTATTCTGTCTTAGTATACAGCATGGTTATATATATATATAAAAGTCAATCTGTGAGTCTGGGTGTGACTGTAATCTATGAACGCCTACATTTTTTAAGCTACACCATTCAAACTTTCAAGGGACTACATGGAAGCCAGGTTGACACATACTTTTTGAATTGAAGTTCAGCAATTTTCCTTTTCGCCTTTTTTTGGCCAATGAAACCGACTGTTTACATTTGCTCCGTAAAACATCTAAGATCTAAGATGGCTGCTAGATTATGTCACAGAAATCAAATCAGACGTGTCAAACGTGACTAACAAAATGTGTGCCTTTATATTTAATTTCTATTTCAACTTTTTAAAAATTCATTTGGGCAACAAAATTTCGTGTGGCATTAATGTAACAGTTTCTTCTAAAATTAAATGTCTACATTTTGAAATATTCTTCGAAAATTTCTGAAATTTATTTAGTTAACAAAAATTGTAAACATCTTACCCCATAATTTTGAAACAATTTAATTATTCAAGTCGTTTTTTTTCAGATTTAATATTTCATACTGCAGAAAAAAAAAAAAAAAATAAAGCTTTTTTTCACTAAATATTTCATGCAGGTAATCAACTGTCTGTAATTCGTGTGGCATTAATGTAACTTTTTCCTCTAAAATTAAATATCTACATTTTTATGTATTCTTCAATGATTTCTGAAATTCATTTAATCAACAAAAAATGTAAATATTTTTTCCCGCAATTTTGAAACAAAAAGAATCGCAATGTTTTTTACAATGTCACACAAAACATCAACTCATTTTTACGCAAAACAAAAGAAGTAGATTTTTTAATGAAATTTTAAGAACAATTTTAAACCAAAATTTTTTTATAATTATTTATTTAGATAACTGAGTTTTAAGCGCTTGGAAATCGCAACACGCTGCATTAATAATATAATTAAAAAAATGTTCTGAGTTTCACGGGCAACGTCGGGCTATGATGCTGCTTATTTATATACGGGGATGAAGTTGCATCTTAATGAGTTCTTGAATTTAAAATAAATATTACTGAATCATTACCAAAGAGCAGTTTGTTAAAGTCAGCACAGAAATATTGGGAAAAGAGATAAATTATAAGAAAGGTGTTACTTTTAATCTTATATTTTAATATAACTTTAAATTCTTAATCTGGATAAAGAGTTATAGATCATCAATCATACAATTAAGTTAGCGAAATCATTATGCTTATTTTAATATTCTATATTTTTTTGACTTCAGTTACAGCCATTTAAATGAAAGAAGAGAGAAAAAACAATATAGAAGAAAAGAAGTAAAAATAATTATAAAACTCATCTAGAGTATTTTTATATGCGAAATGCTAAAGAAACAGCAACAGAATATATAAAGTATTTTTTAATTATATTTTTAAATGTCAATATCAAGGAAACATTAATGAGTTTAATGATGGTAAAAATTAAGAGTAAATGAAAACAGATAATATTCACTGATAATCGTATTTAGCTTCAAAGTAAAAATAGAATATTTTATATTATTAACCTGTTATCGAAGACAGAAATCTATTGAGAAAGATTTGATGTACGATTTAAGAAAACCCTAAGAAAACACTGTAGATGCTTTAATATTCTCTAGATAAAAGACATTTACCGAATCTATAAAAAAAAAAAGAAAATAAAAACAAAAAAATCTATTCATATAATTAAAATCCAAACAGCCCACAAAAGAAATCTCTTTTAATAAGAGTTTGGGGTTACAACATATCTTCTGAGACGTCTCCAAAAATAAAACTGCCGAGTACGATTATGAAACTTTTCTTACTGTTATTCCATGTACAGGGGGATTCATTCCCACTATAAACTCGGACTTGCTTCACGTTCTACCAGTGTTTGTTGGGAGGTGAAAATATATAATTATAGAATGGTGGCGTTTGGAAATGTTGCTTTACTCGGTCGCTTATACTTCAAATAGAAAAACAGTAGTGTAATATACTAATGTTCGTTGTGGTGTAGTGAATATCCACTCCGAACGAAAATTCGGGGTGCAGAGTTCGAATTTTAGTTGAATTCCTTGCATTCACTTACGCACAAATACCTTTGGGAAAACTATTAATCGGTCTCCTCCCTCCAGTTATGGGTTAAATAATAGGACCGATTGGTTTCTGTAGCCTTTACTGGCAACCAGTCTACCACACAAAGCAATGACAAACTTCTGAGCGATAATGTTCTGACCAGTCAGTCATGTGTCTTTCAAGACATGATTGCCCAAAGCGTGTATTACGTATGGCACTTAACTGACTGAATATACTAATCGTCAGGACACAACCATTCATATCACACTTAAATGAGAAATTGTGATCCTGTAGTACGTTTTTTCGGAGGTGCTTTATCATTTGTAGATCTCAGTAATGCTCGGCTCTCTAATATTTCACAAATTAGTACTTCCCCAAATGTGATCAAAAATATAAACAAAGAGAAATGTTTACAAGACAAAAATAAAAAGATATTTAAAATTTTTGAAAAAAGGCATAGATGTACTTACACTCAAGGGACATATTGAAGACAACAGAAGCAGATCTAAATTGCGAAGGGGGCCATTAACAGTATTTACATTGTTCAAACTCTTGTCCTCATTTTTGTTGCCGTATTCACGACGTTTCGGTTCATACGCTTTGATCTTCTTCAGGTGTTCGGAATTTTGAACTAAACACTTTATATTGATCACTGGGGTAGATTCTTCTCATTCCATGAGTGATGCCAATTCTATTTAACTCAACTCACTATTTTTTTCACCACTGCTGTAGCCAATTATTGCACTCACAATTCTTTTGTTCAAGTCAACAACCAACGCTTTTTATCCACTGGCCATGAGTACTTGAAAACTTAATTCACAATTCAAAGAGTTCTGAGTTCAATACCTGGCTACAGCAGTGGTGCATAAATCATCTTTTAGAGTTGAGAAAAAGGGAAGTTGTATGGTTCATCGAACCAGAACAATCTACCTCAGTGACTGAAATAAAGGGTTTCAGTTTACAATTCTAATCACCTGAAGAATGTTGGAGCTTATAACAGCCGAAACGTCATTAATAAGAGAATAAAAATTTGGACAAGAGCCTGAACAATGTAAATATGTCCCTTGCCGTTTAGATCTGCTTCTCTTGTTTTCAATGTGTCCCCTGAGTGTCACAATTGCTATTCCCTACGTTCTTTTTTAACCAGATCTCTGTTACCTATCTTCAAGTCTTCATTTAAGAAGAAATTATTTGGCACTATAACTTTTTTTTAATCGTTTCACCCCAGTCAATGCATTCCACTGCCACTATAGGGCAGGGGGTTACATAGGTGCTGACAGAGCGATTAGATATAGGAAATATCAGAAGGAGGATGATAGACGAGTAAGGAGGCACATAGGAAGAGTTTTTGAGAGAATGTGTGCGGGTTAGTGTGTTAAGAGGTGTCTATTGACCTTATTGGATAATTCAGCACTTCGACGTGATGTAATGTTAACGAGCTTGGCTTGCCATATCAGTTGGTACTGAGTATTGAGTCCGAAACTTACTAGGTGTTCCAGATTTTCGGCCTCGTTTCACTTCAACTATCGGATGATGTATATTACATAGCTTTTCAGTACAGGGACCCTTGAAAGAGTTATTGTCGGTGACCAAGCAATTTTGTCGCTACTATGGCCGTATCTGACTACCGGGTACACCGGGCACGGGTCCAGGCCGATCCGTGCAATCATAGTGAAAATCCGGGCAAGGAAAAATGTCTTCGTCACAAATCAAACTAAACAATTCACGAAGAAAGAAAGAAAGAAAGAAAGAAAGAAAGAAAGAAAGAAAAACGAAGAAAACATCCGAATGAACGCAGTAAAAATCTGTTTATTAATTTTGGGTGAAAAGACTGGTTATACTCAAAAAATCCGAACCCAATTTGCTGCTTCCGTTTACGTCCTGTGCATAATTCTCACTGAAATAGCCGAAAAAACCCGCAAAAATCATAGTTTCTGGAAACGGATGACACTGTTGACGTCATCACATTGTCAACTAATAAATTGTGGCTTATTTTCTCTGTGCCCGGTTTTTTCTTATCACAGCTACAACTCGCTACCCCATGTAAAACTGTAGGAAATCCCAATCAAATTAACTCATTTCAAATTTGGCTTCAAATGGAGATAGATAAATTAAATTAAAAAGCAACTTTATATATAAATTTACCCTTATTTCTAATTAACAATGAATCTTACAAATAAAATTTTGCAATTCTCAGTTTAGTGTAAAACACAAATTTAAGTTTTATATACTCTTGTGTTTGATTTGCAAAGTTTTCATGACTTAATTTGGTGCTGATGACAGCATTTTAAGAACTCTGGTGTGAAAATCCGAAAGGAATATCATTTATTACAATTATGTGCGAAGCGTACAAAGAACTTCTATACAGTATTCTCTTGTGATGCATAAATGTGTTTGCGAGAGTATTTATCAATATATATTTTTGCCACCAACAACATTTAAGTAAGCAATATAAAATATCAAAACAACTACAAGTCTAATTCTCTAATGCAGATATATCCGCAAATATCCATTTCTGCTCGTGAATAAGAATCACATTTGTCACCTACGAAGGCGGGTTTTCATGTAAATATTCATCATAATGAAAACGACTTTAATCTAAATGGAAATGAAGTAAAATGAATATATCTTGCTTTGTTTTCACGTAATTTTTGTAATTTCTTTTTAGCCAAGTTTAAATTTTTGTGTTTGCTAAGACTTCATCTCACTTTTTCTTTGGTCGGTTGATTTTAGTTGGCGGCATATCAAAGTCTATGTAGTATTTAATGCTAAAATCTAAATATCTGCACGCTTTATTATGCATTCGACTACAAATAAACTACAAGATACTTCAAAAGTGCATATTTTTTTACGACATTGAAAGAACAATATCTCATCAGGTAGTTAATAAGGATGGTGGTTTGTACATTTTCAAATGTATAATTTATAATAAATATTAATTGCTCTATTTTTATATTGAGCAATGTTTTAAAGTAATGTTTTTTGCATATATATATATATATATATATATATATATATATATATATAGTTTTTGTAGTTCATAAAAGTAACTATTGGTGGGGTTCACTATTTGCCCATACCTGGGACTCTAATAGGTTGACTAACTGGCTCAGTGTGGACTTAAGATCAACAGTATTTAAGGGATTGTTTTACGATCGTCGAAATTTTAAATTTTCCGATAAGAAAACTGACTGCCGGATCTCGTTTATTGTCATAAACATAACATACTGAATATTTCTTTTCTTATTGAGAAAATGTAAATAACATGATTATGAAGTATTTATTCTCATTTCCAGACCATGATTTTTATTTCTGAAGCATTAATAATACTAAGAAAAAATCGTCGACACATATCGGAATTTATAAAATTTAACTTTGAAGTATTTTCTTCTTTTTAATCATTTCACCCAAAGCAAGACAATACTGACAATAAAACGCAAGTTACTGGGAATGGAACAGATTGTGATGATTTTCAAATGATTCAGAAACAAAATCATGAACAGGATGCTATTAATAAAGCTGTAATCCTTTTCCAAATGCATGGGTGGTGTATAAACCAAGATATTTTTCTTGAGCCTATCAAATATCTGCTGTGAGTATTACATTTTCTATTCCAGGCTTCCTTATTATCTGTCGCATCAGATCTAATATTCAGTCTCGTCTGAGATATTTTCTATCATAACAAGCACTGCTCTGCTTAGTTTCTGAAAAGTATCTTTCTCTTTGTCTTAGAGTCTTTGCGTTTCTATATCTGCTATTTCCTCTTTTATTAAATGTAAATATTCATATTTGCGTAATATACGGTTTACTGAAAAAAATATAAACTGCGAGGAGGCCGAGGTGCCTTATCCTAATTTTTCAGTCAAGACAAATTTCAAAATCATTTACCTCGCCTTGTGGGCGATGACATCTTGTTAAATAATCAACTACATTCCCACAGATGATACAGCAAAACCTATCGCTGCTTCATCACCGATTCAATTGCAAATCTTCCGAGGAATATTTACCTTAGTTCTTACAGTAAAAACTTCTATTACTACGCCACGCCCTGTCCTTGCCATGTACAGAAGCTTGAAATGTTCTCATTCAATTAGTGTTCCTACATGAAGAAGTAAGATTTTTTTTCTGAGGAAGACTTCTTTGTGTAACAGAATCCTGAGAATGGGATTCCTGAACACTACAGTCATAATCTCTTCAAGATTCTGCTCAACGGTTATGTATCTTCATAATCTTTACACCAGTCTTGCTCAGTACATGTATATGTCAGTTAGTTCTTGGCTATATTATTTTTTAACATTCATTTGAAAAAGAAAACAGTATATTGCACCATGCATTCAAATAGTCTAATACGATTTTCTATACTTTAAATTTGATTCGTCGTGACTGTAGGTTGTAATTAGAAAGCACTTGTTGATGGCGATGGCAAAAATCAGGTTTTGTTTTCTTCTCATCTTTCTTTTTTCGTATTTTCTTTTTAATCTTTCTTTATCTTCTCCTTAAAACATAGGCGACCGTTATTCCCTACAATTCTTATTCCTTTGTAGCCCTTAATAAAGTTGGCATTGTTGTTATGCCTCCCAAACCATTTCCAACTATCTTTTAGTCAAGTTCTATATTATGCGTTATTTTCTTCTGTTCTATTACCTTTAATCTTCTGTGAGAATCATATTTTCCAAAACCTTTCCTCCATTATGTCTCGTAGAATTTTCAGCTGTCTCATTCTGATATTTCTGGTCTCCTCAGCATCATTCTGTAGAACCACGTTTCCGTTGCTTCCTGTCTCATCTTCGTCTTTTATGAAATTGATCAGCACTCACTGCCATAGAGGACAGTAGATATCACATAACAATTCAATACCCTTTTCTTTATTTCTCACGGTTTTTCCCTTATTAGCTTTCTTAATTTGCTGTTTTTGGATTCCTTTCTATACTTGGGATCTATACAGACACAAATGCCACATGTGACTAAAATCTGAAACAAAATAAAATTTAGCAATAAAAAAGAGCGCTATAAAAATGAGCACAATGTTGATGTTAAATAATAAAATTCGTTTAACCTGGACAAGATCTTTTTTTTTTGGGGGATGCAGGTATAGTAAGGGACATAAGTGGTCATCGCCCAGATAGAACATTCAACTGATCAAATACTTATATAAATTTTCAAAACAAGTCAGAACTATAAGATTGCTAAATGGAAAAAATGAACAAGTAACCCAAAAGATTGAGTTGTGGAAAATTTCTCACATCAATAGGAATAAATGATTATGCAGTTACTTGAAAAAAATATCGGCTGATTTCGGCTCATAAATCCGTCAGATACAGACAGCGAGACATTATGTACAAATTGACGGTATTCTCTTTCTTATAAAGGTATTCATAGGAAAAATCCTCCTCACTTTATTAACATATGCTTTTTCTTACGTGCACTTCACGACTTACAGAAACTTTGTAATTGAGCCAAAGCCAAATATAACACAATGAACGTATAACATTTCTTCGGAACATTTTGGATTTGTAAGGAGCAACTTGTCGAGGTGTTTTAACTTTGCTTTTTGAAACGTATACAAAATCGTTTCCTTCTTCAATCATAATAAGTTTAGAAGAATGTTACACATTATTTAGCAAATTTGAAGTTAGCAAGTTATTTTTCTAAACGCAGAACATAAGGTTTGCAAAGGTCGTTTTGCAATTCCAACGGATTCACTTCAGAAAGGTAAGGGTCTACAACAGCTGAAACGTTGTGAATATGAACACAACAGTCAAAAAACTTAAATATTGTAAATAGTTACAAGAATCTTCTCATAAACATAAAAATATGTCTTTAGGTTTTACATTATAGTCGTTTCTGTCTTTATTTAATATGAAAAAAAATAAATTTGTTTAATCTATGATCTATATAAATATATTATAAATGGTATTATTTGCTTTTTACTCTTCTTTATCATGTTATTTTGGGTTCCGTTGTTAGTAGTCTAATCTGAGAGCTTTAATTAAAAAATAAATTTTATAATGCTGAAATTTTAATTTGCATTCAGTTTGCTTGGGTATATTTTCCCTTGATAATATTCTTATCGTCTAAACTATCAAGACTTTACTATGTGCTGGTAGACTATACTCATATTTTACTTTTCTAATTATTCTGATAGATACAATGCGAGCAACTTATATTATTTTTTCTGTGGCACATAATGGTTTCAAGACTGTATTGTTTCTTTTTAATACTGATAAAGATATATTTCAATAGAACATATCATATATTATCTGTAGTTATTCCAATCGTCATTGCTATATATATATATATATATATATATATATATATATATATATATATATATATATATATATATATATATATGGTGTCCATAATATCTGTGTGCACTTTTAAAAAATTACAACTTTATTTGTATTTCTCACAGAAATAATCTGCAAAAAATGAGCTTGACCACTTGAAATTAAAAGATAATACAGTGTTTCAACAAGATAGGGTTCCTTGCCAATTTGCTCTGCGTATTTAGGTTCTAAATCAATAAGTTTTCTAACAGAGGGGATCGGAAGGGTTAGATCATTTTATTGGCTCCCACATTCGCTTGATTTGACTCCATTATACTTTTTATGGGGAAATGGGAAAACATTTGTTTATGCAACTAAACCTAGTTCATTAGTTTTGAAAGCTAAAATAACTAATGTGATTTTAGTTATTAAAGTAAATCAGTGAACTGCAAAATCGCATTAAACATTGTATAGCTAATAATGGAGAACCTGTAAAAATTAAATGAAATTTCCATAAAACCTTAAAAAATATAGATTTAACTCTTTCTAATCTTTTTTACAAATTATTTCTATCGCAAATACGAATAAAGTTAAAATCTTTTAAAAGTGCACAGGAACTTTATGGACAACCTATATATATATATATATATATATATATATATATATATATAATATTATAAAAACAATATAATGTTAAATAAAATATAAAATAACAAAAATGTGACGAATATAAACACAATGATAACATAAATCAATTCCAGACGAAATATTCGGTAATAATTTATTCACGGAATGCTAATGTTGACTTATTCAGAATCAATAGTAATGCGTAATCAGTGTGATAATTGAATAAAAAGAAATTACTACTGAACTTGATATAGTAATTCGTTCTTTTTTTCCAAAATATAATGTACTTTGTATATATTTTATAATTAGTAAACGTCTGTTTCTGAAGGATATGTTTTAAATTAAAACTGACTGTCCTTTAATACATTTTTTCACATAGGATTCATGATTTGTGATTACAGTCTGAGCAATATGATACAGGGATGACACAATGCTGATAGCAGACACGGAAAAGAAAAAAACAAGATTTCCTACAGAGTCAGTCAGTTAAGTGCCATACGTGATACACGCTTGGGCGATCATGTCTCGAAAGGGACGGGACTTCCTTGGCTGAAGGTTATCCCGTAGAAGGTTACAATTATTTTTGCGGTAGACTGGTTGCCAAGCAAGGCTATAAAAAAACTAAACTTTCCTGTTATTTAACCAATAACTGGAGGGAAGAATTAGATTAATACCATCCCCAAGATTATTTGCGCGTAAGTGAATGTAAGGAATTCAACTGGAATTTAAATACTGCTCACCGGTTTTTCGTTCTATGTCAATAAATACTGCGCCATAACGCACATCCCCTCCTACAGAAGGTACCTAAAAAAAGGAAAAGAAATGATTAAACATAAACTATATAAAATTGTGACACGGCACATAGAAGAAGAATACACACTTTATTTCTATCTCCGTTCCACAATATGTGACTAGATATATTATTACTTAAAGAGTGGAAGGGGCGTCTTATTGTGGAAAGAAGTTAATGAAATTTGATAAATGCATTTTTAATATACTTAATTTTAATGACGTCCCTCTTTCACCGATAGTGTAAAGTACGCTATTAATTCCTTTTGCGATTTTACTCTCCTTGATTCATCGGGCGATGTGTATATATTTAAAATACTCCCCCACCGGAGCGAGATGTGACACAAGGTCTTTTTTAACATGGCGAGCCCGAACGCGTGCGGATGGGCGAAGGAATAAATGTTCTCCGACCCAGCAACCGCCGGTTGCGCTGGCCCCGGTGGGGAGCACCTGCTCCACCCCTCTAGGGCAATAGGGTGGCGCGGCCGTTGGACACTGTTTCTCGGGACAGGGCATCTACTCAGTGTAATGTTTCTCAGATGCATCCCTGTCATCGCGGACAAAGCTACAACTGAGCCGCACTCTGTCTTCAAGGACAGAGATGCAACTGAGAGATGATTTTTGGTCTCTAAACGACACAAAATGTGCCAGGTGAGTATTCAGCAGCCGATGTGTCTATTCTGCCCAGAAAGCTGACACAGAATCGTATTAATATTAAATTGGTTTAAAAGGAATTAACAAAAAATAATTACGATTTAACCTAATCTGTTCTCTTAACATATATAAGTTATTCTTGCTCTCTGTCTATTTGCAAACCTCCTAATAAGAAGATGAATCGAAAATTGTAAAGAGATATTCAAATGTATATCCTTCAAAAGAAAAATCTACATGGGATCTATTGGACTTCATCTTATTTAAAATAACGCAGCTATTAATTACTGAATTAATCTCTTGAAGAAACATGATGAACATGTAAATATATTTTCAGGTATATAGATACAGTAAATGAACAAATATTTTCAATACCTATTTTAATATATAGCTTAAAGTCAGAGCGTAAAACATCTTTTTTCTCCAAGCACTTCGAATCAATGTTTGGTATTAAGACAAAGATCTACGCAAGAAAATATTATCATGATATTATCGGGTATAACATCTATTTTAATATGTACTCCAAAATGTATTCAATTTCACGTATACATCTAAAGGATATTTATGATATCACTATCTATCTATCTATCTATCTATCTATCTATCTATCTATCTATCTCTACTTCTTCTTCTTCTACTTCATTTTTCTATGTGCCCTGTCCCTTCAGGACGTAGGCGATCATGGTTCTCCATGTCTCCCTATCTCTTGTGGCTCTTAGTATGTTTGCTCCTGTTACACCTCGTAACCCCCGTTCCTTCATCCACCTGATCAAGCTCTGCAAATATGTTATCCGCTGCCTTCCTCTGTCTCTTTTTCCTTCTATCTGGCCAGTCAGTATCAGGTTCTTTAGGCTCTCCTTCCTCATTGCGTGTCCCAGGAACTTCAGTTGTCTCTTCCTGATGTTCAGTATTGCCTTTTTTGTTGCCATTCTTTCCAACACCTCATCGTTGCTTGAATGCTCAGTCCACGATATCCGCAGCATCATTCTGCAGAACCACATTTCCGCTGCTTCCAGTTTTGTCCTCATTTTCGATGATATTGTCCAGCATTCACTGTCGTATTGAAGACCTGACATTACATAGCAATCCAGCACTCTTTTCTTTGTTTCTAGTGAAATTTTCCTGTGTGTCAGTACTTTACTCAGCTTCTGGAACGCGTCCTTTGCCATGCCTATTCACCTTCGGATCTCTGTGTCGCACTTTCCATCACCTGTTAGAATAATTCCTAGGTATTTAAATTTTTGTACTTGCTTTATTCTGGTACCCCGCTCCTGTATTTGGCATTTTGGGTTGCATCTTTTGCTGATGACTATGCATTCAGTTTTCTTAAATTTTATTTATAGTCCACTTTTGCCACTCTTCACCGTTACCTTCTGTAGGAGGTCTTGTGATTCCTTTCCGTGTCTGCAATCAGCACAGCATCATCTGCATGCCTTAAGTTGTTCAATTTGTTGTCTCCAGTAACTAATCATGGCGTGTCATCTAGGGTCCTGAAAATATTCTCGCTGTACAAGTTGAACAGATCCGGTGAAAAGACACATAGTTGTCTTACGCCTCTTTCTATCTTTGTAAATCTGCTGAAATCGTTACCTGTCCGTAGGAAGGCCGTTTGCTGCCAGTACAGATTCTTGATTACTCTGATGTCTTTCCAAAAAAATGTCCAGGCTGCCGAGCATCTCCATCAATTCTTTTTGTCGTAACTTTTCGAATGCCTTCGCATAATCAATAAAACATAGGTACAAGTCTTTCTTCATTTGTATTGCCCTTTCGGAGAGCATCCTAATCATAAATATGGCGTTCCTTGTTCCAGTGTCTTTGACGAACCCGCACTGTTCCTGTCCTATCTCTGGCTTGATTCTGCTTCTCGCTCTATTCGCTGTGTTTATTAAATTGCGGAAAGCCTGTATATTCTTGGAAAAATATAACCATAGATGCATTACTTAGAATGAAACAACCATCCAAACTTTTTGATATTTTACAGAAATCAGTCCAAGTTAGACTAATTCCACCAATAACGATGTATTTGATACTGATAAAATTAAATATATAAAATCCTCACAACGTAGCAAACATAAAATAAATTTAATGTATAAAAAACAAAAGAAATCAAAAACAAAAACAATGAAATTTAAAAATAAACCGAATCACCGCAATCAAAACAATGTATGATTTAATCCACCTTTTAATCTAATAAGTAGCGGGATAATTTTCCTGAAATTAATTCATAAACACTTTAACCATTCAGTCAGTCAGTTAAGTGCCATACGTGAAACACGCTTGGGTGATCATGTCTCTTTCGAGACATGACTGACTGTGAAGAAGATTATCGCGCAGTAGGTTGCCATTGCTTTCTGCGGCAGATTGGTTGCAAGCCAAGGCTATAGAACCCAATCTGTCCTGCTACTTAACCCATAACTGGAGGGAAGAGATGGATTAATACCTTTTCAAAGTATATTGGTGTGTAAGTGAATGCAATGGATTCAACTGGGCACCAACATTAAAAAATGTTTAACAAATATAATGTTATGATTAATTATAACTGCTTCAATAATATCGATAAATCTATATGCCAACATGATAACATTATATTAAAAAATATATATTCAACAAAGACAAAGTTATTTGTTAATAAATAAATGCAGCTGCCGAAAAATATAATCTTTCAGTTAGACAGTCAATGTTTATTTACCGAGCTACCATCCATTCCGGTAAAGATGTTAATTTTATTTTGTTTCACTGAAAATCTTTGGAAGGTATGTGTATATATATATATATATATATATATATATATATATATATATATATATATACACAGACAGAAAATCTAAGCAAGAGCCAACAACGCTCTACGGCTTGTCAGGGAAACTGGCCAATTTCCTTGACGAGCCGTAGAGCGAAACCGTGGTAAGTTGTTGGCTTTTGTTTAGATTTTCTCTTTCGTATTGAGCGCTTTAGTGTTAGGGTTTTCGTCTTGGGGTTTTCGTCTTGGGCTTTTTTTTCTTTCTTACAATTGCCTGACTTTTTATTCATGTAATTCGTTTGTTTCTTTTTTTACGTTCCCTTTGTTTCCCTCCGAGTCCGTTCTCGGTGGGTTGTACAAGACGATTTATATACAGGTGCGTGTGTGTGTGTCTGCGTGCACGCGCGCGTGTATGTGTATTCACACAAGTTTTATGACTTACCTTTCTCTTTTCAAAATTCAGGTTTTCATTACGTTTATCCAGCTCAGAACACACCAGGGCATTTTATCATTGATTTTATGACACTCTACCCTCATGTGTTAGTAAGGAAGACATAACAGAATATAATATATTTAGTGCAGATTTAGTACTAAACTGATATAACATGAAATATTTACAAACATCGTAAACTGTGATAGTTCACAGAATCCATATACATAAAGAAGTGTTGACAACACGTTGGTTTTATATTTTCTTAGGTTTGTGTATTCTCTGTCATTATCTTTGCCGAGAAAAGTGTAAAGTTATCGGAAAGTGTAAAGTTATTTGCTTTGATTAGTTTGATGCTTGTCTTTTCTAACATGACGCCAGGAGCCAAAGTTAGTTCTTTAAAAAAATTTTCGATCTAGTAGAGATAGAAGGGGATTGATACTAGTGTTTAAGTTGTACCATACTTTTTTTTATTCCACGCTATTTATTTAAATAAAGTTTGAAAAGCATGATTTTACCCTGTCAAACTTGTAGTGAGCAACTGAACTAAATAATTCATAGACCTCTCACCAATTACAACGTATGTATCCACTTGGCCTGAATTTTACTTTTGTTCAAAACGATTAACATTTGTATATATACAATGTACAAGTTATTCTTACTATTTATATAATCTAAAAATTGTTTCAACTTCACAATAAAGAATATCGAGTATAATTTCAGAAAGAAAAAAAAAGATGTTTTTCGACCTTACCAGATCTCTCAAATCTTAACTCATGACAGAACAAACCATGATGCTCCTCCAGTCATGATCAACTGTTTTAACATCAATAAAGCTCCTTGCATATAAGTTCGATTGGGGTTAGCCTCACAGCAGATGTCTCGTAGATTATATATATATATATATATATATATATATATATATATATATATATACAATTAATCTCTAAAGAAACTGCAAAAACATTCTGCTCTTGTACAACTCCAGAAAATATTAGACTCGTCTTGCTAGAAACAACCTAAGCAAGAGCCAGATCAGAGAAACATCGGTTGTTGGTTACATATCTAAACCGGAACTGCTTAATGTTTCTTTTCCAAACTCGACGTATTTAAAAATATTTTTGCAGCATTTTAGGGAATAATTTTTCTGGGCTTTTATTACTTTTCCCACTGATGGAACGTTGCTAAATTGTTTTTGCTCGATTTTTCTGTTTGGCCTAACGACATTCATCTGTTGCAAAAATCTACACCTTCACAGATAGAATCCACCGTGCCACATTCACTGAGTAAGCTCATCCTCATTCTCTTCATAATTTAGAAGTAAGTCGTAGATTTCACTTAGAGAGCATCATGCACGTAACTGTTGCAATGGGGCAACGAACTCCACAGAGATGCTCCCTAACCATTACAATCTTAATCACTTCAAGTCGAGCATCAACCGCCATCTGCCCTACATATACTCATAATATGCAACCCTTGTTATCTTACCATAAGTTTTTCCTGGATATGACGATAAACTACATCTGGAAGCAAGGCCTCTGATCGAGATACTTTGAGATTTTTTTTTTAAGCCCAAGTTGAACGGTCGGGGTAGTACTTGTCAGTGTTCCAACTATGGGTAAATAGTGAACACAAAAAAAAGCAAAAACTAAAATATGAAAGTATAAAAACTATTTTTCTAGAAAAATACCAAAAGTTTTATACAAAAAATGGCAAACAACACATTTTGTCGGTTGTTGAGGACATATTATTACATTACAAATATAATTATATGAATCCATAAAATTGTATTCAAAATACTTAAACTGCGATAGTAGATCAGACATAGATTTGCCAATACGCCGCTAAACAAATTTAACCAAATCTACCTTATGTAACAATCGGGCTTTTTTACTCCCTGAACTTCTTTATGGACAGATTTTTTCTGTTAATTTTTTCATAACTTAATAACCAACATCATGAGTTTTAGACAAAGATGAATCACCTGTCATTTTCCACGTATTTGCAGACGCCAGCACCCAAACGTTTCCACCAAGGTTACGCATCGCTCATTATTGGCTCTCATGAAGTTGATCATCTGCAAATTTGTATAATTAATCAATTGCACATAAAAATATCGATATAAATTTTTCCACGAAAGAAAAAGAAAGTAAAAAGCATTAAATTTAAAAGCATAGATATAAAAGAATGTTGAACTATTAGGATATTTTTTATCATATCTGTTATTAGTTTAGTTTCTCTTAAATTCATGCATGTAATTACATAATAGAAACTAATTAATTTATCTTGTTTTATTTATAAAAAAATTGAAAATGCGACTGAAACTAAGAATGGTTGAATTTGTCAAAAGCAATCTATAAACTTACCCAGTTTCAATATTAGATTAAATAAAGTTAATAGCTTTCTAATGAATACATTTACATGAGGCCAGCGTACTAATACTATCAACATGAAGTACTATCAATTAACGTTCGATTATTGGATCTATAAATAACTAAGAAAAATATATTGTATATAAATACGCTAAATATACGTCATATATGAATTTGCTGTTTTTAATCCAAAATTATACATTGTAGTATTTTCTAGTAACTGACAATAACTGTTCTCCTAGGTCATCATTTGGCTTTTTCAAAATGCTCGTGATATCTATTCTGACCATATAAATATATTTGTTTTTATAAATCTTCGACTATTATACTGGTTTCCATTTCACTTATGCGTTCCGTTAGTTCCAAAATTTATAACATTGTATCGAGACAATGCGAAAATGCATATGCATTTTCTCAGATATATGTTAAAACAAATTTTTAGTTGTGTTAATTGACTTTATTAATCATTCTTTTAATAACGATTTCTGCTTCTACGTGATTTTCATTAACAAAAAATTGCAGTTCCGTGTCAAATCAGTATCATATATATTTTTGCAAAATATTATTTTCAGTCGGCCACTTAATTACCATACGCGATATATGCTTAAATTAACATATTGTAGGAATAAGAAATTAAGAACTAAAAACATTTTGGAAAAAACCCAGCAACGAAAAATTTGCAAGTCAACGAGAAATGCAAATTCTGAATCCTGATTGGATTAAAAACAGCAAATTCATATATGACGCATTTTCACGACTAGATTTGAAAAGGCTCGCTTGAGCCAGCATCATCAGAAGTTTCAATACATAAACCACGACGCTAACCTGTCACAGAGCATGCAGATGGAAATAGGTCACGCCACTGTTTCATTTAACTTCTTCTTCAAACGTCTTTTTCTGCATTTTCACACTTCGTCGCTAAAGAGAACAACTACAATAAAATGGTCGCGTTAAGTACTATATTTTGCGACCTACTAAAAAGAGGAAGGAACAAATACTTTGCATTCTGCTACTACACAATCATGAATTCTAAATTTATGCGGATATTTTAAATACCTACATTACTATAACAAACATTTTGTACATATTTTGATACCCATACGTTTATCATTGAATACGAACGCTACTCTTAATTTCTTAATGATATTTTTAATTGCACATTAACTCATACAACTTATGTTAGTTTTTCCTTTTAATAAATTTCAATTTAAAATTTAAAACGTATATTTTATTCTTACATTATTTCACACAATTCCACAAATTACAACCTGCCGACAACCAACTTTCTGATAACGATGAAAAACTTCTGATAATTTTTTGTGATAATTCTGGATAAAACTTGTAAGCTGTAAAGAGTTCTGTTATGTATGACACAAGGCCGAATCAAAGAAACATCAACCACCTCTCAACGGCTACAATATCACTTTATAGACAAACAAGTTAGAATATTATCCCCGCAGTTAGATGGCATTTCTTCTGCTGTTGTCAGGTAGCCAACGAAAGTTAAAGAACCCAATCTGCCATTGATGGAGGGGGATGAAACTGATCCATACTTTTTGCAAGGGTATTTGTACGTCAGTTTAATATGTACTTACTTTGAAAATGGCAGGAGATAGTGAGAAACAACTTTTAAATGAATTTAATGTCCAAAGCAAAAACTTCCTCTTTGTTTTATAACTGAAACAAACTTTTACGCTATCCATTGCACTCAAAAACAAAAGTATATCCCTGAAAAAGTACATGGTTTGTATGCATACATACATATACGTGGTGAGGCGTGATTTATTCAAAAATGTAAAATTTCTAACATATAAGACAAAATTGTCTGTATTTTTCTTCTGTCGTGCATTTTTGGGATATCATTTTTGCCTGAATCGACATGTTAAGCTGTGTTACATTCTAGGTGTGTTTGCGTGTGTTTTTATCGTGGCCTAAATGATGCGAATTCATTACTCTGAAAGTGTATTACGAAGTCCTTTTCGAAGGCATTTGGCTTGATCTATTGTCGGTTACATCCATTCAGATTAATTGCGGTTTCGATCCGCTGAACCGAGAAATTTCGTACCGGAGAGAATTGCCTAGATCAAATTCTGAGCCAGTCGACTTGGCGCCGTTTACGCACGCGCAGTAAAAGCACAGCGCACCGAGCGCTCATTAGAGAAACCCATTCGACTGATTCCACTGGAATGACCGTTAGTCACAGAGTGGACATACTGCAATACAGATTAATGCAAAATCTAGTTGACAAAATTCATCATCTATTCAGATTGTTTGTTCTTCTGGCGGCAACTCCATTCTTGCTTAAATTTGCTGCATTCTAATCGCCAAATATCATAATCTCTGTTGCCTCTTATCGATCTGCGATAATCATGAAACGACATTTTCTAGTCAAGAGACAGCATCTAGTTCGTCAAATTGGATCGCTTTTGAGCCCACAAATGGGTCATGTTCGATTTTATGTGGGGACATCTAGGATGTAGCCTTATCATTTTTTCAGGCAAAAGTAACATCATGCTTTACCGTGATGTGTTCAAGAAAATATTTTATGCAATAACAACGCACACGTACTAAACTCCCATACACTTAAGAAATGCGCGCGATCACCCCTACCACTATATATATATATATAAGTAGATATATTTAAGTAGATACATAGGGGTAGCAGGTTCAAACCCTGCCAATTGACACAGTTTTGTAACAAACGTTTATCGTAAATATTCGTAAATATTCAGTCCGGTAGAAATAAATATATAATACTGTTTGATTATAAACTTAAACACGAGTATCGATCAAAAATAATGTTCAAACAAATTATTTCATATATATATATATATATATATATTATTGTAATGCGTATTTGAGCATCACTTTTTCAAATTTAAGAAATACCAGCAGTATTAGTTTGTTAATTGTGTATTTCTTTCTAAAATTGGACCAATTTTTCTAGCTTTTGGTACATATTTAAATAAAATTTTCGAATATTTTAGTGGTTTGAATTATATAATTTTTTTTGCTATGTTAGTTTCCTCATTATGAAATATGATTTCTTTTAATCTTCACGTTTGAATTTGTGTTATCGATTTTTAATGGAATATTTTTTGCTTTATTTTTAAGTTCTTTAATTTTCTATAGCTGTTAGGCGTGATATTTATTTTTGTGTTAATGGTAATATATTTTCAGAATTTCGTTTTTGATTATTGGTTGTTTGGTAATATACATTTTAACATAACCACTGTCATATTATTGGTATGTTAATTGGCAAAGTAATGGCGTTGATTCTCTCAGGTATTCTAATAGAGGATTGAAAGTACGACAGTAAAATCCAAAGACACATTTGCATACTTAAAAACGTTTTTCAAAAGAAAACCAGCTTATTGAGAAAGAAGACGGTCTTAGTGGAAAAAAGAAACGAGTGCTTGACTGTTATGATTAGACTTCTATATGGGAGCGGATTTTGGGCGATATCTTTAAGGATGAAGGAGATGCTCGAAGCAACAGAAATGTGGTGATAAAGAAGGATGCTGTGGATAACATGAACCGAACAGGTGAGCTAAGACAAGGTGCAGAAGGGATACAAAAGACAAGAATAGTTATACTTAGCATCAGAAAGAGACTCATAAAGATAAAGTATGGAACAGTATAGTAATCAGTGTATATTTCTTAATTATTATTTCAAAGGAATAGATTTCAAATGGGTCAGCTCATTCCGACAACATAATTATGTTGAATTGATAAATTATATTTGTATCTGTTGTGGATTCCGAGTGAGGAACCGCACAAAATAATGAACAACAAAAACAGATATTGAGAGAGAAAGTATGTTATATTGATCGTAATATACAAACTTGAACGCAGGTTAGTAAATCCAGGAATACTATTAGTAAGAAATAAATATATACAAGTCTTGAATTGAAGTCGTTGGTAGTAGTATATCCGTTTATATTATTCTAGCTAAGTGTAGCTCAGAGCTATTCTGACTTCTGACGAGGTAATCTCTGAGTAACTGAGGTATCTCTCGGTAACTTACGTATCAGTTCCGGTAATCTCCGATAACTCGCACGGATCTCTACGATTCCTCTCAACTTTTCAACTCTCAACTCCCATACTGCTGTTCTCTCTATGACAGGATTATATCTATACTCAGTTGAGTCCATTATCATATACAAAGGGGATATCTCACAACAGTATCATTAGGCGATAATGCAGTTGAGTTATTATTTCTGCTCGTAAACTTGGGATTTTTTTTCTTTTATCTTATGTGTCGTGTTCTTTCAAGACACAGGCAATCACAGATTTCCATTTGCCCCTATACCTTATTGTATTTAATATTTAATCCATCATAATTCTAGGGCTGCTTCCCCTGTATCCCTTTCTCTCTATCAGTCCTGTGAGTATTAAATTCGTCAAACCTTCCTTCCTAATTAAGTGCCAAATAACATCAGATGTCTCTTCCCGATGGTAAGTATAAGTTTTTTTCTCGTTTGCATCCTTTCAAACACCTTGTCTTTGTTCACATGCTCGTTTAACGGTTTCCACATCATTCTTCTGTAGAAACAGATTTCTGTTAGTTCAAGCCTTTCCTTCATTCTTGAGGAGATCGTCCAGCATTCACTGCGATATCGAAGGAGAGATATCACAGAGCAGTCTAGCACTCTGTTCTTTGTTTTTAGTAAGATCATTCTATCTCTCATTGTTGTATGCCAATATGAAGAAGACGAAGATAAACCGCAACCAAAATGACTGTGTTTTTCTCTCATAAATGACGGTCCATAAACTGCTATCAGTTCAGCGAGAATATGCTCGAACTGAATCTTTTCACAAGAAAAATCGACGGAACGTAAATTGAACCAAAAAGTGACTAGCTTTTACACAGTTAAAATGACGGACCATAACAAATCATATTTGAATAAAAATATTCATTATTCCTATTCGTACTTCACGTTGGTGTCTTGGTAGTATTGCAGAGTGGCTGGCCGGGTTGGAGCTAGTAGAATTAGGCACATGCGCATAAAAGAAGTCTGACGCGCTGACTTCTTCCTCTTCAATTTTTGTCTGCATTAATCTCGGTGTTGTCCCTATTTTTACACCTGGCACATCGCACTTCCGGTGCATTTTGTCCCACCTCGGGCGATGGACATTTTTGACCTCTGTTCGTGAAATCAAAATCTGCTTGCCAGCTGAACTTTGCATCCAGCGAGATCTCTCTTCGTCGCCGAGTGCAAAAATTTACTTCTTGGCAAAATTCCACACCGACCCAACGAATATAGAACATGAGTACTCTGGTTAAAGTTTTGAAAGTGACGCACCTCCCATCCTCATCAGAACACTTCCCAGGTATTTAAATTCCTTTACCTATTTTATTTGGGTTTTCTCAAATTTTAGGTGGCATTTTGGGGTCTTCTTTTTGCTGATGGCTATGCATTCAGTTTTTTTTAGGTTTATGCTTAGTCGTTTATTCTCGCTTTCTCTTGCAACCTTCTCTAAGAGGTCATGCATTTTTCTTTCCTTGTCTGCTACAAGCACTGTGTCATCCGCGTAGCTTATATTGTTGAGTTTGTGACCACCACTGCCGAATCCTGTCACAAATTCTTGTTCTCTCATAAATGTTTTGCTCTCCAGGTTTAATAGCTATTGTAATTTGCCTAATTTTTGATTTCTGTGTAGACTGTTCCTGTAGAAAAAATTTGTACTGTTTTTTATATTATTTGTATTATTATTTGTTTTTATATTTCCAATGTTTGTTTGAATTGGTTATCAATTACAACGTCAGGGAAATTATTGTTAATTGCTATTTGTCTGTAAACAAATTATGTACGGGCTTTTGTCTTAATCTTAGTTAATGTTATAATAAATTTTCTGTCATTGGACATTTCTGCCTTCCGCAGGATTATATCGATCTGCGTAAGCAACAGTGGATTTGGAACTGAACATTTTATCTGCTTTAGACAGTTTTCGTTCATCTGTTCTTTTCTAGAGATATAGCTTAGTGTTACTTTATCGCAAGTTGCCTTTGCTATGTGGCTATCGGTGTCACCTGTGAATTGCAAACTTATACTTCGGAGAAATTGCTTTAAAAACGGTACCAATTGATCTAAAAATATAGTTAATATACATCGCTCTCAACTTCATACTCTTGCCGCTCCGATTCAGACCAATGCAGTTCCTAATGGAAGAAAAAATAATCAACTTACAACCCTGGATGTATTAATAACTCGCATAGTGAATTTGTTCAAAACAAATCGTATATCAATGCATGAACAATGCAAGAACTTCTGTTCACAGCATTTATACAGTGTGCAGTGGTCGTTCATTGTCATATATCACTGGACAAAAATCATACGTGGAAACTTAGATGTATATTATCAAGAAATGGTCAGTATCAAACGTACCTTTTAGTAACAAAACATCAGCATCTACAGATGGGAAAGTAAGTGTCAGGAATGATGACCAGAACATCGTCACAGTCTGTGTTCCTTACGTCAAAGACTTACCGGAAAAGATTCAGAATATTTTTTTTTGTAAAACGTCAGGGAAACATTCAGAACAGTTTTCATTCTACTGAAAAATATCTGCCAAGGAAACCTTCATATGAGAGAGAACTCGACCAAGAATTGTATCAAGTCGATTCCTTGTTGTTGTTGCAAATAATATAGAAGTGAAACAAGCAACCCGCTGAAACTCAGGCTTGAAAAACATTAAAATCCGTAATGAGGAGCGAGACAGTGAGATCGAACATAGCCAATCCTGTATGGCGGGAAAGAGATAGCCATCAACGTCTGTGGAATGAAGTGAAAATTCACGGATGAAGATGACCTCGCATATGATAGTCTAAGGTGATCCCATGGTAGGCCTACGTAAAGATATATGATATGGCAGTCGCTAATATAAAGAAAGACAAATGTCAGAAATGAGAACATGGGTCGTAGCAGCAATCAAATTATAAAAGGCAGTAGCAGCAGCCGTCGTAACTTTAATTACCAGGCAGTTTATACTTAACTATGCGAGAATGGCTTTAGTTTGTAAATTTGCGGAGCATAATAATTGTGAGTTTAGTCTCTAAGTCGGACCTTCTCTATTTGTTCTCAATGAAAACAGGTAAGCAATAACTGAACTAGAAGACTCGTATACAGACGATATCCATAGAAATAAGCATATGATCAAGAAAAGTCTACTTCGTTGATTAAATAAATTGTACAATTCAGTCAAACCCGTGGGTTTTCCAGATCGATATACATCTGCCGAAAAACGGGGGGCACAACGGACAAACTATTTTTGATTTCCTTGATTTTGATAAATAATGTCTGCCTAAAATATTTTTGGTGTGAGAAGAAAATTGTTACAAATGAAATCTAAAACTTTTAAAAGAATATTTAGCAATATTATCTCTTAATAGTAATTCAAATATCATTGAATTCTTTTCATAAATATGAACAAAATTCAGTAATTTGAACAAAATGCCATTATGCTGCTCCGGACTATTTAGCGTATATCGGATTCGCTAGAAAAAATTGTGCTCTGCAGAATATTCAACTTTGAACTTAATTTTAAAAATCATCTATTAAAGTCCTGGCATAATATCACAGAAAAAATATTAATGTACGTAAATAGTCTTTGTAAATCTGTAGAATCTGTTCTGCCATTCTATATGTACAAATATTGTGTATGTCAATCAGTCGTAGCGCTTATATGTAAGTCATCATTAATATGAGTTTGATGAAATACAAGTAAATTTTCAAATTCTTTTTTAATTTTTCCTTTTTCCAAACCACTGAACCTAGTCAAGTAAATAATGTATACAAAAATGACCAAAAGATTTTTTATCGATTCCATTTTTCTATTTAGTTAACAATTATCGAGCCCACGAACTTAGTAATCACTAGAGCAAAAATGATTATATATTAAGAGTGTATTTTGAAATATTAATTTTACGTAGCATGTAAATATTACCTTCATATTGACCGCCCAAGTATATCAACCAATATGCATAACGTTTCGCTTGAAACATATACACTCGTCTGAAGAAAATCTTGAAGGCTATAGAGGATAAATTAACGATCAAAATCGATATAGCATTTTCATATAATTTTTCTAAAAGTGCTAAGTATCCTTTGAAAGAATCTGTATCTTTAAAGGCCTTCAACAAAAAGATCACTCCAATATGCAATGTATATACAAAGAGAATCAGCAATTGATTGTGTGTTGCGTTTCGTGTCAACTCTTACTTTAATACTTTAAACATGGTTGCTATGTCACATATTAAATCAACCGCGGACAATGAATTTATTTAGATTTCGTTTTTCTCACGTTATTACGCAAGGGGCAGTAGTAGCATTGTTTCTTGGAAAAATGTAACAATAGAAGAAGAGATAGAGAAGAGAGATGACAACCAGTTTGCTAAATGGTTATCGCTTCATGATAACATATCTCACTAAGTAATCTAGAAGCGCCAAGACTTGTTTGCTATTAAAATATTCCAGACATACTGGCTGTCTCCCACTGTTTTTGTCTTTATGATAAAACTAAAACGTTGTTGAATTTATCGACCAAATACTTCAAGCTATGCCAACCCAGTTCGAGTATTCAGACATCTGACCATTATTTTGTTATTTTAATCCAGCCTATGCATTCAGATTTCAGAGTTATAACCATTAAGTATGCTTACTTCCAATTCTCAATGTCTTCTGAAAGTGTATGGTCCAAATATTATATCACACAAAGGTGTCCTTATTCAGATATTCCAGATTTTGTAGGCAGCAAGTTATGGCATATTCCGAAAGTAGAGTTATCATTGAAAACACGAAAATTCAGATCTTGGAAGAAATTAAAGAAAACATGAAAAGACAGCTGATCGACAATACCTTCGAATAAATAAGCTAAGCCTATAGAAGTTTATTTGTAGTCAAAGGATCAATTTTACTAGGAATGTTTCAAAAAAGTTAAGATTAAAGACTTTGATAATTTTACAACAGACGGTGTATGCATCTAAATATACACACACCCGTACGTGCGCGCGCGCACACACACACACACACACACACACACACACACACACACACACACACACACACACACATAGTTTCTGGGTGAATATAAGCTTCATTTGGCGTAATCATAATTTGTAAATGTTTAGTACGATCGGTCACGATGACTTCTGATTTCAGGCTAACACAACCAGCAATGTAGAGCTCCGTCTGCTCAACTAAACACATTCAGCATGGCTCAGCCACTAGTATGGCTATTAGACAATCCGAAAAGTGCCGCAAGTTAGGATCGCCTCGTCCAGGCTTTCTGACAATCGACCATGCTGTGACTTGAACCCGTATCACATGTTAGAAAAATGAACTTTCCAACCATTCGACCAATACATATATATATATATATATATATATATATATATATATATATATATATATATATAGTCATCCGTAGAGAGATCTAGTTCGTTGTATCTCACTCACACACACAAACACACACACACACACACACACACACACACACACACACACACACACACACACACACATATATATATATATATATATATATTGAAATAATTTTATTTTTGAATGTGACTAGTCAGATTATTATTTCTAATTACGTTCTTGAATAAAATGATCATCGTCATTTCGTAAGATTTCTGTAAACAAAAAAAGAAATATCAGCGAGTTTTGTTTAAGAACATTACTTGGTAAGTCCGAACTGTTTGTCCTCATCGAAAATTTGGTCTTGATTTGAGAGTAATTTAAGTGAATTTGTTTTCGTTTTCGTTTTCTCGGCGTGCAATTATACGCCTTCAGTTGAATGTGAATGAAATAACAACAAAAGTATATAATTTATAATGGAATCTTTCAAAACAAACTGACTTTGGAAGGTATTCGTTTAGATGTCATCAGAATTGAAATGCTGTACTACAAGGAGAGGAAATAAAAATGAAACAACACGTACAGACGATCTCTCTCTCCTTCTCTCTCTCTCTCTCTATATATATATATATATATATATATATATATATATATTGCACACACAGACACAGATACGCCCGCACTAACTCCCACGGATACACAGGAAGAAACATACGTTCTCTGATTTAAGAAATACTTTCCACTCTCCTCCCATACGATCGCCAATTTGGTTTTCGCAAACTGGTTCAACCCGGCTGTACATCCACAAATAGAAGCGGCACATGTTTCTACAATATTCGAGAGAAACACAAGTTTTACATTTCTCTGGCGTTTGGAGGTGTACCGACTATACATGAGTATATATTCCACTGCAATTAAAAAAAATATGATTGCATCACAAGTAAGGCAATAATCTGGGTAAGACGCAAGAAGTTACTGGGAGTAATATGAGCTGAGAAAAATCCTTACTGACAAGTGCGACGGTGAAAAGACATAAAAAAACAGGATTATGGACGACAGAAGATGGAGAATGTCGTTGTATTTACATTTTCGAAGTGGCTGGTTATAACTATTCGGAACAAAATTACTCTTGTTTTCCACTGTCATGGTGTGGAGTGATTATATAAATTCGACTTTTAGCCCGACTGCAAAGGGAATCCGATACACTGTATCGTCCACAACGTTGTTTCTTGTCAGAATATATTTTACACATCTATAAAACTACGATTAAATACTTTTGCAATTTTTGGTCTAGTGTTCATATTATATATCACGAGATGCAATCGAAAGAGAAGTGTGCGAAAAAAAAGTAGACAAAAAGAACGATTGAATCTAACTTGTGCAACAACAAAACAGAGAGACATAGTTTCTCATCTAGCCCCACGGCAGATGCACTAAAGTGTAAAGGTCATCGGTAGAATAGATATCAAAATATTTCTAGAAATAACACGGAAGCTCAATCACCTCTGTAATATAGGCACTGAAGTTGCAATACTATGTAAATTACAGGCTCTTCTATGAAATATTTCAAGAATCTTGTGATATGTAGTAGGGATACCAGACAGATATGGCAGAGATGTTCAATGCACGGACCAATGATAATTGTATAAACGTTCAATATGGATTGTGACTAGAAAGACTGTCTTGTATAACACAGTGAACTAGATTTTCTTGCTGAAGGCCTATCAGATGATGGTGTTAAGTAGTTTGTTACAATATTTAAGAATTTCTAATTTGAATGTCGATTTCTGATTATATTATCGTTTTATTAATCCCCTTCCGTATAAACCGTACGTATTTTTCTCTGTCCATTTGTTTCTTGTAATTCTGCATAGTAAATGATATGTCCCGGAAAGGGATATATATATATATATATATATATATATATATATTATTCGAAGTAGCTAAGTGGTTTTGGAAATGTAACCGGGTAGGACAATCTAGCAAGTAGCCGTAATGGACTGGTACTCGTCGTAGTCGTATGCGGTATGCTTAGGTTTAGGCTTATTCAATAGGCGTGGTCAATATGCGTTCCAGTAGGCATAGTCAGAGGCGTTCTCGCCTTAGTCTGTATTTTGATTGGCTGACATCATCCAATCATATTACTGTGAGAGGGAAGTAAATTGTATGTATATTCATTACATCAATAAATAATACTCTCTGTGTCACAAATTCCTTAAAAATCATTTGCTTTTATTGTTGCAGTTACATTTTTCATTCATGATATTTTGCTACATTTTTGTTAAATTCTGAGTGGAATTCTTTATGTAATTTTCTAAAATGTAGATTCAGCTGTAAGTTAATTTAATCGTATTTCTATTGAATTTTTTTTGTGTAATTCTGAGCTTTTAGGGAAGTTTTTTTTAAACATTTAAACATTCTAATAAAATGTTGTGCAAGAGGAAAGAGTGGGCTATGGTCTCATTTCTGGAGGGGAAATGCATTGCTAGATGAAAGATCCGAGGTTCTACCCGTTTGTTTGGAAGGTACATTTTGGGCACCTGCAAGCACGGGATGTAAGTATTCCTTCTGTGACACTATTTCCCGCTGATATACCATTTTTTTGTTTGGTTTGATACAACGGAGAGAGAGAGAAAATTATTAGTGGTATTATTAGTTGTGTTCTGTTGTAGTCCACGATGTGAGCTTATGAAAAAAATATTTTTAATACTATCATGTACTTGTAAAATCTGGGGAATAGAAAATGTTGGCTGACGGTTGAAAAAAAAGAGAAAAATATAATTTTTCTTCGTGTTCGAAACGAATTGTTTTGGGCCAGTTAAATTTTGAATATATAAGTAGCCATAACAAAATGTCAGGATTTGCTTGATGAGGTCAGGTAAGGTTAAATCTGCAAAAGTATTTCTGAGAAAAAGAGATGGGGATTTGCAAACATAAAAATGATGTAATCAAAAAAAAGAAGACAGAAAAATATTACGTCATGTGAGCTGTTGGTATTTCATTCGTCGAGCCATGGCTCCCCGCAAATTGTGTGGCTGGAAAATAATCTCATTGGCGAAAAGCTTTGAGTCGGCTAGATCCCCCTAGCGGATTGTGGATGGCTATAAAAATGTAGACTCAGCGAGAAACATTACTTGTGGAGCGAATTTTTGAAATTGCAGTCGAAATGTAACGACTGTAAAAACGAATCATAACTGGGGAGCCACAACCCAAGGCTGGTCGCCCACCACAGAACAACGAAAAGCTCGCAATATTATGAAAGGAAGATTTAAGAGATTTTGAGTAGTTTTTGAAATTGCAGTCGAAATGTAACGACTGTGGAAATGGTTTCCAACTGGGGAGTCACGACCTAGATGCTGGTCGCCTACCACAGAACTTATAGTTAAAGAGTTAATGTCGAATGAAGCCTGCCGCCGGTTAACTTAAAGAGGTATTGATGAATAATGTGCCTTCGATAGGAATCCCGAAAAAACGTTATTGTTTTAAAAGTTATGTGAAGAATTGAAATTTCTGACTCCTCTTTCGCTCTTCTTCGGTAAATTCCGTTAAGCTCCGATAGGAACCCGAGATGACTTTGTTGTTTTAAAAATTGCATAGTGAATTGATTATAGAGAATGTGTGAAAAGACTTTAATGAAAATTTGAAGAGCTCTGATTACTTTAACGAAACTTAGAAAATACATTTTTATTTGAAGATTGAAAGCTCTGATAATTTGAAAACTCTCTCTCTCTCTCTCCCTCTCTTCGTTGTAAACTAGCATTCCGACAACTGTATTATCTGCTCCTGTAACTAATGATTATTTTTTTATAAAGATTTTCTTCGTAACTATACAGGCGTCTTCGATCTTATTCATTTATTTAATGTTTTTTTTTGTGCTGTGTTTAGTTTATTTGAACCACAAGTGTACACAAGTGTCCGGTCTAGATCAGGTAGAAATATGACTACCGGATTTGCACAACGGAAATCTAAGATCACAACGTGGGCAGTAGGTCCGTTGTTGTAATATACGTCTTGAGGACTAGCTTCTGTGACGAGATCATCACGACCACTAGCGGCGTCCGTAATCGTCTACAGAACATCCCTCCCGGTCTTACATATTTGGTTGCCGTAACCAGCGGGACAAAAATGTGATACTCCCTTATTATGAACTTTCTGTCATGCGTTCAAAAACGCACGCATAATCATTTTCTATTCACCCTGTTGCCCTACTGGAGCGAGTTGTTCAGTTTGGAATTACCCTTCCCACCGCTGGAGCGAGTTGTTACACAATGTCGGATTTTCATTTTGTGAAACCGAGCGCAGATGCTCGGACCACTGGTAAAAGATTACCCAGCCTCCGCTTACATGGTTACTGGGTATAAAGTTTGCTTTAGCACGTCTAAACTCGTCTTCGCATGGCTAACGTTGTCTTAACAGTTCCTACAGACTCAACAAAAGGCAGGTTGGTTCCTCGGGTAATCAATTACTATATTACGCCTGACGATGCCAAAAGATTGAAACTATGGTAGCGTAATCGGCTGATTCTCTTAATTTGAGTTTAAGAAATTTCAAATTTAAATTAAAATTCACTGGCATATTGATGGGAGTCAAATACACTAGAATTACATGGAAATAATAAATAAAAGTGAAAATCTTAAATTAAATTAATAGTTGGAATTTAAATGTTTTATTTCCATGTAATCTTTAGACTTTACTCTTGATAAATTGTACCCTAACATTATCAGATTTAACTCTCATGATCATCGAATGAACATAAATTCAAATTTCTTAGAGGATCGCTTCGTAATATGCATTGAGTACTGTTGCATTAACATCTGTAGAGTAATATTTTTATACATGTGTATTCCCACAATGTATATTAATTTACATAATTATATGTATACACTACCGACAACAATTATTAGGCCAACCCAGTGTTTAAAAAAATGATGTGTTTTATACTATGTTTTAGTATTTATTGCCAACTGAATAAATGTAAATGAAAATAGAATGTTTTTTTGTTAATATTGCGCAATAACATGTGCATCAAATGAGTTTATAAATATTTAATAATCACCGATACTTCAGTTTCATCAATGAAAGATTAAAGAAAAGTTAGGGTGATACGGACGAGTTTATCTTTCTTTCGTTGCTTTGTAAAAGTGTGCTAAATAATAAGAACAAAAGAACCATTGTATTTTCATTTAGAATTATCCATTAGAATATTATGAAATACATAATTTCTTTTAAAAACAGGAGTGGCCTAATGATTGTGTCCTGTAGTGTATATATATATATATATATATATATATATATATATATATATATATATATATTATTTCTAGTAAACCATACTTAAAGTAAACTAATTATCAATAAGAGATATACAGTTTTTAGAGTTATAGAGAGTGTATATATATGAATCAACATTGATTATTGATAGTGAATTTCATCTATCAACGGGAACTTTTGACCCAAATGACATTGATACATCAAACAGTTTATATCTATCTATATATGTACGTGAGTGTGTATAAATTTAGCGGTTGATGTAGGAAATGACGTCCTCAAGGAAGGAGAGATTGTTATGAAATGAAGTTCTTGATTTTCAATGGAAGTTATTTTGAAAGACTGGTGGAATGATGATAGCCCGCTGAGTAAGCAACAAAATCAATACATTGATAATTTTTTAAAATTCTCCGATATATATATATATATATATATATATATATATATATATATATACAAGGTAGCTAACTAAATTCTGTTAGGCACAATGACGTCATCCAGTATTTTTAATGATTGAAAATGTCGAAATGATTTGTGCAAAATGAAATAAACATAAACTTTGGACTGTTAGTCCATAAGTTTCATTGTGAGGCAAAATGTTTTTGATAATTGTAAAAAATATAATGAAAAAATTAAACCGAGAGATTTCTTTACAATTTATTACAATTATTAAAATTTATTATTATTGATCAAATACACCTGATTAGTGTCTGCGACTATTTGTGTGCGTGCATATATATATATATATATATACAGAGTAAATTTCTTCAGTAAACTAGTCACTGGCCCTAAAGAATCTCCAGATCACTTTGGAATACCTTGCATATTTGTCTGACAGCCTTGACTGGGTTCTTTCTGCTTAGGTGACACAGTACAGAATCTTGTTGCTAAACATAGTTCTTTCAACATCCACTCTCTTGACCGAGGTAAGCACTACTACCAATGTGGGCTTCACATGGAGTCCAATGCTCTGTGCAAAGATAAATGGAGGCTTATCGCCGCCACCACTACTGATCACTCTAGATTCCATGATACTGAGTGCATATATCCTCCAGCTCCTTTCCGAATTTTCTGCAGTGATCTCAGAATCGATACTTCTAGCCTGAAGACACAACTCCTGGTAGAAACCTGGGTAGCGGAATATCACATTTAAAAATGGAAAATGTACAAAATTTCTACAATATAATTTTACCGAACACATTTTAATACAAATGTGTACAGATCTGACCCTATTATGACCAAAAATGAAATATTAATATATATATATATTCTAAGCATATCTCTGGTACTAATAATAAACCCACTACATATATTGGTTTTACTACAACCACGCTCCCCCGTAGACTTACCTGTCACCGTTCTGATCAGAGTACAATTAAACAACATTTCATAGAAAAAACATAACCGTGTAAATAATATCAGACAGATTTTAGTCAACAATACAATAATCCTCACTCATACACACAGTAAAAAAAATTCTGATATTGAAGGCCATCTTCATTGAATCCAAACAAGCTACACTTAATAAATTCACGTTTAAATCTGGTTATAACACATTACATTGCATTTAAATATATGGTTCTGTTATCATTATGAAATCTCACGCGATGTGACGTCATAGACACGCATTACAAATTTACTAACTGCGTTTGCAATTTTTGGTAATTGTTATCGTTGCTTAGCAAAGTTTTATGTCAACAAAAGACAAAATCGTCTTTGATGGTAGATGTTTTTATGTAAACGTCCTTTTAACCTCTTCGAAGATGGCTCGTATGAGCCGAAAGCTTAGAACCAACTTAATAAAAATTTATACAAATTTTGGATAACTTTTTCTTTATTTTCACCTGAAATTAAACCTAAAATACGATGTTTAGTACGGCTCATGATTAAACATAATAGACATACATTGACTTTTATATTTAACAGTATATGCTTAGACAATTTGCTGCTGCCTCGATACACTATATATATATATGTCACCACTGTGTTGGAGCAGACTCTGTGTGTTCATGTTATCAAAATCTCTTTTTAAATCTGTGAATGCATACAAACTTGTTTATCTATCATCTCTTTGCTTTCTTGATGTATTTTCGTCGCATAAAATTTTGACTTTGCATCACGAGCAATAATTTACCTGTTCCAATGGAATGGACAGTAATGTATATAATTTTATGTAGGTACATTCAATAATTTGCTGAGTAAAGAAAATGCATGGTGACAAATGGCCACAACTTTAATAAAAACATAATTTTATCCTCACAATGTTCATGTTATTATTAAGAGGAAAGGGTAAATATTTTTATGTTGTAACAGTTTTAATCGTTTGTAACCCGTTAGAAACTTTAGTCAATATCATTCTTTTTCAGTAAAATCGAAAACGTACTCTATGTTTTAACATTTGTAAACTAGTTTGAAAAATCTTGCAAAGTAAATAATATATTTCTGAAAAATCATTTGATGAAAATTAGTAAATTTACCGATTAATTAATCCGTTTTGAAAGAAATATTACCTATTTTTTGCATGAATAATGTATTAGGAAACTAAGAACAGCATCGCTTAAGTGCTCAACTTACTTTTCGGAGTGTTGATTGATTTATTGACAGACTGGCATTTCGAAAAGTTAAGTAAAGAAAAGCAAAAGTGACAAATTCGAAGTAAATGCTTCATTTCTGAACATTTTTTAACGACCTAAGAATATAAAAAAATTTAACACACTTTCATCAGTCTAATATTTTATTGCTTTTGAAGATGTGGTGCAGTTTGTATTGGCTCGGAACGAGAAATCGACGCAGTTGGGTTCGAATTTCAGTTGAATTCCGTGCTTTTGGGAAAAGTATTAATCCGTCTCTTCTCTCCATTTATGGGTTTAAAAACATGTCAGATTCGGTTTTATAGTCTACTGCTGAAGGTAATGAAAACCTTTTGCGGGATAACCTTCTGCCCAGTCGGTCATGTCTCGAAAGATACATGATCGCCCAATCGAGTATCACATATGACACTTGACCGACTGAATATTTTTTTGAATTTTAGGTACTTCAGTTTTAGAGATTTATGTCTGAAGATACTTTTAGAAAATAATTAATAATAAAATTTAAAATACTTACAAATATACTAACTTTCAAATTTTAAACACATGGTTTTCAAAGTCTTTATTAAGTGTTGTAAAATAACGTAAAGAAATGGGAGTTTCTTATTGCATAATGGTTTATATGATACACCGCTTACATATTTTTAATATTAATTTCAATTATGATCATCCGTATTTAGTAAAATGTATTCACGAAAAATAAAATAAAATTAATTTTAAAAATATCGATGTTTTATGGATTGTACTAAACTTGTATGTTTATGATTAGCAAACATATATTTTCACTGAATAATAATGTCACTTAAAAGATCAAAATTATTTCAGAATTTACATGATTTAAAAATTAAAAATAAGTTTAGTTGTAATTAAACTATAAAGAAAATGCAAACACGTCTTGTAAAATTTTATTATTCATAAAAATTTTGTTTTTCATGAGACATCAGTTTCTTTAATATATCATATTTTACGATTCAGAGGAGATTTTCAGTAAATTAATCACTGTATAAAGAACAAAACTGATGATTTCATTTTTTACGGAATCTTGCTTTTAACCAGTATAAATAGGAGGCAGGCAAAATTTAGTTGCTGGAAAGTACATTAATTAAAAAGTGTGGGGGTTGATTACAGACGCAAAAAATAAAACTCTTAAAGAATTCCTTTATTTGTGAATAAGTCCCAAAAGTTTGATTAAAATCTAGATGTTTTTATATTTTCAAGAATTTATAAATAAACCTTTTTAAACCTCAACTAAAAACGTTAACTTTTCTTAGACTAATATTTCTGCCTCCACTGATACATTAATAACAAGATTTTTAACCAATATTTCTAACTTGGTTGAAAAGACAAAAAAATTCATAAAATAATAAATTTCTATCAAGATAACAATTATTTTAATCATAAAATTAATTAGTAAAACAGTTATAGATACATTTTTGATTGAACATTATAAAAGTCACGAGATATTTATCAATGATGCGTACTTAGTACCAGATATATTTGGTTCTTTTTTGTAATAAAAAATGATAATAATAAAATGGACTTAAGCTTAGTAGTTCTAACGTAGATTGAAACAACTGTAAAACCAGAAATAAATATGATGCATGCGTTTCGTAGCGGTCAGCTGCGCAGAGATTAGGATTAGCGTGTCGAGTTCAAATATTAAGTGACGCTGATGAGTCTAATTTCGCATAAATACTGTTAAAATGTAAGAAACTGCTTCTTTTTATTTCACATAGGAGATAAAAATCAGAACAGACGTGGTTATTTAGGTTTTATTAGGTTAAATATTTTACGGGAAGTCAACTGTGAATATAAAATCATTTGTTAGGTTGTGGGGGGGTCTAATAAGTACATTCCATTAAAAAACTTCTTGCAAGAGAATCCATTGCACCAACACTAACCGCATTTACAGAGTTAACAGTAAGGAGAATAAAACTTTTTATAACAGACAAATTTAGATTTAATACTGAATTACAATCATGATTCCTTTCTCCATACAAGAATAGGTTAGTATACGGGAAATTGGATGTTATGAATTATTATTTTAGCAATTATATTCGTTATACACTTATATGAACTGTCTGCATATATACTCGATTTTTGGCTTTTTTAATATGCATTTTTATCATAATATTGTATATATTTACTTAAGTATTTTCCATTACATTTTTTTTTTGGCAATCAGATAAATATTCGGCTTCTTGCAGAGATCTAGTAATTACCTAACTCCTCATGCTATCGTCTACCTATACAAGAATCAGCTCAAGCCTAAAATGAAGTACTGTTTTCATATTTGGGTAGTAGTTACTCTGTCCTCATTTTCTAGACTTGATAGAGTTGGAAAGCGTCTCTGAGTTCTTTTGGGTGATGAATTATTTTCCACTCTCCAAACTTTCTTCGATGGCGCTCAAAAGAACTACATTATTATTTCCGCCACGTCTAACCTTTATGACTAGGACCGGCCATGCCACTTATATTGTAGTAACACCCACATTCTTTCCGAACACCATCGATGAGAGGTAAGCTTCTTTCGGCGATCTACTACTCTGTGGAACCATCTCACAGGAGGATGTTTAGGGCTGATAAAATATTTCAGCAAAGTAAATTAATAATAAGTAATAAATAAAACTAAATCTAGGAAAAATGGTAGAAATTATTTTTGAAATTTTGAAAAAGTTTAGGTGCACACAAAATATTTCTTTAATAAACTGATGCATTTTGTAAAACATTTTTGCCAAAGTATGGAGACATTTTGACATACTTCTAACAAATATACAAGCTGCACCGTGAAGACATCCAATAAATTACTACATATTTGATCAGAATCACGATAATACATATGCGTATAAAATGTATTCATTAAATAAAGAAAAATAAAAGGGTAAGACAAGAATGATTATACATATAAAAGTTAGAGACAATTGAGGTTTAAGGAATGCAGAATGAAAAAGAAGAGCTGAGAATTTGAAACTCACAAGGCCTATAAATGTCAAGAAATACCGAAAAGCAAAAACAAAAAATGAGACAAAAGAATGAATGACTCTGCAGGACCTGAGAGAGATGGTAAAAAACATCTTAATAACATGTACAAAGTTTGGAAAGTTCGAGACCGAATCAATTAGAATTTGATATAACTGTGCTACCAGTGCTAATGCAACGAGGCATTTTTTCTGAGACGATGAAAGCTAGAGTTTTCTCATCGAATTCGACTGAAAATAACATATGAAATGATATTTTACTTATTTCAACAAATGTATAAAATGCATATATCCTATGAGGAAATCAAATTCCAGATGAGGAAAATGAATTTTTTTTTTTTTAAATTTTCTCTTTCTAGAGGGTGCGATGAAAACATTGTAGCCATTTTTTAATTTTAGTTTCGGGCATGCGTTTTTTCTTCTCTTTTCTTTTTGTTGCCTGCACAGTATAGTAGTATCAATTTGGCACCGTTTGTGAAAAAAAATCATACTATGGTAATCTGAAACGGCAGAGTGAACTGTTTGACATTTGCGCCAAACTTTCAATAAGAACATTTCAGCGTGCTTCGGTCTTAATCTGAGAACAGTGAAGAAAAATTTGAATGAGTAAAAATTATGATTAGTAAGGTACGGTAGCTCGAAAAACACACACTGGTCGTTCTGAAAAGAAAAGAAATGTCGAACTTGTTAGTGAGTGCTAGGGACTCAACACGCGATCCTCCAGTATGTACATTGACGAGGTTATGATGCGCTGTTGAAAGGCCATATGTCAGACAAAAGAACTCTGCACCATACCACACAAGCAGGAGAAACTGTCATGACTGTCAGACAAATACCGCGACCACATGAACCCTATATATCTGGCCAACGAACTTCCACGACATGCAACTTCATTGATTATTACATGTAGGGAACAATTGAGCAAGAGACCAACAAACTCTTCGAAATACCAAATATAAACTGAAAGCAAGAATTATGGCAGCATTCACCAAAGTATACTAGGAGAGCACACAGAAGAGTTGTAAGAAATTTCGAACTCGTCTGAATGCCAGGATTGAAATCAATGGTGATTTTGAATGAATTTACTCTACCATATTTCAAGATCTTTTTTGTAATTTCGTTAAATGTAGCTCTTTAAATGACATGTCAGTGTTATTTTCACTTTTGCGTAATTTAGCCGAAATTTTACCCATCACAACAAAAGCGCTATTTAATCCGTGAATAAATTTCTTATACTTGCCAAATGTTTCCGTGTTGAATCCGCACTATCACCTCCGTAGAAGTGTTTTATTCATCCAACAATGGTACATGATACAAGTCACAAATGCTGACCGAGCTAGCGAGTCAGTGAGTAAAAAGGCTTTTATAGTGCTATGTTAAGAAAATAACAGTTGTCCCTTGACTTGAAGTCGGTAATATGTTAATGATGGTGAAAGCATTCTCTTGGTTGTCAGTTCTACAACGCAACTGTTTGCGGAGAATAGGTGCCTGAGTGTGACCTACATCTCACCAATAGAGTTCAACGGGAATGAAGTCTATTTGATACAATGTGCCTATCATGGAGGGTTTTAGCTGTGAAGGTCACAGCTAATTGATCTAAGTAATATAGAGCAGCAACAAGCATGTGATTCTACTGAGAAAAAAATCATAATACCCAAGGAAGCGGAAACTGTTTTGGAAATTATCGAGCCTAAAATGTGAAGAGGTTAGCAAGACGAATTAGGTGCTTACTAGAGCAGTAAAGAGAAACTATCATTTTTGTAGCAACTTTAGAGATGGAGCAAACGTATGAGTTCCTTATGAGTTTTGGTTGTATCCCTGCGGTCGCTCAAGGCACAAGTTTTTACTGTGTTAACGTCCGTTCATAGCAACCAGTGAAAGTTCTGTTACTGGAGACACTGAATATGACTAGTCAGTTTTCCCCTTCTGGTCACCTAGATTTCTGGAGTTTCTCCTATAAACAGATGTGCCATCAGCATAGATATTCACGAATGGTCAGATTATACTCTTAAGCAGAGCAATTTATGTAAAGTAGAATAGCATTAGACCGAAATATGAAGCTTGAACAATGCCTATGTTTTTTGGGACTCAGAATACTGTGCCGTGAACAACAATATTCAGAGATCTGCACGTTAGGAAGTAAATTATAATTGGAATTACTCTTTCAGTTAATCATACGATAAAATTTACGCTATATGTCTTTCTCCCACATCTGGTTAAAGGCCTTTAAAATATCTAGTGCAATGTATTGACATGTATTTGTTCTCTACTACCTCACGGAATCTGTGAGTAATAGGAATTAGAATATCATCAGTAGACAGAGCCGATCAAAATTCGTATTATTATTATATATATATGATATATTAAGTGTTCATAATAATATTTGTGTTTTGAGTCTAAAATTGACTCACTTCAGGTGAATATATTTGTGATTTACATATCGAGATCTGTTTGTTTTTCGAACGATCAAATTATCATGTATACATAGATAAGTTGCTAGCAGGTAAAAAATTCAGAAAGTTCATATCTATTCGGGTTTGTTGCTTTTATTTTTTTCACATTTGCGCGTTAAATCTGTCCGTCACCTTTCGTTGACCATAAGATATATACACTGACTTGCGAAATTTGATTTTGTCTTTATAATTCAAAATTGTTTCCAGCAATTTTGATTCAGTTCTACTCTAGGAGACATCTAGTTCTTTTTGTTGTTTTTGGAATACTATTTTTTGCAACGGTTTGCAAGTAACATTATTAATAATCACAACAATAAATCTACATTTTAAGCAAAACGTTCACGACTTCAGAAATTTTTTCTTTTGTACAAATTTCTCTCGTTGGAACAACCAAAATTTCTGTTCTTACACACACACACACACACACACACACACATATATATATATATATATATATATATATATATATATATATATATATATATATATTCGTCATGTATTCGTCATCCTTATACAAGTGTGTTTCGCTTTATGACAGCTCATCAATGTGGCTAGACATCAAGTTGCTTCTGGCTCGGATCGAGCCTCGACCGATTTGGTGTTAGTCGAAGTCGCTAATCCCTAACACATATGCTCATTGCGTCAGAGAAAGAAACTTTTAGCGAGTTATATATAAGCGTTGTATACACACGCCAGTTACCGCAAGAACTCAATTCAATGCTGAAGAGATATGCATAAATCGCAGTAGTAAGTGTTTTAATTTAAATTTTCCTCTCTAGAAACCTCAATCCTTGTGTGTGTGTGTGTGTGTGCGTGTGTGTGTGTGGCGGGGAATTATTATTTAATTATTCGGATTCGAATTAATTAATGAGTTATATATTTTCAATAACTTGTGGTTATGTGTTTAACTGTTTTGGTTAATTTCTAAGTATTTTGTAGTTATTTGTTTTGAGTTGGGAAATAGTAATTATTTCTTGGAAAGAATTCGCGGTACAGACTCATATTTTGATTAGATTCGTTGGCGACATTTTCGATAGTTTTTCTTATTAGACCATGAACTTGCATAAATCTTCCCTTAAGTTGATGAATACACATGAGCATTTTCATACATCAAATTTGTAATAAAAAATATATTTTGCTCTTGTATATAAATAGTTGTCATAAAATATAATCTTCAAGGTTTTCTTTAATAATGTCCATCAGATGACAAAACAAGTCGTTGAAGGAAACATTTCCTTATATGAAAAATGCCTGAAAAACGATAGAAATTGGTTAAAGTATTATCAGGAAAATTGGTTAGAGGAAGCTTTTCAGAAAAATGATGAATAGTTATGTTCGCACCAAGTTATCATGATAGTAGAAACCACGTTATATCTATGGGTCTAAAAGTGACATAAAAACTACAAGAATGGGCCTCTGCAACAGGAATCAGCTAGGCATCGTCGTAGATGGTTGTACTCGATAACTAGTAACCAGCATATATATATATATATATATATATATATATATATATATATATATATATACTGTGCGTGAATTTGTGTGTGTGTGTGAGTGAGAAAGAGGATGAGAAAAAGTGAGAGAGAGAAGTCACAAGTCTGGTTTCAATATCGCATGAATTAATAAATAAAAATCATATGATAATAATTATCTCGGAGACAATAAAAAACCTTATCATTTAAATTCACCTCTTTTGACCTGAAGAAAAGAAAAGTTACCGAGAAACGAATATTTATCAAATAATGAAATCTTTGTTCATATTTTTTCTAAGATTTGGATTCTGAAGACCAAATTAAATTTCTTAAACTGAATTTATTTCAGACAATATTAATGTTTTAACGGTGATACACAGAAATAATTCAATGTCTTATAAACGCATAGAAATATCTTTTCTAAATGTTAATATTCAATATGAACATCCGGAAATTTCAATGTCTATTTTTCATTAACCAATTATGTAATTACACATTATTTATTTTTAACTAATTTAATGAATATAGGCTGAGGTTTATTTTGATAAAATTTTCATTTAAAAATATATCAAAGCCTGATTTAAACGATCATGTTATGGATAGTCTCTCAATAATTTGCCAAACTTGTTTGAATTTCATAAACCTCATTTCATGCACATTTCTTTTAAAATATATGTTGTTGTTTTACTAGTTGCTTATATTGCTAATAATTGTTTTAAACCTGCGTTCGTTTATTTCCACCTTATGTATATATATATATATATATATATATATATATATATATATGGGTGTGTGTGTGTGTCTGCGTGTGTGTGTGTGTATGTGTGTCTGTGTGTGTGGTTTAGGGTGTGTTTATATAAAATATATTTATGTTTGCAGGTTATATATTATGTAAATATGATATGTGAGATGATTTTGTGTAATTATTCTCGACTTCAAGTGATGAATAAAATTTTTTAGAGGTCTCATGAACTATTTATTTGTTTATTTGTATGTGTTATAATATTAATTATAAAGTTTTTTACTCGGATTTGTGTAATGTTAAAATGTACAATCAGTACTTTCTAAATAATGACCATTATACCCCACGCCACTTCATATTTAAATGCACTGTACTTGTTCCGCTACTTCTAAACGAAAACAAAATTTTAGATTTCTCATTTTTATTTCATATTTTAGTGTTAGTGGTGAATTTACTTTCAGTATAAAAAAAATGAAAACTAAAAGAAATTGCCAATGCCCTTAAATTAACACAAATATCAGATGCAAGTTTTGGCATAGTAATCTGAACTAGAATGGAGAGCGTATATTGAAATCAAAAGCGATGTGAGGCATAAAAACCAATAAACTTACCCAGAGAGGCAATAGAAATAGCATGGCAATTATAAATATATATTTATTTATATGCCAGTGAATACAGAACGACGAAAGAATCTTTACAACGTTCAAAACATTAATTTAAAATAGTGCTCGATATATAATATATAGAGCTGTAAATATTTATTATTATTATTATTATTATTTCAGAACATGTTAAAAAGATTATGTACATGTTCCAAAATATAATTTATAATATATATATATATATATATATATATATATATATATATATATATATATATATATAAACTTAATTACGAAATATTATATTACCAATCAGTTTGTGAAAGCATCCAACTTTTGTTCATTATATATATATATATAATCGGTCCTGATATGCCAGCTTTGCTGTAGTAAATTTCCTACTACAGTATTTTTGCCCCTGTGTGTCTTTTCTATAAATACTTTCATGATAATTATTTGGGTAAG
>JBBBDQ010000189.1:2155000-2470000 GCA_037127315.1 Ascarosepion bandense
GCCGTCGTAAAAACACAAATGTTGCTGAATGCACAGGTCGCCTAAAATCGATATATATATATATATATATATATATATATATATATATATATATATGTGTGTGTGTGTGTGTGTATATATATATATATATATATATATATATATTATATATAAGACGCAAAGAGTGATTAATAATCTAGTTTCATAGAATTATGACATTATAAACAGCTTAGTCCTACCTAGTTATAACCTACTGGTACTGACCTGTCTCCTATATAATTTAATCATTCTTACCATGCTTTTAGGTGAATATTAAAAAAGAAAACCAAAATAAATATTAAAAATAAAGTCTGTAACTTAATAGAGAAAAATGTTTGTTTCAGAAATCGCTAATATAAAAGATTTTAATAACTACACTAAAAACCATTGTTGATTCTCAAAATAAAATTTACAATAAAATGCATATGTTCTGATGAGATTTTGTGTAATTTCCATAAAACGTTTTGTAAACCGTGTGCTTCAGCACTATGTAATTAAAACTGTTATATTCTTCCTTTCTGCTTTTATGTTTGATTCAATCGGCTGTAATTCAGTTAGGAGTGCTGTCTATTATTCTGCGAAATCAAACCATAGAATATGCGAAGCTTTTAACTCGTGTCTCGAATTTAACAGTAAGTGTTTTGAAACCTTAAAAGAAAGAGCCTAAAATTAAAATAAATTGTAATTATGTTCGGGAATTTAATTAAAAGCTTATCAATCAAAATCATCAGGAAATTGTTAATCAAACTGAACATGTTTGAATGATATCATAAAAATAATTAAGAACAAGTCTACATTTGAAATGTGTATTATTTCTTTTCTTTATCAATAGCAATCTGAATACTTCTGTCTTTTTTGTTTCTAAAAACGTCTGTTTATAGATAATATCAGATGAGGTAATATATATATATATATATATATATATATATATATATATATATATATATGAATATGGCTCTGAAAAATAATACATTTCGTTAAATGCATTTTCAACATATTAGACGTATAAAAACAATAGTAAGTTTTCTCAGGTGTTTGAGTGGAAACTGTACCTATGTGGAGATTCTGGTAAATATCGCACCTGAGCCATATCACTCAAAATAAGCTAAACAATGAAAATATATTTACATTAGATAATTAAATATATATATTATGATATCAGAGGATTTCATTAAAAATGTCATAATAACAGATCACTCAATAAATCCCGGGGGCTAATTAATAACTTTTAAGCAAAATTCGACTTTAAGCATCAACATAGTCTTCTCGGGTGATATACTGATTTCGACGCTTCTTTAACAATTCGATACTTGTTTGTAGAGAGATTTGTCTTTGGCCTCAAAATACGCCTCAGTTTCTGATATCAATTTTTCATTGAAGCCAAATCTCTTTCCCTGGAGCATTCTTTTGAGTTCCGCAAAAAGCTAATAGTTACTGGGCGCCAGATCTAAAGAATAGGGTGGGAGCGGAAGCAATTCAAAGTGCAATTCATGTAATTTTGCTATCGTTGCGATCGACTTGTGATACGGTGAGTTGACTTGGTGAAAGTTTAAAATTTCTCCTTTATTTGTGGGTGTTTTACACGAATTCGTCCTTTAAACGCACTAGTAATGGTATATAATATTTCCTATTGATGGTACTTCCTTTCTCATTGTAATCGATGATGAAAATACTTTGCGGATTCCAACATAAAGGGAGGCCAAAATCTTGCCCGTAGATGTTTGCGTCTTTTGGTCACTTTGGACTAATTTCACTGGCTGCTGTTCACTCAGCTGATTGCCAATTTGACTCTGGATAAAGTAATGGATTCACGTTTCATCACTTGTCACATATCTACGCAAAAACTACGTCTTCTTGCATTGAAACAGTTGCAAACAACGCCCTGAATCATCGACGTGTGGTTGTTTTTGATCGACTGTGAACAAACGCGTCACCCACTTTGAATACAGCTTCCTCATTGACAAAAATTCATGCAAAATGATGAATACACTGTCTTCTGATATGTTCAACTTTTTCTGCTATCTCGCGCAACTACAAGTTACTATAATCCAAAACGAGTTGTGGATTTTTGTGTGTGTTTTCTGAGACAACTGCCGATTTTGGGTGACCTGAGGGTTCAGCATCATTTGTATATTTACGCTCGCGTTTAAAGTCAGTATACCACCCATTAGCCGTTGTTTCTGACAAAGCAGACTCCGAATAACTGTTGTCAAGCCATTGCCTTTTTTGAACAGTATTTCTCCCATCAGAAAGCAATGCTTTATCAACAACGTAATTTAGATTTTTCCATTGTTTTGAAAATTTGCAACAGTAGCTTTACTTAAATAACTGCAATTAGTAAACTCATAATCCAATTATTCCCAAATTACGACACGTGCTATTCGTTCATAAACACTTGTATCGAGATTGTATAAAGTTTAGATGCCCAACATTTTTAATAATCTCATGATTTTGACAGAAGTAGGATAAAAGTTGATGAAAATTTAATTCAGGTATAATCAGTAGAAATCTCATGTGAAATACAAGAATAAATAAATTAGGCATCACGAAAAGCAAGATTCTTGTTTAGTTGTTAGGTGGAAGAATTCAGACTTCCTTGTGCAAATTCTGACCATATTTTCAAACTCATTGATGGTCTACAGGTATGATATAATCATTAACAGGTGATGGTTTACCAAGAAAATTTGAATAGAAAGGAAAGAAATAAACTATTTATCTAGGACTAGATTAAAATTTAGAAATTACCCATTTTAATAATGGTATCATCTTTCTTATCTATTTTTCTTTCTTATCTATTTTAATCAAACTATCTTATTTCTTACGATGTGCGTTGTGGTGCAGTGGATATGGACTCGGAACGACAAATCGAAGAGTTGAGTTACAGTTAAATTCCTTGCATTCACTTACGCACACATGCCATTGGGAAATATATTAACCTGTCTCTTTCCTCCATGGGTTAAAGAATAGGACAGATAGGATTCTATAGCCTTGGTTGGTAACCAATCTACCGCGGAAAGCAATGTCAGCATACTGCGGTATAATATTCTACTCCAGTCAATCATGTCTCTTTCGAGACATGATCACCAAAGAGTCTATCACGTATGGCACTTAACTGACTGATCATATTTCTTATCGTGCTGAATGTTGAAAACATTACTTATAAAAATGTATTTCGTTGCTCTAAATAGCATTTACTCATTTACCATCACTTTTTGTTCTTTTTTTGTCATCCCCTCGCACAAATCCGTTAAGCAGCTTGTCCCAGAATTCACTTGCTCTTTTTCCTTGAAAATTGTCATGCATAAAATAGTCTTTTCAAATCTTTGCTATGTATGACTCAATCTTTCTTCATCATGTGTACATGCAATTTAAATTTTATTAGTTCTCCTATTTGGATGAATATTTATTAGTTGCTCATATATTTTTCGGTTAATCCTCACCTCTATCTGCATAGAGATTGCACAGCATTATCTCCCTTATATGAGAGCAAATATTTGTTTTCATATTGCTTCCCTTGTTTATATGTTTATATTAATCACTTTAATATTTTGCTTACTTTATGAATGTCAAGTCTCGCCATTCCATTTTACCTTCGGGTATTTGTGACATGCTTCTTATCGTTTGTTATTACATTAGGAAGGTAGTTAGAATTCTTTCATTATCATAATCATTTGATCAGCATCATCATTCGACTAACCACTCGTTGAAAATCTATCAACAATCCCACCCCAAACGATTAAGCAAGGCTGAAATACTTGTGTTGCGAGTGGAAGTCGATGGATGATGCAAACGAATTTCTAGCATATACAATACATCATCTCCAAAGATTCTCAACCAGGATTCAATGCTTCTTCCGACCACATCGTCTCCCAAAGGGTACTGTCTGCCCAGTTTCATTCACAAGGCTTGGGTCAATCTGAAATATGGGTTTCGAGATGTCCTGCTTGCTGAGATCGTCTCTTCCAGATCGATAACCACAATAAGTTACCTTGAAGTAACATCAAGAAAACAACCCTAGTATGATTCGCGTGATCATTAAAAAGCAAACGTTCTAAACACTCGGCAACGTGCAGATACCTATAAACATACTTGTTAATGACGTCTCTAATACTTAGTACAAATGCTTGCTCGTCTATTTGGCTGACAACTAAACCTTAACTTCTGACAACAGTTAATCTATTCTCATGCATTGCTTTACTTGTTTATGTGCTTTTCAACTTCTTGTATTAATCTATACTAAACACAGTGTTATATCTTATAATTTTCAGATTTTGTCCAATAATGATACGTCCTATCAGCTAGTTATCTTCCTCTTGACTTGCCGTAAGATTTTATGGGGTGAAGCATTCTATGTGCTTCCTGTTTCTAAATTTATGTATACAGGGAACGCATTCTCTGCCTATATATAAACAATTCGTTTGCTCTAGACGTCATGGATTACTTTCCTGAGCTAATTGATTTTTCTAATACTTTGAATTGCTATTATATCCTAACCAATCAAATATCATTGTATAATCACTGAAACATATAAGGATTTTTCTTTCTGAATTCATATTGCACCCAGTATTACTTCGCAACGAAGAAAACAACGGTTGGTGGCATATGTTTACCATGGTTTTATGACAGAGAGAATCATTTCCACTATTATTTCTTATTGTGTCGATAGTTCCGAGAACAATAAACTAGTTGATTAAAATGTTCACTAGTGATTCTGGTCATATAATAATTGTGAGCTCATTCTTTAGCTTGGGTAGTGGAGACTTAAGATAATGTTATATATGGCAAGCAATATCTAAACAATACAAAATAAGAAAATGACAATGTATCGCTAGAAGTAGCTATTCCTTGCATTAACTTAAGTGTTTCCGTCAAAGTTTCTTTCAAAGCATATCCGGATAGAAAGATATGCAAAGAAGACAAACATTTAAGAGACTGTGGTAATCGCAATCAATAAATCAGATGATTATACTGTAAACATAAATAACGATAGCTCAACACAAAAATTTAAACAGACATAATTGTATTTGCTACAGAGTATAAACGCTGACCCAAAGCGAAAATATTTAACGACTACATCGGAAATAAATCTGGTATAAGCAAGGTTCATAATACAGCAAGTAAAATCTGTAGCAAGTCGCACAGCTACAAAAACAAAATAAGATCATTAATATTGAGCGATGATATAAGTACCTCATATTATTTAAATGAAATCAAAAAATGAAAGGAGTAACTGGAAATGAGAAAGATTGTTCTTGGAATCAGAGAAAACAGTCTACACCAAATAAAAGTAATGAACAACTGGCTAGTGTTGTTAGAGAGCAACGGGGTGTCATTACTCGTTTGGAAGAAAGAAGAAATCAATTTAATGGCTCGACGTAATTCGTGACTAGACACAAAGCTTTACCTCCTAAAGATCTCAAAAACTTATTAATGCAGAAAAAAGGCATAACTGAAATGTGGACTCGATAGAACCGAAACATTTACCCAAAAGGTTAGAAGTGGAACTCAAAATCCCATAAACTGATGCTGCGTAATATCTGGGAAGAAGAAGCGCGATAAAGATAGTAAATAAACGAGAAATGAGGGAAAAATAAAGTTCCAGACTAAGAAGGTAAAATGGCGGAAAGTAAAATAAGTACAACTAATTTAAGAGGCAAATAGAAACTATTGCGGACTACATATCTGGCCATGGCTACACGAAAGTAAATTGAAGATAGATACGGAATCAGGCATTTTACCAAGAGAATGTTCATCAGATGCGTACAAATATAGATAGAAAAAAGTAGGTGTAAACTTTGTAGAAAATAAACAAAAAGAAAACATGACCATGGGATGGAACAAACCGACTTCAGAAATGACTAACAAAATCATATTAAGGAGTATCATACCGCGAAACCGCTTGATTTTCTGTAGGTAGGCAAAGTGAAGCATAACAAATAAAAATATGCAAAAAATATCACAAAATAATTTGGGATTTTAAAAGACAGAAACATCATTCAAAATACGAATACTGGATCATGATTAAAGAATATAAAAAAAATGTAAATCTATCATTCATCAATTTAACTATGCCTATGAAGCATATATATAATATTACCATAGACTTGGTATTATATCAATAAAATCGTTTAAAGAATTTTATTTATTTTTTAAAATTATTCCTATCTTTATGTTTTATTTTAATTTTAATTTTTCCACCTTATTGTTTTCTTTATTCTATGCTATTGTCATTATTTCCTTTTGTGTTTAAACATATGACATGTCTAGTCTTCTTGAGCAACTAACATTGATACATTTTTATGAGTTCACACACACACACACACAATTCCTTTAAAATGTAACAACCCGCCCACTTTATTCATCTTATCTGATAGCCTTCTTTATATTTAGTTTTATTTAACCTTTTCAAATGTCTTTTTCGCACAATATATAATCAAGTAAATCAACCATATTTCGCTGCCTGATGATGGTGTAATAACATCGAAACTCTATATTAAGTTGCAATATCGTATAATAAAAATAATTATATATATATATATATATATATATATATATATATATAAACAACAGTCTTTATGCTATAAGGGAGAGGTTTCTTCATTACTCGATGATATAAAAATTGCCAAAAAAAAAAAAAAGACACTGTTAAAGAGTAAACTCGCGGTAAGAGCGTTAATAATTGGTTATAAATTTTTATAACTAGTAGTAAAGAGAATGAACTGAGCCAAACCTGCCTCGGTATTGTGTTCTTTTCTATGGGCTTAACAGGAGAGAAATATATATATATATATATATATATATATATATATATATATATATCGATATATATATATATCGATATATATCGATATCGATATATATATATCGGTTTTATTATACTATAGAGGATTATTATTATTAATATACGCATGAACTTTATTACTTGCGATAAATTTGGAGAGCAATAAAAGTATCTTTCTTGAATATAGCTGAAACCATTCAGTATAAAGACAATATTCATAATTCTTTCCCTGTGTCAATTGTAAACTCTTCTTACCTAACATTGTCTCGTATTTTTTACTTCCAAGTTTGTATAACTTTAGGTATATATATATATATATATATATATATATATATATATATATATATATATGTGTGTGTGTGTGTGTGTGTGTGTGTTGTTGTTGTTGTTGTGTGTGTGCTATTTTGCCCACCAGAAATTCTATCATTGCTATAACTCACCAGCGGAGGCTTGCATTCTTTTATTATCTTTTTCTATTTTCAATGAACAATTGAATCGACGTAATTAGGCAGAGGTATGTTTTATTTTACAGTTCTTGTTAGGATGTTTTCAGTCATATATAAATGTAAAAAGTAAAAAAATATATGCTGAGTGCAGCCAGATAGCACAGTCCAAGAAATAAAAAAAATATGAGTGTTTTATTTATTGAAGAATTCTAATTTCTGCCGGAAAATGCCTAAATTCAGTTGCCTGAAACACAGTCAAAGCTACTTTGTAACAACGCAATGAAATATTAACGAGTTGTTAATTCATAGCTCAATAATTTAAGCAGATAAATATCAAAACGATATAGTAATTACTGTTGTGTATTTATTTATTTATTTATACATTTCTTCTCAGCTTCTATAGTTAGCAGTCAGGTAAATCAATTTGAAAGAATAACTTTAGAAGTGGTTATGAGCGGTTACTTCCATTAGTCATACTATTAATCTATATAAACAAATTATTTACCTTTATTTAAACTAATTTCTTTCTTGATCAGAGTGGATATTCTACTGCTAGTAGATTAATAAATTCATTGAATTACAAGAGACACACTGCAAGATTTTCTTCCTAAAATAAATAACATAAGTAGACTTGTCACCTACTAATATTGTTCGTTGTCTTAGTTTTTCTTTTGAAATATTACAGTTACCGTCAATAATTTACAGTTGATTCACCTCCAAGCAATGCAGTACTGCGTAGGGGTTTACAATAATACGAGTAGGGAGACAGAAAAGAAAACAGTACAAGTGATGTTACAGTGAGCGTAAGATAGAGATGGGAGTCAGTGCTAGCCGTTAGCACATCAGCAATAGACCTGGGGAAGCTAAAGCGTTACTGCTTGTCAGAATATAATTTGTTGGATGTCAGATACTGTATCATGGTAGCATAGATAATAGCATCTAAACAACTTTACTAAGAAGCGGTAAGAGGCTGATAGGTCGATAGTTAGAAGAACCAGAGGGCTCTCCAGAATCTTTAAAGACAGGAACTACGGAGAAGGACTTCCAACAAGTAGGGAAGCAGGAAGCAGTGAGGGAATAAGTATAGAGAAGAGAAGATGTAGCTCAGGAGCGCATTTCTTAAAGACGATGACTGGAATACCATCACTTGATTTATGGGAGTCAAGCTTAGAAATAATGTTAGAGACCAGAGACGATTTATGTACATATCACTCTATTGGGCCACATTTCTAGGAAAGAAACCATGCGTGGGTACTTCAGATGAGTCAGGTTGTGAAAGAATTTACGAGCAAAGGACCCAGTCTCATTCACTGAGGAAGTGAGAACGTCGACATTATTGAGTAGTGGAAGGATCATCTTGCTATTGTTAAGAACACTTTTGCAGAGCCGCCAGTAGTCCTTACATGCAAACCTGCGGAATGCTTTACGCGGCCTCATTTTATTAGCAAACAACAATTTAGTATATTTTAGAGCTCGCTTGCATTCATTCGTATTATACTATGTGTTAACCTTTTCAGAAAGTAATTACGCATTTCACAGCTATGAGTAACAACCAAATCAAAGATCAGAAAAAACATGTTTCTGTAGCAAAACATTGTGTGAAGAATTAGTTTATTATTTCTTTTATCGAATATATAGTTTTATTTAATTTCAAGGACTAAATAGAAAAACTTGCAAACGGTGAATTTCAGTTCCTCACGGTCATTCCTTTGACATCAGAACGTAATTGCCAACACTTACACCAGGAATCTATCGACAATGATTCTTGCTTTGTGTCTTCTGAAATATATCTGTCATCTATTACGCGTTCATGGACCATCGAAGGACCTTCATGGCAGACGTTTCTTGTCAACTACCTTACCAGGTAAATAAAACTTTACGTTAAAAAAGAACATTTTTATTTTCCACCATAAGAATTAAAATGCACATTTTCCTTCCAAACAAACGGAAGAAAAATACTAAGCATATTTATCATCTGGACATTTGCCTTATTTTACAATTTGACAACCTTTCATGAATAGAAAAAAATTCAAAAATAAAAAATGAAACCAATCTTTCAAACTTTTCCATGAGAAAAAATTCGAATTTCTCTAAATATAAAATCAAAACGTTGGCTCCTTGTTAGACAGCAGTCGTTGAAAATGAATGTGATTGTACTTTTAATGAAAAGAACATAAATAATAAAATAATCTCTCATCACATATTATAAACTAATCTTTTTAAATCGTGTGGGTCTTAATCAGTTTTCTTTAAAGATATCAGTCTTCGATAAAGCATTAAATTCAAAAGCGGAGCCCTTATTTGAATTTGATGAACCTCACAATATATCCCAATTTAAAAAAATAATTTTTTTAGCATAAATAATTATTAGTATAAATATAAACACTTACTGAAAATAAAAATTGACAATCATTTTATTTACAAAATAATGAGTACATTTTCAAACGTGTCTGAACGGAAATTATTAAATGATATCAATGGGAAATCTTACCTACGTTTATAGATATTTGCTATATATTTATTTGTGACAATGTCTAATAAAATGAAGAGCTAAGTATTCATCTGACTCTGGCCCATTTCAAACTCATGAATATTTCGAAAACAAGTATTTTAAAAAAAAGAAATAATAAACACTCTAAAATGTGTCGAATTTAAAGCTTTTGCACAGAATCTGGAGTTGTGACAAGAAGATAAAAAAATTCTTATCAATATGTACTGGAATATAGAATAATTTATTTAATATAGTCTGTATCCAAGCAAACTTTTCCTTTAATTAATTCACTCCAAGAATGCAATAACGCTATTAAGACACAAAAGGATCAGGGAATTGAACGAAAGGAAAAGGTCTTTATTGGGAACCGAAAAAGCTATAATAATATAGATTTCAAAATTTAGGCGGAGACTTAGAAAAATATCATTAATCCTGGAACATTAACAATTAATTAAAGTTACATCACTACTAAACATGGTTAGATCATACCCGATTTTGAAAACATAAAAGAAATAGTGAATATAAATTTTTATTTGAAATATTTTGTATGCAGACACTTCACACTTTTTACTTTATGTTGACATTAATATGAACTGAAAAACCTATTATTTAGGTAAGAAAATAAGGTAAATAATTGTAATTAAATGTAATTAAAATGACTTCATCTGCGCTGAAGTACTATTTAGACATGGTTAGTTTTCTCGGGTTCAAGTAGAATTTAGAATGAACTAGAAATTCAACCCTAATGATAAAAATGGTTAAATTTTAATTTTGTTAAAAAGACCGGAGGGTATAATGAACCGGGAGATAAATGAATCTCTCTATGTTTTTATAATTATTCTTGCAACAATACTTTCTATTTTAATAGTCAAACATTTAATTTGTGCTAGATAGAGATCATGATTCATTGAGACAAATGTCTTTACCCGTCTATCATACATTATATTCTACAAATGGAGTATTTTAGACATATCTCGGCATGAAGTGCCTAATCCTCATTTTATAGAATTAACTAAGTTCAAAATCGCTTACGTCGCCATGTTGGGGAAGACTTAATTTCAGTTTATGAAATTGAATATGAAATCGAATAACTGAGTTCGAAATGCAGTGGAGTCATTAACATTAACTTACATGAAAATACACTTGGGCAATATGTAAATACATATATGACTACAACATAGAGAACCTCGACGTGGTGTAATGGTTAGCAATCTTGTCTCGCTGGAACAACTGAGACTGAATCGTGAATTTGATCCCCACAGTGTGATTACATACTTTCAGTCTTGTGCCATATCTGAGCTAAACTTGGAAAATTATCTCAACAACTTTGGATTAAATGCTATTATTCGTATCTGGAAAATGCATTGTTTTTCTCAAAATTTAATCCATAATGTAGTATTCATTCGCCAATTTAATTAATTCCGCTCTGTAGTCTATCTTACAGATTCCTCCTCGTAAACTTAAAACTACGCTCATATATTTTCATATTAAATTTTCATACAAAATCTATAGTGCCACAAACTTATTTCAGTCAAGATATACATTGCTACATCCACAGATTAGGATCGCTCTTGTTCGCTACGTATTGATTTTATAATAAGTATGATCCACTTCAAAATTATCTTCGCAAAAGCCACTACTTCGTGGAAGAGACTCCCGTAAGGATTCTTTCTCTTATACTAAAATCTTAAAACCTCCTCAAGTTTAGGATCAAACCTTTCCGGTAACATCTTCGTAATATTCACTTCCTACATCTTCCTTTTATATTCATGCCGCACAACTCGTTCAGTAACCGTCTGCCATGTGTATCTCTATAGCAAAAATAATTATCTTTTACAGATGCAGCTGATTCACTGAATACACTTACTTTTACACGTGTATTATTTAGGAAAAATAAACTTATGACTTCCGTGAGACGCTTAAAAAACAAAGATATAAAACAAAACCAGAACTCATTCTCACCAATAAAAGTCAGTTGACAATACAAAAGGCAAAACGAGACTTGGCGTTCGAATACATGTCAAATGAAATACGAAAAAATAAAAACCGCAAAAGATAATGATATACGCAAGACTGTTAGTACAATATGACGTGCTGTTGCGCTAAAAACTGGTGTCATTTCGAGATGGATAGAGGAGAATTCGTCGTCTCTTTTGTTCAGAATAAAACAGTAACGCGTCCTAGACAAATATACAGCGGAAAATCTTCACGGACATTTAATGTAATAGTCTCATATATATATATATATATATATATATATATATATATATATATAACAATAATGCAGAAAAAGCCAGAAAACAAACACTTACAAAGGTATCAAATAATGAAAAGTGTTCAATATAAAATTCAATAAAAGGAAATAGACCAAAATTATATACTCAATAATTATAGATTCAACACGAAGCAACCGTCAGTTAAGGTATGCGAATGGATATATATATATATATATATATATATATATATATATATATATATATATATATATATATATCATGTTAATACAAACACGTATAAAAATATTATTCAGGTCTCAATAAAACAATAATTATGTAGTATGAACAGAGCTATTAATTATATATTAATAGGTATACATATTTTACGCCGGCGGCACCTCTCGGAATTTAATGCATACCCAATCATCAGGTGAAGACTATGGGTTGAAATATGCACTTGTGTATTGCGTAATACACGGAAATGTTTGTGTGCGTGCGTGCGTGCGTGTGGCTGTGTGTTTGTATGCATATAGTATATTTAGGGAAAAATGTTAATAAAAAGGAGTTTGGTCTAAAATAAACGACAAAGTTCGTTTTTAAACTTATTGCATTTTACCAGTTTTGGAATAAGAGGTTATATATTGCGATCAAAACTGTCTGTGATCTTGTTTCTTTCAAGTACTTTCGACAGTTTCATCCAATTTCAAGAACCATTGTGTTGTTTGTATTACCAAAAGATACCAGGATGTTGACACATGATTCCTACTTACTACATCTGTTATAGCATTGGTGTCAGCCCATCTACTCACGCTCGAAACTACTTGAAATATTGATAAATAATGAAAGAAACTAGGAAAGTTTATTGAAATTAGGATGGACAAGGAAACATAAGCTTAAAATAAGAAAGTGGCGATTAACATTTTTTGAGAGAAATAATGCTAAAGAACTGTTTAACGAATTTACCACATGCTCGACACGATGAAAGCAATAGAAACCGTACGAAATGCCAAATATCACTGTTAGTGACTTTGAATAAATGGATAGCAAAATATAGATGGTGCTTGAGGCATAAATATAAACGTTATTTAAAGCAATACATGCAGGAGGTTGTAGAGAGTCATGACTCTCCAGATCATAAAGATATATGGTATTATAAAGAAAGAAATGGTTTGATTAAATATAGCCTGATACAAAAAGTTGTGTAGCGTGGGTTCGAAATAAAAATGTTACATCAAATATCCTGCGTAGGAATTAAATATTATTAAAGTATTGACGATATTGGCCAGTGAAGACAATGGTTGGAAGTGATTAAAAACTTAGTCATAATGACATCTTAAATCATTAAGAAATATTTTTGTTAGCCTCATTCGATTTGCCTACCTGAGTTATTTTCTGATTATTATTTAATTTCCTTCTGACTGATATTTTTCTACCTTTGTTTCTAAAGTTTTTAAATTTTAACGTTTATTCATTTTATTTTTACTCGTGTTCATTCTAATCAAGGTAATAAAGCTACTAAGACACAAAGGGTTACTTAGTGAGAAATATATAGAAAACAGAAATATTGCTAAAATGCGAGAACAAATGATAAGTAATCACGAGGACAATAGCTAGCGCTTGACATTGCATTTAATTTTTTGCAGATTAGGTTGGTTGGAATTCAGGGAGTAAGAAGAGAGTTCTATTTGAGAGAACTACTAGAATAGAAACTGTTTAAGTGCAGTCACATTTAGTCAACTAAAATGCAAACATTCTAGAGATGCATTAAATTTTATAAAGTCTAGGTATTATAGCGAAGAACACTTCCGAACATTTGCCGTGAAGTGTTTAATAAAAATGCAAAACGAGGCAACGTTAAAGTGGTGGGGATACAAATGAAATCACGACGCCAGATCAGGACAAATAACGTTGCTGATTCTTCATTGGGTTTTATTACGAATCTTTAAATGTATAACAAGAGTGTCAGACCATATGTGATAGCAATATTCTAAGTATAGACGCAAGTTTTATTTATTTATATTTAAGTAAAGAACTACCCTTCAAAAAAGCAAGTTTTCAGTAAAAGACAGTTTCATATATTTGGTGATCAAATCAAACAAAAATAAATTATTAAGCAACTGAATTCATAGAGTAAAAATCAACAAATATGTAAATAAGTATAACATGGCTTTATTAAATAGATAATTTACCTACCAACTCCTAACCTAAAAAGAGAATGAATTAGTTTCTAATTTATATGTATACAATAATTTAAAATTAAGTTAAAACAGTAAGTAAGTACTATACGTGATGCTCGCTTGGACGATTATATCTTGAAAGAGACTTGACAGACTGAGCAAAATATTATCCCACAGTAAGTTGTCATTGCTTTCTGTGATGAACTGGTTGCCAGCAAAGGCTACAGAACCAGGTCTTATTATTTAATCCATAACTGGAGAAGAGACGGATTAATATCTTTCCCAAGGGTATTTGCGCGTAACTGAATGCAAGGAATTCAACTGGAATTCGAACTCGGTTCTTCAATTTCTCGTTTCGAGCCGATATCCATTGCACCACAACGGCACAAATTAAGGTAGAGAACCAAAAGGGAGAATTCACTGCTAATCAGAAAAAATAATCATAAACAAAACAATATAAGAATATTTCTTGTTTAACTGTGAGCGATCTGTTTGAAAATCAACGGGGAACGGTTATTTCTCTGAGAAGCTTACACATTATTGATATTTTGACACTTCCCGGAATAGTCTTCCTTGTCAGCAGCAAATCATATACCGCAATTTGTTGTCAAATCTCTTAATATTTCCGTCCAATATTTTAACATATGCATAAAGGATTTTGTAAAAATATCTGATCACTAATGAACTAGTATAAGTGAAGGGAATAATAATAACTTTGTTTTTGCCTCCAATAGTTCATTTTTATCTAATTCGAGTTAAAACCTATTAATTAAAATTAATTAAAATTCGAGTTAAAACCTAATTTAATTAAAATTAAATTACCTATAAAAGTTTAGATGAGATAGATAGATAGATCTATCTATCTATCTATCTATCTATCTATCTAATACGTAATATGTGTAGGGAATAAATAATATTATATTTTTTATAAAAAGAAAAAGGGATCGGCTATTTCATTGCTCTCTTTTTAAAAGTTTTAGAATCTAAGAATATTTTACAGTTAAGTATTAATCTATAATAAACAAATTATTAATATATGTACGAACATAATATATTTCAAATGTCGCAAAAACAATAAAAAATAATTATATAACAAATTTCTGTTGTTTGGCAGTCTATCGATTTATCTATCTATATCTGTAGATTTAATCAGATATGAAGCTAAAAAAATAAGATCTCTCTCATTATCTATCTATCTATCTATCTATCTATCTATCTATCTACCTATCATACCAACAATGGTGTCTAATCTTTATAGGCATTTTAAAAGTCATTATTTTTTTATTGTTTTTTTATAAGCGTTTCACCCCGAGGAAGGCATGTCACTGCCACTACTGCGCAGAGGGCTACATAGAATGGAGAAAGGATGATTAAATATAGGAAATTTCAGAGGGTGGGTGATAGGCGGGTAGGGATAACAAGAATGGTTAAATATAGGAAATGTCAGAGGGTGGGTGATAGGCGGGTAATGATACCGAGAATGAGGGTTCGGTAGATGAGAGTGTTCTGAGAATAATTGGGAGTTAGGGTGATAGGAGGTGTCTATTGACCCTACATTTAAACACCTGGAGATTGTAGCTGTCGGGAAAGCAGACTTGTGGAAGGGAGTTCCACAGGTGGGAAGCGCGAGAAAAGAAGCTGTTGGAGTAGAATTTACGGTTACATCTTATCTGTTTAACTGTAAAAGAGTGGGACCTAGTTGCTAATTTAGTATCTCGTGTAAATTCGTGCTTAGGCGGCACCAGTGATCTAAGCTCATCGGAGCAGAAGCCATGAAAGTACTTGTAGTAGAGGTACAGGGAAGCCACATCAAACCGGTGAGAGTGTGGTTGCAGTCGGTCTGCCAAGTCAGTATCAACCACGTTACAGATCCTCCTTTGTATTTTGTCAAGAAGCCCAAGGAGAGCAGCAGGGGCATCCGACCAGATATGGCAGCAATATTCAATACACGGGCGGGTGGTAGATTTGTATATGTGCAAAATAGATTCAGGTGGGAAAAACTTCCGGGCCCTGCACAGAGAGCCGACTTTCACAGCAGCAGATTTGGCAATGGATTCGATATAATCATTCCATTTGAGGTCCGTCGAAAGTGTAAGGCCAAGGAGGCGTAGTATTTTACTCTCTGGGAGGCTAGCCTGTCCCATGCTAATGGGAGGTAGATGCGATTGTCTATGGTGGTTAGTTGATAACAGCTTCGTTTTAGAAGCATTGATATTTACTAGCTATTTCCTACCCCAGGCCACTACGGATTGGAGGTCCTTTTCAAGTACGGCAGCGAGGTTCGCTTTGTCGTCCACACCTGGTTTTTGATCGATGCGAGAGTAGATTGTTGTATCATCGGCATACATGCCAACTTGGGATCTAATGGCGTCGTGGTTGATCATTAATGTAGATCAGAAAGAACGTGGGACCTATGATAGAACCTTGAGGGACGCCCGCGTTCGTATGGTAGTTTTGGGAGGCATGCCCATTTAATACCACCTTCAATGTGCGGTTAGAGAGGAATGACTGGATGAGGTCAAACAGATGTCCAGTTATCCCGTAGCTCCGCAGTTTGCACAAGAAGGCCAGCATGCCAGACCCTGTCGAACGCTTTGGAGATCTCCAAGGCAACGGTTCGGGCTTCGCCATTCTTGTCAAGTGCCCGGTATATGTACTCTGTAATGATCGTTAGCATATCAGCAGTAGACCTGGTGAAGCGAAACCCGTACTTTTTGTCAGAGAGAAGCCCGTTGGGCCGTGAGATGCTGATTTAACAGTTTTTCAAGATAAATTCCACTTTAAATATAGAAAAATACATATTCTTTTCATCGTCAAGTTTCTTCTGCGGTATAGATTGTAATTGTATTTTCTTGGAGTGGATTCTACACCATTTGTTCTAGTAAACCTGTTTATATCCAACAGATCCAGCAGGATAATACTATTAGAAGAACCGTATTTCCTCTCATTTCTTACGTGTCAATCACAAGAAATTCGATGTGATTCAACAAACTAAACATAAGTAATGTCACGTAACTTCCGTCCATTGAGTAATCTTATCCCAACAGCTCGAGAAAAATGGTAGAAAAGGGGTTATGCAGTAGACATCTTCATTTACTTAACACACAAACAGATTAAGTGAACTTTGTAAACAATAATATCATCTCTCATCGCTGTGACATGCCCTCTCAATATCTGTCCTATAAATGTTTTTATGGTTATTGTCTAATAAACTTTCATCCCTGGATCGCATCAGTTTAAGCGTACTACTAATCTGCCCACTACGGCTGACCGTCTAACTAGCAAGATAGCTAAATATAACCATAACCTTTATTCTAATTCATGCTTTTCTCGTAGATATCGCCTTCGAAATTATTTTCCGATTGTCCTGTTCCAACGTGAATTGCCATATCTTTCTGTTTTCTGGACATTTATTATTCTGTATTTAATGCAAAATATTCGATTATCTCTCGTTTTTACCGTTTTATTAATAGCATTATACCCTTGCTTGGTGTGAACTTGAAGTAGGGAGCTCGCTCATGTTTATTAAATTGGCCTTGTGTCAAACATGACCGAACTCACCACACATTATGATTATCAGAAGGTTGGAAAGATAAAACTGTTTTGTTTGTATAAATAAATGAAAATTTATTTATCGAAAAGCATAACATCAAATATAGTTATAAAATTATTAACTTTACAAATATTTTAAGCAAATGGTCAGGAAGAAGTTTTAAAATTAAGTGTTCATTTGTTTTAGCGAATTTTGAAATTTGATTTGTACAGAAAAAAGTTTAAGTTAATGTTTTCGCTGTATTTATTAAAGTTGTAGTAATGTCTTCTTTCTCACTTTTTTTGTGTTCGGTGTGTAGGTGAAGAGGAAAAAGGCGAAGTAAAGAAATCAGCACGAGAGACAATGAGAGGGTATGAATATAGGTTGCCGGAGACGGCCTGATTATTTTCTTGCTACATTGTGTTTACTTAGGTGCTTACTCGTCCTATGTTTGCATCGGCCGTGAAACGTGTACAAAAACCAAATCTGAGCCCGTAGTCACCTCCCACCGTAAACTCATTTTTGGGCGGAAAGTAAACATGACACAAGCCATTTAATGTTCTATTTGTTGTTGTCTGCAAATCGCTCTCTTTTCATTGGGTAATAAATATTTCACACTTGCTCTCGAAATTTTCCTTGTTTTTTGTTTTTCGAAGCACTTTTCTATTGTTCAAAATTAGATTATCTCATGACTCGTAAATTTGAAAATTGTAAAGAAAAGAAAGGTATTTATATTTTGTACTCACCACAAATCGATTTAAAAACACTTACACGATATTATCAAATTATTAATGATTTAATCACAAATATAAAATTTTTTAACCATTTGTTACATACATATTTTTGGATAGGATTTATGATAATGACAGTTATTGCTTTCTGTTCAAAGTTCTTAATTTTACTTTTGTCTTGTTTTTCACGTTTGAAATTTCTCTATACGTCGTTAGCCTTTTCTATTATCAACTGATAACAACGAGGTGAATAAAGGAAATGAACTGCGATACACAACAAAAACAAATGCACGAAAAAACTTGTATCCTCTTTTTATGTTTATATCATGTGTTTCTTTGCGTGAGAATAAAAATAATATATTTATATGTGTGAGGTATTCATGCAGACATTGCGAGTATAAAATTATTCTACAAAAATAGTAGTTTTGAAATTAACTAATCAACACAAGAGTTTTTGACTTATCTTATCAAATCAATTAATGTTTTCGTTAATTCCCGATCTGTGATAATCTATTGCATATGATTTTTATTTACTTAATAACAAACACATTTTTGGCTAATCTTTGTTTAAACAAATTTAAATGAATATATGAAGAATGTTTAATTGATTATTTCGTCTTCTCAGAAGATATTTTCGACTTTAGCACCTGTGAATATATGCCTTCCAGTAGCCGAACCAAACGGATTTTCACCTCATTCTGAAATGTTCGAAATCAAAATTAGTCAGATATTCCTAGTTTGTCAATATTCCATTTTTGTTCTTTACTCATTCTTTCTCAATTGCTACTTCTCTAACTTTGATGGCTAGTAAGACCGAGGCTTTCATGGAATATTCGTCCACACACGACAGATAGTTGGGGAACACTCTTAGTAAGGATTTACGAGCTGTTTGTCTCTACCACTTGTTCTCTATGATGTAATTATCAAATTAAAAATGCACACTGAATTTAGTTTTCTGTTATCGTCCTGTCTTATATATTTAGTATATTAATCTAGCTCTTTTTAAGAGTGTATTTTAACCGATCCATATAACATCGCATAAGGCAGATAGAAAGTCTTTGACCAGCGCGGCGTTCAATGTAGATAATACATATTTGATGGATATTTTTTATTTTCTACATTTTGAGCTACGTGCTTCAATTAAAAGACACTTACATTGTGATTTGGTCGAATAATTTTTTCGCAAAATTTCTAATTTTAACTAAACAACTAGTTATCAAATATCATGCATATACTTTTCACACAAAGTTATTTATAGTTTGATTAAGCTTAATAAGTATACAAATACTAAAATAAATAAAGCTGACTCCTACACGAACAAACAAAAATCTATATATTTTGATGAATTCAAATTTACTGATTTTACTGAAGTGACTAATGAAGATTGCTTGCTAAAATGAACAGAAGCATAAAGGGTTATGGAGTCAAAAAGCTAAACAATGTATTAAGAAAAAGAAGAACATCGTTACTCGATATGAAGTAAACAACATTAAAATGTAATGTAATATTATTTCTAGGACTCGTTGTTGTGCAGTAGATTTCTGCTTGGAACGATTAATAAGAGTTCTGAGTTCAAATTCCGGGTGTATCTGATGCATTCACTTATGCGCCAAATTCTTTGGGTAAAGTTATTATTATCTCTTACACTCAACTATGGGTCAAATAAAAGGAACATAGTCGTTTCTATAGCCTTGGTTGGCAACCAGTCTACCCCAGAAAGTAATGACAAACTACTTTATCAAAATATGATTGCACAGGATTATATCACGTATGGCATTTAACTGACAGAATTCCAGTTCCACTATATAGCAGTTGATAGTTGATTGATTCGTTTCATACGGCTTATCAAACATTTGTAGGTTATTTAAAGCCAAGAAATATTTTTAGATTGTAAGAATTTGGGGGGAGTTAAAAATGATTAAATGCTACAGGTTTTACTAATTAACCCATAGGTAGTGGAAGAATAGGTGGATTATAACAATGATATTTGCGCGTAATGAATATAACGAAATGCAAATGGAATTGGAAATTGGCTTCCCGACTAACAATTCTGAGACATTGTCCGTTACAAAACCCGCACATCTAATCTTGGAACAATTGGTATTGCCAGGCTGTCAACCATCTAGGGACTAACCAAGCTTGACGTTACGTAACTTCGGTGCTCGTTCAGAAACCATGATTTGGAAGTAATCCGAATGCTAGAAGATTTCCTTACTTATAAAAGAGGTACATAAAACCACAGAAATATAAGACTACAGGAAAATAATGAAAATATCAGCCTCAGAACGTATGAGCAAATGTTTATTTATTGATCTCCCAAAACACGACAGTGTCTTCTTAGATTTTCAGGAAAATGGAAATATAATGTTACATTATCTTTCTATAAATATTTAATTTTCTTCGCCGTATAATAAGAAATATGGCTAGCGGCAAATGACGCTTATATTTTATCTTGAAAGCAAGACAGATAGTGGGAGCTATAGATTAACCTATCTAAGAGCCTGTATAAATGTATAGTAGTAGTTAAAATTAAAGGCACACTAAGGAGACACATAATAAATCGTGTTACAAAGGATAGACAGTTTTCGATAATCCAGATCACTCACTTAATGAATTAAAAGTAATTCCACATAATCTATATAGTTAATTCCCAGAGTAACCCCCATTCGAAGTAAAAGAAATTCTATTCCAACACAGAAGTTAAAAACAATATGCTACTGTCACAACATCGGAAATTTTCTTGCAAACAAACCTATAATTCCCTTCGGTTTACTTGTTTCTCCGACAGCTAAAATCTCCAAAAAATTTAAATGTAAAGTCAATAGTCATCTATCGCAAAGACTTGCATTTTCTTCTTTCTTTCATGCGCCTTACTCCGTTCACTCCACTCTCATTAGCATTCTCGGCACCTATAACCTGTCACTTTAAGCTGTATACAGTGAATATTAATAAAATATTAATTTCTTATTACTAATAAAAATGTTTAAATTAACATGCATGTTATTAAAACCGCTCAAAATAAACTAACAATCATCTAAAATATCCATGGCTATTAGTTTCAAACTTTCATAGATAATGTTTTTTACATTAACTTTCCTCCTATGTAACCCCTTGCGCACCAGTGGCAGTAAATTGCCTTGCTTGGGCGATATGATTAAAGAATAGCAAGAGTTATTTATTCAGTCACACTGTTCTATAGGATAAAACAATATGCAAACACAAAATCTATAGGAACTGTATATATCTTCTTTCCATGAAATGTATTTTATGGGAACCTGTTAGAAATATATTATAATATCTTCTTAAAAGTATCTATTAAATGAAGAATTACGTTCAAATAAGTTAAGGATATATATAATTTTTATAAATACCTTTTTAAATTTGATATTGCAAAAATTTACTCTAGTATCTTATAACGTGACAGTGTCCGCTCAGTTTTCACGTATATAATTTGTGTCAATTTTTAACGCGGTCTATTTAAAATTTTAAAATAAAATATTAATTTTTTCTTAATGATAAAAATGTTGCTTGAATTAACATTTATTTTATTAAGACCGCTCGATGAGCACTGAAATAACCTAACAATCTTCCAAATTATCCGTTGCTAGTATTCTCGTAGATAAGTAAGCTTTATGAAATACTACTGCAACAAGACACATTCACTTTTTTTTATCATTTCACCACGAGCAAGGCAGAAATGCCACTGATGAGCTGGGGGCTACATAATAAAAAGATTAATTACAAAAGAGTGAGGAGTAGTACAAACTAGTTAGAAAGGAGCAATAGAAAGCTGAGAATGCAGGTGTGATGACAGATACATAGGTGGAGAGAAAGGGAAGGATATACGGGGGTTGGGAGAGAGCTAGAGTCCAGTGGTTAATAGATGATTATTGACATTGCATTTACATTGTATATCCATATATGTAATACAATATCATTAAAGATCTGACCTTCCCATATTCACTGTATGGAGCTTAAAATACATCATTTAATAAAATGAATTTTAAAGAAAATATTTGTTTGTAATATGCAAAAGAATCATTTCTAACAGCGGTTGACACATCGAAGCTTTAATATGCGGCTCCTAGAAATATATTGGCTTTTATTAATATAAAAGTCAAATGAGAAAATTTTTAAATTATATAATTACTTGCTTCGTATGAATTCAGACTCATTAGATTAAAACGTAAGTTTAAATATAAATGTCTATGTAAATGTTGTGGAGTTGTTGTGACGAAACCTTCGCCGCAAAGTTGTAGTGACCGGTTTGACCGGAAGTAAGACACGGAGAACAGAGTATATTCAAAACAGTGTATTAGTATAATAAGAACACTATATGCAAGAAAGATGTTAATGATAAGTAAATGGAAATAAGTAAATTTGAATGGTACACTTAATGCCTGACTAGTTTTTTTTCTATTGGGCCCTGTCCCTTCAGGACGTAGGAGATCATGGTTCTCTACGTCTCCTTATCCTTTGTGGCTCTTAGTATGTTTGCTCCTTTTACACCTTCGCAACCTCCGTTCCATCATCCACCTGATCAGGCCTTGCAAATATGTTATCCGCTGTCTTCCTCTGTCTCTTTTTCCTTCTATCTGGCCAGTCAGAATCGGGTTCTCCAAGCTCTCTTGCCTTATTGGATGTCCCAGGAACTTCAGTCGTCTCTTCCTGATGCTCAGTATTAATTGCCTTTTTGTTGCCATTCTTTCCAACACCTCATCGTTGCTTGCATGCTCAGTCCACGATATCCGCAGCATCCTTCTGTAGAACCACATTTCCTCTGCTTCAAGTTTTGTCCTCATTTTCGATGATATTTTCCAGCATTCACTGCCGTATTGAGGAACTGACATCACATAGCATACCACCACTCTTTTCTTTGTTTCTAGTGAAATTTTCCTTGTGTCTTAGTACTTTATTCAGATTCTGGAACGCGTCCTTTGCCATGCCAATTCGCCTTCGGATCTCGGTGTCGCACTTTCCATCCCCTGTTAGAACAACTCCTAGGTATTTTAATTTTTGTATTTGTTTGATTCTGGTATCCCCCACCTGTATTTGGCATTTTGGGTTGCACGTTTTGCTGATGACATGCATTCAGGAGGTCTTGTATTTTTTTTTCCGTGTCTGGAATCAGCACTGTATCATTTGCATAAGTTATGTTGTTCAAATTGTGGCCTACAATAACAAATCCTGGCGTGTCATCTAGGGTCCTCAAAATATTCTCGTTGTTGGCTCTAACTGCGTGCTAGCTGTCGCATTAACTGCGTACTTAACTGCCTTCCGGTAGTCACATAGGTAGTCATATATAAAAGGAAAATAGTCCATTTCTTGTAGGAGGGCATCAGAACAGTAAAAAAAAAAGCTGTGTGTAAATTTTGTTCCTGTTTTTTGGCCCTCAAATGTCTTAGCCTTATCGTATGTGGCTTTTACATTAAGTAGTTTAATCACCTCTGGCTTATATTAACTTATTATTTTATTATAATTTGACTATGCTGTAGCTACTATTGTATCTTCTTTCAAGGACATTTGCTTTATAGGAATACATTAGAAATACACAATATTGTTATAAATCGTGAATAAGAGTAGGATAATATTAGCAGAAATCATTAAGTAATAAAATAGAAAAAAACTTTGAATTAATAAGAATTTGACGACTCCTGTATTGTTAGGATAACAATAAAGCGAAGGAGTTTTGTGAAAAGCCTGAAGCAAACAAAGCAACATAGAATTATCACAGCAGCAATATCAGTATTAATAATTAATTATTCAGCTTGTCAGTTAAATATTTTGAATAGCGTAATAATCTTATGAAAAGGTAAGGTGGATGAATGCAGAAAACCAAAAGCAGCTTGAGATAATAAGGCAAACAATTTGCTCAAAATGATTTAAACAAAAAAGGGAGTGTTTAATTTTAATTTTTAACAACAATTTGCTAAACAATTGTTAACAAGATTTTACAAGATAATTATCAATAACAATTTACTAAAAATTATTAACAAGATTATACGAGACAATAATATTTAAGAATAATTTAATGAACAATAATTAACAAGATTATACGAAACAATTAATAACAAACATTTCCTAAACATTTATTAACAATATTATTCGAAATAATTATTAACAACAATTTATTAAACAATTATTAGCAAGATTACACGGGATAAATATTGACAACAACTAAATAAACATTTATTAAGAACAATCTAACAAATATGGGATAAAGATAAGCAAGCTGATCTGAAACTAACAAGGAGTTCCTTTAAGATAGCGAACATTAAATTTACAGATTTGACTGAATTGAATATTAAAAATTGCTATGTGTGTAACAAACGCTTAAAAAGTTTTATATTTGTGATTAAATGATTAATCATTCCCTAACGTCGTGTAAGTTTTTTAAATCGAGTCTGGTCAATGAAAATTGAAGATAAGCATAATATCATAAAAAAGAAAAAGGAATGTATGAGGACTAGATTTCCTAATTATATAAATAAGGGATTTATACATATAATTTCCTTAGAAAGTGACAAAAAAGTTTAGTTCTTTTAGTAACTATAAAAAAAGAGATGGAAAAATTAACTCCGTTCAAATAATTATGTTTCTTTAAATGAATATCTATGTATTTAGCGATTGGCCTAACTTAGCTTAGATATTGCACAGAGACAAAAATAGAAAGAAGCGAACAAGAATCCAATTCACTACTCAGTCGAGATAATAGTAAATCCAGTGAAACATACTTGCTGACTATTACACCAAACCGATATGACCACTTCCTAAAGGATCTAAAGGGGATTTTTTAAGGAGCCCACATCGCTAACGAATGTGACAAATATTCAGAGTTTAAAGTATGTTTAACGGCAGTTCTCTAAACAATAGTTTTTAGGAACTATAAAAAAGCATATGGAAAAAATTGATTCAGCTCAGATCATATTTATTTTAACTGAATATAATAAAACATTAGAAACCAGAATTAATTTATTCCCTTCCAGACGCTGAGGTACGAGGAAGATCCCCTGGGGCTTGAACTTAATATTATCTTAAAACTATTCTAGCCGACGCTAGGAGGTTATATTTCTGAAGCGTTTAAAGAGAAAAATATTTATACTTCCAAATGTTTCAGAGATAATAGTTTTGACACCAGAAACATGACATTACAGCAAACGAACCAGTCAGAAAGACTTTAAAAGTAATTAACATAACAGAAGAGCAGCAATAATATAATTATTTTCTTAGATTTTGTGTCCTTGAAGGTGTTACCTATAGTCTGTAAGGTGTCACCTCGTTCATACCTACATCAATTAAGTAAGAGATAATTAATCAGATTCATTCTTTGAAAACACGCGCGAACACAATAGCAGAGACACAGAGTAATATATTTGTATCATCCATCTCTGTAAAATAATTAGGAGAAAGTTTAATATATGATTTAAAAGAAGAACAGAATTAAATTTACTGAAATATCTAAAGCCTATAAGCCACTTTAGTAATCAGATTGACACTTTATGTAAAGCTAGATTTAGACTTGAAGACAAGCGTTAAGAGCTTCTTTATTCAATAGAAATAACAAGTGGAGCCCAAAATCATTTTAAATGCAAAAAGATCTTTCCAAATTATTTTTTTATTTTCATTCATAAGAAATCGATGTAATTCCGACAGAAAGAATTATCGCTTTAAAAGCTAGACCATATTAAGGAACTAAGAGACTGCAAAAGATTTTAACATTTTAAAGTAATGGTTCTTTAGTTTTGCCTACTGTACATATCTACCTATAAATAAAAAATGGCTGTGTTTGTGAGAGGTACTTGACAGCGATCGTTGAACAAGTAGGAAGAAGTTTTCTAAAGTATTCTGTTTCGTCTTTCCAAGAGGGTCATTAGGAAGTTTTTACAAATACAATTTAACACACAGTCATAGATAAATAAAACGACATAGGTCGATGTAATTAAATTCATATATGAAATATGTTGGATAAAGTTTTAAAATTACTTAAAGTAAGACAGTTTTCATCTTTGATTCTACTTTGTCGTTATCAAGGCCGTTGTGTTTTTGGGGATTATTTGGAACAGTAAGATATTATATTGGCCAATTAAGTGGTCCATTCTTAGATTTTGTGCGCAAAAATCCTTAGTTAATTTTCTCAGCAAGTTAGTATAGCTCAGGTACAGTGTAAATAAACACTAGGTTTGAGTGAACCGTACTGATAAAAGAGATAATGATAAGTTACTACGATGTAACGACTGAGTAAAAAAAACATTCTTCACTCGTAGATAAATTAAATGGCATAATTTCATGATACCAGGATTTAGGACATCCTGAAGAAAACCAAACAACACAAGGGCCAAAACGTGTAAGACTGACAATAAAATCTTTAGATATACGATATAGGTGACAGGCCATATATGGCGGAAACATTCAGTGATCAGACAAATTTTAGGCTTATAAATATTATCAAAATTCGCGCATGTTCTGCACACAAGCATTCACCACACATACACACACACACACACACACACACACACACACACACACACACACATATATATATATATATATATATATATATATATATATATATATATATTAATGCAGGTTTCATTGAATAATATAGACAAGTTTTGTCTATTAATTTTGTGTAGGATCCGTTCATACCGTCTGATATACTTGATGGTGATGTCGTTAAAAGACAACAAAAAATCACAGTATTTGTTGAATTTTTTATCGGGTCTAAGCTTTCGGCTCACATAAGCCATTATCAAAGAGTAAATAATAACACACAGTAAACATAGAACATTTAAGCTATTCTATGTTTACTGTGTGTTATTATTTACTCTTTGATAATGGCTTATGTGAGCCGAAAGCTTAGACCCGATAAAAAATTCAACAAATACTGTGATTTTTTGTTGTCTTTTAACGACATCACCATCAAGTATATCAGACGGTATGAACGGATCCTACACAAAATTAATAGACAAAACTTGTCTATATTATTCAATGAAACCTGCATTAATGAAAAAATGCTGCCAAAATACACACAATATATATATATATATATATATATATATATATATATATAGTGTGTGTTTGTTTGCTTGTTTTCATTGTAGAGAGAAAATAATTGTCCTATTTTAATGAAATTTTCAGGAATTATTCACAAATGAATGAAATTATTTTTGAAATATGTTACCCTCCATTTATTTAATTTCATGAAATTTCGCACATAACCTTCTTGTTCTCTGAATTTTTTTTTTGTTAGAAGTAGATGCTTTTGAAGATTGTATATCAACTACTTTTTTTCTAATTAGTGCCAGCGAAATGAAAATATGCTATGAATTTAAAAATAATATATCCAATAAGACTATGACAGTTATATATATATATATATATATATATATATATATATATATATAATAGATTAGCATGGATCACATATTCGATACTAAACATGAAACGTTAACATTCCCGAATCAGATGATCTTTATCAATTATGAACATTGTGCTCGTTATGAAAAACATAAGAGACCTTTATAATGTCGGGAAATTTAACTAACTTTCCACCCGACAATGTCCCACACAAGAGTGTCAAATGATTTCCAGTTTGGAGAGATAGAATGTGATATGTTTGGCGTGAAATGATTATGACGATTTTTACTGATATATTCTCAAGTCGAACTGGTCTTATCAGTGTCATTTGTCCTGTTGGAAGTTGTACCGTCATTCTGTACCCACGCACTCTGCCCAAGGCCTCATTACTCTCTCCAGCACACCCTTATTGTCAGCAGCATTGACCTTATGCTATCATAGAAGAAGTTATATCTCCCTTGCTGCTCATGATGTTCAGAAACGTCACAGTTTCCGCATAATTTGTGTATATGTCTGTTGAAAGTCCTTAGTATTTTTTGCATAATCATCTGCCATTTTGTCAGTGGACCCTATGTTATTTATCAAAATGTTTTTTTTTCATGTCAAATTGCACAATAAGGTTTTTTATCAATGGCGTTTATTGACATTCGAAAGTTAATATCGAAAGTTAACGAAAGTTTTCGTTCGTATTTGGAAGTTTTGATACAATTAAAAAAGATTGTGCAACTTTCAGAAAATGACAAACATTAAAGCTTTCTTTAATACTATGTCTTTAATGCATTGATTATAGCCCCCCCCCCACTTTTCATTTGCTTAGTGAACTAGATGTTTTTCATTATTTATCTGAAACGAAATTATAATCAGAACAAGTTAGAATAAAGTTAGGGTTATGAGAAGACGTGATTTCGACGAACTGAGCAACCCTTGTATATAAACACACACATATAAATAGGCAGAGACAGCCACACACACACACACACACACACACACACACACACACACACACACACACATATATATATATATATATATAAATTCAAATAAACACGGAGGGAAATTAACCATTTTCAACATGTCATTTTAAGATATGCATTTTCAGCCCCGTTTAAACAAAGATTTTTTCCTGATGAAAAATTCTAAGCCCAGAAGTTTTCTTTAGTACAGAAATGGGTCGGGGGATACTGGCTTTTATAGGGTGAACCTAGCGGTATTTTAGTAGGAAATTTCTTCTTTGGTAGTGGGAGGTATGTGGCTTGGCACTTTAGTTAGTAGTGGTAGGTAGGGGAATAACGGCTTAGCCAAATTAAAAAAAATTTAATGTGAGTAATTGGAAGAATAGGATAATTATTGCAATTTATAAATATTTCTCTGACGACACATACTAATGAGCTCTCTCCGTTTCTTTAGGAGTATATTCTGCTACTGAAATTTCAAAATTCATATATATATATATATATATATATATATATATATATGTGTGTGTGTGTGTGTGTGTGAGCACTCTGGAAGAATGGTAGACTTTGAAAAACTGTAGCTATTCTAGCATCAACGCATCGTTTATTCAGCAATAGATTAGAACACGTTCAGCTATTGGGCGTGTATAATGGTAATATACACGCTAAAAATTCTGCCTCCTTTTACCAATCGCTCATAGCAGAATCACCGAATGACGCCAATTCGGTCGGGTTTCAATCCTGGGTTAAAAAGCAATCGGAGTTTAACCGTACTGATGAGCTGTGATACAGTGAAACAGATCTGTCTACGGATGACTACATATATATATATATGAGAAATACAAAGAACGTTGCTGGAATTAACGGACAACTTGTCAAAATTTAAATCTTATTGAGAAAGAGTTTCGAATGAAACCGACAAATCGAAAAAAAAAGAAAAGGTCTAAAAGCAAACGTACGTTTACAGTGATGAAAATTGCTCGAAACCCAGTTTGCCAAGGAAGAGCAAAAAATGAACAACTTTAAATTCTATGAAAGGATGTCTCTTATCCTAACACAAGTTTTGCAGTCAGGCGATCGATCAATCAATCAATAGATAGGTAGATCGACGGATCGATCGATAGATAGATAGATATACAGATAGTGTTTGTCTATTTCCATGTTTGGGGGCAGAAGCATAGACGTTGGAACAATGTTAATTCAAGTGAATATTCTTTGACAAAATCACTCAAGGTTCAGGGTTCACAAAATATCAATTTCGGAATGAATTTGATAGAAATTACTTGCTGAATATTCCTGCATATTTTCAATATGTAGAATTCATTTATTTTGATTCCATAAACTTAATCGGCACCAGTACAAATTTGGGCGTCGGTTTTATGAGCGGCCTACATTGAGATAGAGGCATAATGTTCCTCATCTTCGGGTCGGCTTAATAATCAGAGCGTAGCCACACATACTTTATTTTAAGGCAATGCCGCAGGTGCTGCTTGGGGAGTTGTTCGTTGGGATGAGAGCATTTTATAATCATAATTCTTCAGCTATGAATGAACCAGTTTTGACGGGGTCAGCTAAGATTAATAACTACGTAGCACGAGTGTTAATAGCAATCAATAGGTCTACGATCGACAAGGAATCAGAGAAACAGCGAAAATATAGATGTGTTTGCAAACAATAAGAGATGCAATAAAGTGTATATGTTTACGTATATTTGCTTCCGATTTCTAAGACTATATACACACAACACAAAAATACACACTTATAATGTAAATGTAAATATCTACCTTACATTATTTATAGCTAACGAATATGAATTGCTGGTTAAGGAAATGTTTACTGCTTTTAAAATGGTCTGAGATATGTGAATATAAGACAGTATAAGTTTGTACAAAAAAGTTATAAAATGCGGATTTGTATCTGATTCTCACAATCACAATATAATAAATAAGTAAAGCACCATATAATAAATTGTAGATAGTCACGTTTAATAAATTTGTGGAGCAGAAAATATAGTAGATTAATGTACAATGAAATGTATACAATGTCTATGTATATGAGTATTATAAGATTACTTCAGAATAGTACAATCAAAATATAGTCAAAGAGTCAAAAGAAAATATATAGCTATTGATTAAGAAATCTTCATAACTTATAATGGTGCCTTAACATGTTTGATTAAAAAAAGTGATGTTTTCTACATTTCTATCATACTTGAAAGGATTGAAGGTGTCATGGAGATGAAGAACTAATCACGAGTAGCGACAATCTCTCAAAGATAGTGGTTTAAATCTAATGAAAAATCCATATACAACAGCTCTGTTAAGGAATAATTAAATCCTTCATATAATATTCCAATCATGAAAATGTTTTTAGACTGTGCACAAAAAAACATTAAAAATTAAATTACAACACACACACACACACACACACACACACACACACACAGAGAGAGAGAGAGGCATGTACGCATGCATATAAGTTTAAATATGTATTATGTAATAACATATTAGCGTTTGTTGAGGATATTACGAATACTCTTGTCATTAGTTTGTAACTCTCTTATATTTGAGACATATCATACTATATTTATGTGATATAATGCCATAGAACGGAATCTTTGTGCCCGGAAGCCAAGTTGATTCCGAAAACTTTGATTATTTGTTTTGAATTCACATTAATATAATTAAATATGATACATCTCTGGAGTGCATACCTACCTCAGGATCATTGTCACACAGCATCCTTCATGAGACGTAACAGAAGAAATTCTATAGCTCCACAAAATGAGCTTTTTAATTGTATTAACCGGAACAAAAATTCTCCAAATTATAGAGCAGCTCATTAAGATCATCTCAAGATTGTGTAGTAAGAATATAACATTATATTGTATTTCATGTATATATTAGAATAATTATGCATGGATCTACACTGAAATGTAATTATTTCGTCCGTAGACACACAGTCGTCCATTACTCTTAATTTAGTCAAATTCCACTGAGGAATGTTTAGAAAGATTCATATTTAATTACACGAACTGTGTTAACAGTTCTTCAATTTTTCTATGTTCAGTCTTTACTGCTAATTCGCTTTTACTAATTTAAATATAAATCATTCACATTTCTAAGCTCATTTTAGGAACAAAATCTGATATATTACTCCCTTCCACCGAGCTCTTATAAATTGATATAACTTTGACAATATTTGAAAAAAGCAATAGAAAAAAATACATAATTTCCGTTTGAGGATAATATTTAAGTCGGCCTAGAAAATATTAGAATCTTTGGAGCAGCATATTCTCTTATGTGTTTGCGTTGAACTTGATTTACGCTTCCTGATCAACAACACTTCGGGGCCGAATTCGACGCTCAGTTGCCTACCAAAAAAGCAAATGATTCACGGTTATAATCGTTGATTGATGGCTCCATAATCTTTCATTTTTTCAAATTTAGAGTAATAATTGTATGTTTTGAATGTAGAATAACTTGAGGATTTTATAGATGAAACAAGAAGACACTCTTAGAACACCAACCAGCGATGACATCAATCACCCATTCAGGAGAAGCAATATAATATTGAAATCCCTTCTTTGACATCAAATCTTTTCTAAAGCCTAGACTTTATGTGTTGCACTGTTAAAAGCCTATCCTTGATGTGAAAGTGCCACAGCTGCTCTAACTGTTTTTAATGCATTAATATTACAGTTTCTTCAGATATTTATTATGTCTTTCCCTTATACATTTGGAACAATACTTTATTGAGTGCTTCATACCTATGAACATTTACTTAATATTTATCAATTCTATAAACTAGCATTATTCTTTATTTTCATCAAAAGGTACAGAATATGGAATTTTTTGTGTCCTTTATTTGCAACAAAAAGACTATCATTAATTTGCTGACTCTATGGAAGCAGCATATTGGGAACAATTTTCGCGTCTCTGTACACAACTATATACTTTTAACATAATGAACTAAAAGAAAAACTAAAGAAGCAGTGTCTGCTGTTTAATATGATTGGCATCATTGTAATTTGCAAAAGGTTTAATGACAAAATCCAAAGTTACACAATATTAGGTGTTATTTTGAACTAAAACACAAAGAGTATTCTGTTTTAAAAATTGCAGATCTTATCATATATCTGAAATTATTATACATTGGTTTTGGAACCATTAACAATAGTGATATTAACAACAAATCTTCATGCATAGATACAAACGCTTTAATCATATTAGATCTGACTTTATTGTAATATTCTTAGTGTTATAACTAAGAAAAAATATTTTAGAAATTTATCGCAAAAAAATAATCAATATATTAGTTCATGGATTGTAACCACCCGAAATGTGCGATATTTGGTCGTTAAATTAACTGAACAGTTGATAGTTTTGTTACACAAATCGTTAATTCTGGGACATATCGAGAAGTTATATAAATCTAATATGCATTTAAATTTAAAATTAGGAAAAATGTATATTCGTTAATATTTGACATCTTGAAGGTAAATTTAAAGCGAAGGGATAACCAAGTCCGTCTATAACATTTACATCCAAAACGAAATTCACAAATTTTAAAAAATCTTAGAAAACCCCAAAAGGAACAAAAATGTCAATAACTAATGCCAGTGTTGTGTTTATAAATGAATTCATATTCAAACTGTAATTATATTTTTCTTTACTAACCTTTGTTTTATTGATTTACCATAATTCTAATAATAGTTGTACGTTTCTGAAATTATAGGAAGCTTTAAAATATTTTAAAATATCAAAGTAATAATAAAATTATGGGTCAAATAAATATATTTAATAATAGGGAAGTGAGTTATTTTTTCAATAATATTCAGATGCCACAGATAATGTCGACTTTACAAAACTGTTTAATTATATTGAGAACATTTAGTTTTGAATGCATGTAAATGTTAGGCTTTAAACATACCTGAATATGAAGCTAGATAAAACAACTGATACAGTATTGTAATATTAAACGAGTTAAAAAACGTTAGCAAAAGTAAATAAATAAATAAAAAAATAAAGTTCTAATTTCTCTGAGATAATATTTTTTAAAGAAATAAAATGCAATAAAAAGATTTTTGAATAAAAACCACATCTTTTGTTATTTTCTTTCTTTTTTTTTTTTTTGCTTCCCGTATATTTTTATCTTTGATTTTCCTTCAAGACGCAGATGGTATTTTCGTTCTTATTTGCCAACGTCTATCACTTTCAAATTTCTCTTGATAACAAAATTTTCTGAAGAAGGTGGGGAAATTTTTTTCTGAAGTTTCAAAGTTCGAGACAAGTAGGCGGCACATTTAATTTTCTTTAGTCACTTGTTTAGTGAGCTTTTTGACAATATCATTCTGAGACTTTCATCGAAACCTTGATCCAAAATTGATGAATTTTAGCGGAAATATGATATAATCTCTAAACCGAGATGTTTTTATGGCAACCGAATACCCGGAACGATTTAAAAAATAAAATGTAGTTCTGTTAGCGTCACGGTTATCAGTAAGGAAATCGGAATCGTCGATACGGGTTCAAATTGCGGACTTTTCCAGTTGTATTCACATCGCGTTGTATTATGGCCTTTCGGAAATTTATGTATTTGAATCTTCTACAGTTTAGAGTGGGATCAAGAACTTTGTGACATCAGTTCCAAAAGAATTAAATACAGAATTAAAATCCGAGAAACCATTCAAAGATATGCCATATTTTTATACTATTTTTCTTCTTCAATGTGCCCTGTTCCTTCAGGACGTAGGCGATCATGGCTTTCCACGTTTCCCTATCCCTGGTGGATCTGAGCCCGCCTTCTTCTGTTACACCATGCAATCCTCGTTCCGTCATGCACCTGATTAGGTCCTTAAAATATGTTATCCGTTATTTTCCCCTGTCACTTTTTCCCTCTATCTGGTCTGTTAGTATGAGATTCTCCAAGCCCTCCTTCCTCATTGCTTGTTCCAGGAACTACAGCTCTCTCTTCCTGATACACAGTATTAATTTCCTTTTTGTTTCCAATCTATTCCAATACATCATCATTGCTCACATACTCGATCCATGACATTAGCAGCATCCTTCTGTAGAAACACATTTCAATTGCTTCAAGTTTTTCCTTCATCTTTCCTGGTATTGTTCAGCATTCACTGCCATATTGAAGGATGGACAGCACGTAGTAATCCAGTACTCACTTCCTAGTTTCTAGCGAAATTGTCCTGTTTCTTAATACCTTACTCAACTTCTGGAATGTTTTCTTCGCCATGCCAATTCGCCTTTGGATCTCTGTGTCGCACATTCCATCTTCTATAATAAAGCTTCCCAGGCATGTAAATTTTTGTACCTGCTTGATTATCGTATCCCCGACCTGTATTTGGCATTTTAGTGCCCTTTTTACTGACCATGCATTCGGTTTTCGTGCAGTTTATTTCTAGTCCTTTCTTGTTACTTTCTTCAGTTACCTTTTTGTGTCTGCTATCAACACTGTATCATATGCGTACCTTAGGTTGTTTAAATTGTGGCCTCCGGTTGCGAATCCAAACATAGCATATTGGGTCCTCAAAATATCCTCGCTGTACAAGTTGAACATATCGGGTGTAAAGACACATCCTTGTCTTACGCCCCTTTCTATCTTTTTATATCTACTCAATTTATTACCTGTCCGTATGCAAGCGGTTTGCTGCCAGTAAAGAACATTGATTACTCTCAAGTCTTTCCGAAAGATGTCCAGGCTGCCGAGCATCTCCATCAGTTCTTTGTGGCGTATTTTTGTCAAACGCCTTCGCATAATCAATAAAGCACAGGTATAGGTCCTTCTTCATTTGTATTGGCGTTTCGGGAGCATCCTAATCATTAATATGGCATTCCTTGTTTTCGTGTCTTTAACGAAACCACACTGTTCTTGTCCTGTCTCTGGCCTGATTCTGCTTCTCGCTCTATTCATCATGATTCGGACGATCAGTTTTGTTATATGGCTCATTAAACTGATAGTTCTGTGGAGTTCGCACTCGTTTGCTCCTGGCTTATTCAGCCAATAGATATCACAAGAACGACTAAAGGGAGAGGGTTATTTAATTAGATGGTTGAAAGAAGATAAGTTCAAATTCCAGTTGAATTCCTTGCATTCACTTACGCGCAAATACCCTTGGGAACGGTATTAATCCGTGTCTTCCCTCCAGTTATGGATTAAATAACAGAGCAGATTAGGTTCGATAGCCTTGGCTGGCAAACAGTCTGTTGCAGAAAGTTTGGCAACCTACTGCAGGATAACCTTTCTGCCCAGTTAGTCATGTCTTTCTCGAGACATGATCGCCCAATCGTGTATCCCATATAGCACTTAACTGACAGAATGAAAGAATATATTTCTTGATTTAAGACGTAAAAAGGGCTTAGAGATCGTGAAAGCTTCTACTCGGCGGTCTATTCGACAAATCTTTAGATATTTAGTAGAATATGTCCAAATTGAAAATACTTTTTGCATATGAATGGAATGGGGATGATTGTATCCCGTATACGTGACACAGGAAAACTTATCACTAAATATGTGATGGCAATAAATAATGATAAAGAAACGAAACCAATATATCAAATATATTAAATCATATCTCTTCTTTTTTCACCTATATATGTTTTTTTCTAAAAATCTTTTTTCTAATACTTTAACCCATTTATAAACGCTAGATTTGTTTGACACATATCGAGCGTCTTTAAAATATGGATTTTTTTCTTTTTTCTTTTCTTTTTCCTTCTCCTTCTTACCCCTTCCCTCCCTCTCTTCCTGTTTTGTGTAACGCAATTTTCAATCAAACTTCACTTCCTATTCCATCCGTTAACCCCTTTCCCTTTGTAAAGCTACACAAAGCCAAATTTTCCAATTTTTTCACTTACAACTCTATCCAAAAGTAAAATTGTCCAAAATCTAAAAATAGACATTGATTGCTAACCGATTTTTTGTGACGTAATTTTTTAATTCTTAACCTTCATTTTTTATTTCTTTGTTATTTCATTTTGAAATGTGGTAGTTGCCGATGAGATGTGAAATCTCTCTTAGGGATTTCATGTTGAAATGATCATTCAACAGTTTTGAACATCGAAATTTATTTTATTTTATATATATATAAAAGGCAAGATGATTGTGTGGCTGTATGTCTGTCTGTCTATCTCTCTGTCTGTATGTTCTTTATACAAATCCATAATTTTTATCCGATTCTCACCAAACTTTATACAAATATTTATTAGGCTTTCGGCCAGATCATGGGTTACGAATTTTTTCAAGTGCCCATCCGATATTGGAAATCTATGCCCCGATATCCGATCAGGTCTGATCAAGATTAGAATTTCCACCTTTTTTATCGTGATTCTTGCTGCAGAATTTTGCTTTAACTTGGTAAAATTTTAGTTTTTAATCTCAAACTCTAGTCGATCTTCTCAATCGACTCCTTTTCTCCGATATCGTAAATCGATACCCACGATATTCTATCGAATCTAATCAAAAACCAATATTCAGCCATCAATATGTCTCATTTTCTCCAATTTTACTCCTGATGGGTACGATAAGTTTTCACTGACTTAGGTTAGTTAATCCTTGTATGACTTATTTGACTCTGATATTGGAATTCGATACTGTGATATCCTGTCAGCTCTGATCAAAACCAGGTTTTTAGCCCTTTTATTTTGGTTTTGTCTTCGGGTTTGACTCTAACTAGGTATATTTATAGTTCTTAGTCTCAGCCATGATACCATTTATTCAGGAAGATTTATTTAGCCTTCAAAATTCAGTTTGCGACGGAAAACTTATTTGACATCGATACAGGAAATCAAAATTTGACTTATATCCATTAGAGTTTCTTTCAATCTAAGGTTTGCCTTGACTGGAAAAAACTATTGCCTTTTTAGTCTTTCATGTCAACGTCCAAAGCGTCTGAGATCCAAGACAATGGATTAATTTTTAGCTTTTATTACAACCGAGCACGCCGAGATATACTGCATGTTGGTATATATATATATATATATATATATATATATATATATATATATATATATGTGTGTGTGTGTGTGTGTGTGTGTGTGTGTGTGTGTGTGTGTGTGTGTGTGTGTGAGCGAGAGAGAGAGAGAGAGAAAAAGAGAGAGAGAGAGAGAGAGAGCGAGTATGTATAACTTTATAACTTCAAACATTACTTTTTAGCGGACACACATGTTCAAACTTACGCTTTGGTTTTAACGTGGAAAATAGAACTCTACTAAACTATGGCAGATCAGAGGATGGTTTCTCCTACGAAGATAAATGCAAGTTTTTACATTGTCAGATACTATGTTTTCTTTATTAAAAGGAATGGAAATAAATGACATTATAGTAAAGAGAAAGAATAGATTTCAGGAAAAAAGAAGATGGCAACTGAATTTGACATTTTCATGATTGTGGGTGACATAGAAGAAGCAAAACGGAAGAAGGTTCTGCTGGTGAGGAATGTGAGAAAAGAAACTGATGGAATAGGACATACGGTGACATTGCTATTTAAACGGTAAAATTGTAATCAATCTAGTTATCAAACTTGTGGAATGCTGCAATTCAATCAATCGAGTAGAAAAGCTAATTAGAATAATTTCCATGATGATGTTTGTAGAAAAGACAGAGGAAACCAATATGACGGCATTTGAAATGCTACTGAAGTTGTAATACCAGATCTGGATTGACTACATAACAGAGCATTCTTCCAGAATATATATATATATATATATATATATATATATATATATATATATATATATATATATATATATTGTTAATTACTTGATTTTTGGTCATAATAAAATTAAATCAGTGCACATTTGTATTAAAATTTTTATTGAATATCGCCTGAAAAAACACCACTCATTGTAGAAACTTAGGTCGCGTAATAACTCGTTTACAAATGGTATATATATATATATATATATATATATATATATATATATATATATATATATACTGGGCACCAGATCAGCTATGGTAGAAATATTCAATTCATGATGTAATGCCAGACTTGAACTTGTGACAGATAGATTCTGACGAGAAAAACTGTCTGGTAGAGACACAGTAAAAAAAGACTTCCTCACAGTAGACTTCGCAAGTGATTAAATGTAATCATCCCACTTTATATCAATCGAAAATATTGAGAGCAAGAAAGCGCAAAGAGTTGCTAATAGAAGGTAGACATATTTCCCTCTAGTGAGTAAATGATAGCGGTTTTGTTTTAAAGACATCAAAAATAACATTCAACTAAGTATTAATGATTCAATTAGTAATCAGTTTAAATTTGAGGAAATTTCCTTTGTCATTTTATTCTCTACAAGAAATTATATTTTGTATGCATACGATTAATTTTTTGTGGTTTATACTAAGACAGGAGGAAATAGATTTGTCATCAGAATCAATATATAGCTGGATACCTATCCCATCGTGATGGTTATTGATGAAATTAACAAACTACGTTGGTATAATGATAGAGCACTGGGAAACCTTCCCGTATAAAAGGATCTAAAAGCGTATCTGTTCAACAGGAATTTCATTACACGATTTGTTAAAACGATTTAACTGAACCAAACATTTTTCCAGAATAATTAGAGGCCTTTGTCTTGTAGAGAAGGGCTATCATTCCGTCGAATCTAAAGTCACAGACGGAACCTTACCGTTAATATCTCAAGAAAAACAATGCCTGCAATCACAGCGGCGCTAGAGGAAGAATACAATACTGTCATTTTTAAGAGAAGGCCGTTTGACTTCAGATGCTTAACTAAATTGCCCTTGATTAGGTAATCTCCTTTCTCTCATTCCAGAGCACCTTCGACTGGAACCAAATCGGTCAAATTTTGAACCCGTCCAGAAGGACGAGGATGTGTCTAGCAACACTGATGGGCTGTGATATAGCAAAACAGGTTTGTATGTGGATGACCAATACATTTTTATATATATATTGCTTTAAAATAATAAATCTTTATATTAGAGTGCATAATGAGAATAAAATATATATAAAAAATAAAACAAATGCTTTCGCTCCCACTCCTGAAAGGTTTTAATTGGGAGAATTTAATGTAAAATGTAAGAGGTGTGAAAATTGAAATGATCAATGACGTGAAAGAGAGAATGAACTGTTTTTTTTATATTTTATGCACTGTTAGCCAAACATTATAACTTTTAAAGTATTGGTCAGTATTTCTTTACTTTAAAAAATCTGTTTGAATATATATATATATATATATATATATATATATAATTTTTGTGACACAGAATTTCCCATATTACGCAATCCCATGTTTATTATGACTCCATGTTCTAGTGAAGATTGTTGGGGTTGCTAACTGAAAACAATTGTTTTTGCAAAGTCTCTCTCTCTCTCTCTCGCTCTCTCTCTCTCTAAATATATATATATATATAAGTTGTGTATGTCTGTGTGTGTGTGTTTAAAGTACTTCCTAATATTCGAGTAAATGAAGAAATATCAATGTTATATGCGAAAACCTTTCAGGTATTGTCGTCATAAACTGTCCTCAGTGCAATCACTTTAATGAACTGTCGAATAATATTCATAACACTAACATTTCATTTTAACAGATATATTCATCAAAGTTACATAAAAATATCTTGAAATACTAATATTTAATTAAATCGCCATTGGCTTCAGCCACAGCCTCCAGAGGAGTATGGAATCTCCTTTACCTCCTCTTGATTGTCCCTATGTTTCTGTTAGTGAATGAAGCTATAATTCTTGCTTTCAATTCATCTTTAGTCTTATAACGACAGTTGTTTGCTCCTCGCCCATTGTCACCAATACATAAAAAACGAAGGGTTTGAATTCTGAGGAGTTACGTAGCTAGATATAAGGGGTGATGTAGTCTCAGAAATTTTTTGAAAGTCCTGTCTGTGTTCTCTTCTTAGTATGGCATAATGCAGAGCCCTCTACAGGGACACCATATTCGAGACTCAACTGTAAGTATATTTTCATGTTTTCCCGTATTGGTCGAAATTTGTATAATTTCTCATAAAACTAATCAAAATTTGAACAAATTATAAGTGGAAAATTTATCATGTCATTATTGTTTAGATTTACGTTCTGCTTCATAATCTTTCAAAATACTGTCTGTGGTCGTCTATATAACGAACCCTTCATTAGAATTGGTGCGAGCGTATCTAAAATTCATTTTTTATTCTTTGTTATTTTATAGGAAATTACTTTTAAGCTTAACTGGATATAATATTTCTATAAAATTTCTGTTTTGTAAATTGCAAATATCAACGAAAGGATATTTAATTTCATGATAATTTTGAAAAGCAAATATCGAAAATTTTCGAATATATTTACCATATCTTAAGAGAAATAAGCATATTGCTCTAACAATAGAAAATAATTTAAGAGTGAAATTAAATTTATCACATGCACATTAAAAAAGATGTAGATGACATCATTCATTTGGTGCAAACCTTAACGAGCAGGAATATGGAATACATGAAATGTTAACAATAACTTTTATTGATTACGCAACTCTACTAAGTATCAAAGAAAAATAGATATGTACATTTTTAAATTCAGTTATATTTTTCTATAATGGTATTCCGAAACTAATTACTGCTTTTTGAATTCTCACACCATTCATGTTTGAAGGATTCTAATGCAAACCAAGTGACAGCAAGTTACCTTCATAATTAAGAAAATTAAGAATTCTGCTCAGTTTTCAAAACGTTTTGGCAATGCTGTTCTTTCAATTTAATAAAATGTTTTTTCTATGGATTTGGAGTTCTTGTAAATGATAGGCCAAGGCCTTTTTTCAAGTACGTAAATCATCATGGTGCCGCTGTCATGTAACACCCTTTCTTTTAGATCAAATCAAGTTCGCGTTTTTGTTCATACATTGAATATTCTGTACTTTTAATTCTAAAATAGGATATAACATTATTTTCTAGGTCGTCTCCTTATTTAAAGGGATTACAATCTGATTAAGGATAGAATGTGGTGATCAGTTTAAATAAAATAGGCCTTTGGCTCGTTTATTCTGTACAATAGATTATATTACTGTATATAAGATAGCCTTTTTGAGTATATACGACTTGTTTATATGCAGATACTCTTTGGCAAAGTTTCCATTGCTTTCAACTTTCCTGCACTCCCATATCAAATTTTGTATTCTTGAATGTATTCGGTATTTTCTATATACATAATTAATATTATTTTATTATCATATCAATCTTAACATTGGTATATTTTACTTTAGAGTAATTCTTAAATACCATTCTTATTTATATATAGACTGCTTACCAGGATCTCTTTAACTGTTTTAAATTCTAAGCAATGTTTGTTTCCTTATTATCACTAACTGAACTTGTTCGGCTATCCACTTACACAAAATCGTTCGGTATGTTGCATCATTTTTTATTTTGTATTTTTTTAATTTTTTGTTATTATTTTATTACTTCAGTATGTTGGGTGTACGTCAACTTAGAAGCCAGTGTCTTAGTTACTTAAAATCTTTCGTGTAAAATAGTTTATCAGGGCAACAGGCTTCTCAATTTCACGAACTTGTTATTGTTTTTTCAATTACAGGAATTGATTTATTTAGTCACCGTTTCTCTGATGTACTTTAGGATTTTAACATCTTTATTATACCATTATTGTATCTTCGAGTTGCATTTGTTATGCCTTTAAGTTGTTGCTTCTGTTAAAACACCTCAGGTGAAGCAGTTTTTCTTATTTGGTATACATTTATGTTTACGATACTGTAGCGCCAGACAAGAGTTATTATCATTACTCTTCATTTTGTCAAATTCAAGATAATATCATTATGAACTTTTTTCCCTCTCTGAAGGAAAAACATGCCCCATATATGTAATCAGCGGCCTGCTCTACTGCCGACTGAAATTTCAAAAGTATCTTTCCCTTGAAACAATCTTGAGGGAAAATAGGTTTCTCACGGCTATTAGCTGGTATCTTTCTATACAGTATTGGAGATTGTATCCATCTTCTATGTTTGTTGTCTTTTCAGGAGCTACACGATCATGGCCTTCCACGACACTCTATCCCTGGTGACTCCTAGCACGCTTTCTCTTGTTACACCACGCAGCTCTCGTTCTGTCATTCATTCGTTCTGTCTCGTTGGCTCAGACCCTTCAAATATGTTATCCGCTGCATTCCCATGTCTCTACATCCCTCTATCTGGCCTGTTAGTATCAGGCTCTCTAAGTCTTCCTACATCATGGCGTGTCCCAGGAACTTTAACGGTCTTTTATGAATTTCCTTTTTGTTTCCAACCTTTCCAAACCCTATCATTGCTCACATGCTCGATCAATGATATCCTCAGTATTATTCTGTAGAACCATACTTCAATTGCTTCAAGTTTTTCCTTCACCTTTGATGATATTATCCAGCATTCACCGATCTTTTCCACGTCAAGTGAGAGCAACCGATAATATGATGACGTACCGGAAATATTGAAGTGCGAAATGACCAAACTGAAGAGAAATAAAGCAGCCGGGTAAGACGGTATTGTAAAGAAGTTGCTGATAGCCCTAAAATATTTCGGCATAGAGATATTTACAGAAATAATAAATGAAACTTATAATAGTGGTGAAATACCAGATGAATTAAGGAAGTCGATTTTCATAGCACTGCCTAAGAAGCTAGGTGCAAACGAGTGCGAACTCATGCGAACAATCAGTTTAATAAGCCACATTACAAAACTGATCGTCCAAATCTTGATAAATAGATCGAAAAGAAGGATCAGGCCAGATATAAGAAAAGAACAGTGCGGCTTCGTCAAAGACACTGGAACAAGGAACGCCATATGATTAGGATGCTCTCCGAAATGTTTGAGAAATATATATGAGTATATATGAGTTAAGAATCTCTACTGGTAGCAAACAGTCTTCACACGGACAGGTAACGAACTCAGCAAATATACAAAGACAGAAACGGACGTAAAACAAACACACCGGATGTATTCAACTTGTACAGCGACACTATTCTGAGGACCTTAGATGTTATTTGTCATCGGAGGTCACGACTTGAACAACAAAAGGTGCGCAGATGCTAGAGTGCTCATAGCAGACACGGAAAAGAATCAAGAAGACATCTTGCAGTAGGTAGTTAAAGAGAGTGAAAAGAAAGAACTACAAATATACTGCCAGAAAGCCGATTCAATTATCATCAGGAAAATGACCAGCTCAAAATGTCCCAATACAGTTTGGGGATACTAAAATCAAGCCGTTATAAAAATTTAAATATCTAGGAAGTGTTCTAACAAAAGAGGGAATGTGCAACACAGAGATTCAAAGGTGAATTGACATGGCAACGGATGCGTTTCAGAAGCGGTATAAAGTATTAAGAGACAGGGAAATTTCACTATAAACAAAGAAGAGATTGCTGGATTGCAATGTGATGTCAGTTTTACAATTTCCCTCAGTAGGTTGCCATTACATTCTAAAGTAGACTGGTTGCCAACTAAGGCTATAGAACCCAATGTGTTGTGTTATTTGACCATAGCGGTGGGGAAGAGATGGATTAAAAGTTTTCTTAAAGATATTTGAACGTAAGTGAATGTAACGAATTCGAACTCGGATTTACGATTTCTTGTTTCGAGCTGATATCCTTTGCACCACTCCTCACATCCATGGTTACTAAATTGAAATAAAGAAAAAAAAATGACCAACAATTAGAACCAGTGAAACATTGTGTAAAAATACCTCAATATGGAATCAAATGTTCATAAACAATTTGAATCAATCAATAAGACTAATAAAACAGATATGCATAAAGAAATAAGAGAACTGACGGGAAAACATCCTGCTCCTCAACAGGATGTATAAAATCCATATATGGAACGATCATATTGGAGAAAGAGGAAATACTCTAACTATGGGAAGAATATATAAAATATCTTTTCCATGACAAGAGAGAAAAACCGATAATACACAAAGAGGAGGATGGACCGGAATATCAAAGTAAGAAGTGGAAGCTGCAATGTCCAAACTGAATAGATACAAAGCGGTCTATAGATGTTATGTCAGGATTCGTCATCGGAGGCCATTTGAACAACAAAAAGTGCTGATACCAGACACGGATAGGAAACAACAAGAACTATTCCAGAAGGTAACTGAGAACATTGACAAGAAAAAACTACAAAAATTGCAAGAAAACAGAATGTATTGGTCATCAGCAGAAGTGCAGCACAAAATGCTATATACAGGTGAAGCATACTAAAATCAAGCAAGGTGCAAAAATTTAAATACCTGAGTAGTGTTATAACAGAAGACGGAAACTGCGACCCAGAGATTCAAAGGTGAATCGGCATGGCGAATGGTACATTCCAGAAGCCGAGTAGAGTATTAATAGGCAGGAGAATTTAATTAGAAACAAAGAAGAGAGTACTGGATTGATATGTGGTGTCAGTTCTTCAATGCGGCAGTGAATGTTGGGCAATATCATTGACGCTGAAAGAAAAACTTTCAGTGAAAGGTATTTCTACAGAAGGATACTGCGGAGATCACGTGAACATTTATGAGGTTTTGAAAAAGATGGAAACTAAAAGGAAATTAATACTAAGTATCAGGAAGAGACAGCTAAATTTCCTGGGATATACAATGAGTAAAGGGAGTTTGCAAAACCTAATACTAACAGGCCAGATAGGGGGAAGGAGCGACAGAGGAAAACAGCTTGTAACGTACATGACTTGACTGAGCGGGTGGATGGCAGAACGGGGGTTGATAGATGTAACAAGAGAAAGTGTGCTAAGAGCCACCAGGAATAGAGTGCCGTGGAAAGCCATGATCGCCCACGTCCTGAAAGCACAAGATACACAGAAGAAAAAAGAACCCAGGTTCGTTTAATCTTAGCTCTAGAAATAAAGTTTTTGACAACTCAAAAACTGAATACATTATTGCTTTAGAAACAGTTAAACTCGACTATAGATTAAAATACTCTTTAAAAATAAATTATGAAGAAATAAGCAGAATTCTCGTGAACATAATATTATTTGTTTTAAACCACCGTTCAGGCGTAATGTCGAAAAACATTGGAAAATTCTTCCTATATTTAATTCCCAAACATTTTTACCATTTACCCACATTAAAAACAAAGACTTTCAACAAAAACAATGCTAAAGTTATAGTTGCGTTTAGAACATAGGTAAATATATTTCCCAACATAATCATATGATATCAATAAATAGTTGACCCACATAAATAATATCAGTTACCTTACTAATAGTAATAATGGCCCTTCTCAAATAGAGTGCAACTGCCAAAATTAAGACCTGCCTATTGAATGGCCAGTATATGTATAATGTATTGTTTATTAAGTTCGCATTCCTTCGAATGATAATGTTGTTAAATTCTATATTGGAGAAGCTACTAACGTATAGAAATATTGCTTTCATAACCGCGTGTTATCTTAAAACAACAGTAAATACACCAGAAGCTCACCTTTACATATTATATTATTAATAATTATTTTTAAACAAATGCAAGAACCGAATTATTACCTGGAATATCGTCGCTAAAACCAAATCGTACATTGGAAAAAGTGACAGATGTACGCATGTCTTAAAAAAAGTTGTCTTCTTAAATCATTAAAATGGCCCTAATTAACAAAATAAGTGGAATTTAGTTGCTTCCTGCTTCCATAGAAAAATAAATAAATTCTTCGTTACTGATTAATATTATTTCTCTTTCTTTCTCACTTACCCCGCTATTAATACTCATAATTATGATTAATCTCTGCATTTTAATAATCTTTTTTTATTTAAAAATTATAATTTTCATTTTATTCTATCTCCATATATTTTGTAACTATTTAAATTTTATTCTTGATTAAAAAATAATACCCTAACATTATAAAACTCCCATGAACACTGAGTCAACTTGAATTCAAACTTCTTAAACGGTCAGTTCGTAATATGCATCTAATGATTGTCTAACGCATGGAACTCCGAGTAGCAGGATATATATATATATATCGGTGCAAAGACGTATAGATAAATATTTCTTACCATAAAAAAAGAGAGAACAACCGGTTTCACTATCGCTCTTCAAAGATTTTAATCGTGAGAAAAAAGATAAAATGCAATAAGTTCAAATTAGCGAATGATTGCTGGAAAAGAAACAAAGAAATTTAATTGGATACGGGAGTACCAAAGACTCATAACAGCAAGTCTCAGCAAACAAACACGCTGTTTAAAAAGGGATGGTTTGCGAGACTTTATATACAGTGACTCTGGTATTTAAGATGAAATAAATAGTATGGCAGACAAACAGTAAATCAATCAACATGGAATTCAGTTGCACACCAATCTGTTCTTCAGAAGGTGATTAAAAATTGAGGAACCGTAGGTATTTGGGATGAATTTATTTGAAACGAAGTTTTGATTCCTGATCTTATTTTGCACGCGTTGTTTTATTCTCATATCTATTAGCTGGGGAATCCTCCCTATGTATTTAACTCCGCAACCATAATTATATCACCAAATTCACTGGATGAGGTGGTAGAACATCTTTACGAATAGACGAGAAGATTGCCCTGGTACTGAACACAGCATGAACATCAGCCGAAAAATAAAAATCTCGGACACTAAAAAAATTTGCCTAGAGAGGTTTTCACATCCAGCTTTAATCTAAAGAAGTCGCAAATATACACGGCAATTTTCTACCGTAACAGGCTTTTCTGAAATTTGAAATATTGCCACGAATGACAGAATGAACAATATTAGGCGGATACTCAATAAATACATACAGTCTTCGCCAGAAAACCTGTGTCACTATCAAGGAAAACCCCAGATCAGATCATCAATGCTCTTTGTCAATGTTTAATAAAGATTATCGTTCGCTTCCCGGACAGTAGTAATCCCAGCTGTGTGCAAACCCGCAAAAGTAGGTTTCTTATATAATGCGGTTAAAAACGATTCTGGCGTACGATGCACCAATACATAAAAAATCAATTAAAGAACAGGGCCCTTTCTCAGCCTTAAACCTCAAAGATGAATGAAGACCATTGAGAAAGGAAATAAACTGATCCACCTCAATTTTTTTAATAAATAAGCAAAAAGTGTCGTCCACATACCGACAATATAATAGAGGACGAAGTGAACCACAAACAATCACACTACATGAAAATAGACAAATATCTTTTCTGCTTCAGGGCCCAAAGTGGAACACATGTCAATATTATAAATCTGTAGATACATAATGTTATCACAGTTAGAATCAACAGGTGTTGATTTTCATTAGTTCAACGGACGCTTCTCTGGAATAACTGGAGCATACAAAAACTGCTATAAGGTAAATCACAGCAATTAAAAACTGTCTCCAAGTGAGGAACACAAGTAAATAAATACCACATATTAAATGAAATTACCTGAAGAAGAGCAATTTTGGATACGATTTGTAAAAGTAAAATTATTTTTACAGAAGGAATTAGAGTGTTGCAAATAACGGTAGGTAATGATTGAATAAAATTACGAATACAAAGAAAGAATATTCTTAAAATACTGGTCAATACAATTTAAAGCGAAAATTTATTTATAATTTATAACAAATTATAACATCACTACAAATGTAGTCAATTTTTGAGACAATATAAATATTTAGCAATATATATATATATATATATATATATATATATATATGACTCAGTATATAAACCATATTTCACAGTCTGATGATAGGGTATTGAACACCGATACTTGATAGTTTTTGAGTTGCAGTATGATATTATTAAGTAATATAACTAGTTTTCGGACCGGTTTGCGTCGTGTCATTGATGAGGTTTAGCTGTTGAGAGGTGCTCAGCATCTTCAAGGCCTTCCTTGATTCAGTCATCAAATTGCTTTATATTACATCGCACATGTACTTAATTATAAGGTTTTCCAACAGAGTTTACACCTACATTTTATTGGTTTCTGCTAATGATATTCTAAAGGATTCATATATATATATATATATATATATATATATATATATATATATATGCGTGCGTGTAATCTTGTGTATGTATGCGTGTGTATGCGTGTGCGTGCATGTGTTTAATATCGCCATAAATATCATCTGCTTCATACGGAAATTCTCCATTGCATCTTCGTTGTGATGTTGCATGATATGCCTTACCATCAAAACTTTCTATTTCACCTCTGCAAATTTATTTCTTTTTTGTCTTGGATTTTTCACTATATATTACGCAAAAATTAATCAATATTTTGCAAAATTAATTTTCCTTGCTTAAAATATCCTCCCTCATACTAAAGGAAACTAAATACCTCCTACAGAATGTAGTTAAGAAAGCAAAAAGACTAAGCGTAAACAAAAAAAAAAAAAAAAAAAAAAAAAAAAAAAAAAAAAAAAAAAAAAAACGAATGCATATTCATCAGTAAGTAGATGAGACCAAAACGCTAAAATCAACCAGGTACAGAAATTCAAATATTTGGGAAGTGTTATGTAGTTGATGGAAAGAGCGACACTGAAATTCAAAAGCTTATTGGCATGACCCTAAGGATGCATTTCAAGGTCTGAGTAGAGTATTGAGAGACAAGAAAATTTCCTTGGAAACAAAGAAGGGAATAATAGACTGTTATGTGATCTATGTTCTTCAATATGGTAGTAAATGATGATTAATTTCATTAAAGATAAAGGGAAGACATGAAGCGATCGTTATCTAGTTCTACAAAATGATGCTGTGGAGAACATGAACGGAAAAGATTAATAAAGACAAGGTTATGAAGAGGATGAAAACCAAAAGAAGATTTATAATTAACAGAAAAGACTGCTTAAGTTTTTGGGACATGCAGTAAGTAAGGACGGTTTGGAGAAAAATAGAAAAATAGACGGCGTAAGCAACGCATGACATAAACGAGAGCTGGAGAAAATGGAAGTCATAGGATGGTTTGTGAGGATTAACAAGAGAAATATTGTTAAAAGCTATGAGATAGGAAGCTATGGAAGTTCATGTTCAGATACGCACTGAAGGGATACGGCGCAAAGAAGAAGAAGAAGAAGAAGAATAAAATGGAAGAGGAGGAGGAGAAGAAGAAGAAGAAGAAGAAGAAGAAGAAGATCTGTGATGTCCGCTGTCTCTCTCTTAGACATTGCCGTCACATTACTCGTTCTAATGATATTTGTGGGTGGTGTCTGTAAAGTTTTTTTCATAACTATTTCTTTATTAAATTCTTAATAGCATTAATTCTTTATAGGTATATTGATATATTGTATTTCATTGTATTTTCATTTTGCTAGATAATTTCAACCTAGGCAGTGTTATCCTATTTTTGTTTGAGTTATACATAATAATACATGGCATAAATATATGTTGACTTGGTTGTATTTTATAATATTTTATGATAACTTTTACAACTTTAACATTGAAGACTACTCTTTTGATTGTGATTTATAAATCAATCGTCGGACTTCAATATTTAGGTATTTTTTCAAATTTTTCTCATAATTTTCCAGATTAGTTAGAACAGAATTTGTGACAGTGAAATCTGAAGAGGTATTTGAATGGTAAAGTTGCATTCTAAAATCTAAGCAGAATATTAAGAGACAGGAATATTTTGTTGATGACAATGAAAAATTATGAGAACTGTCACATAAAATCTGTTTACCTGTATAGCTACGAATTCTGAACAGTCTTTTCAAAGATCTTCCTATCGAAACAACAGAAATCTGATTCTACCAAAAGATGTCAAAGATTCCATGAACTGAGCATGTGAGCTTTTTTGGAAAAGAATGTAATCAAAAAAATGAACGATACTTAACATCAGAAAGAGGCAGATAAAATTTCTGGGACACGAATTGAGGAGAGAGCCATAGAAAATCCAATACTCACAGGTGGGATAGAAGGACGTCTTGAAAGTGAAAAGTAAAATGTTATATACTTGATTAAATGAAAGAATTAGAAGTAATTATAAGCAGTCAAAACTCATTAAGAGCTACAAAAGACAAAGCGATGTGGAGCCACAATATCGCCTACGTCCTGAAAATTCACGGCACATAAAAAAGAAGAAAGGGATATCCAGAAAGTTTTGATGGTTTCTTCAATTCTCTTTAACCTTTGTTCATTCCTAGTAGATATGTCTGATAATACATTTAAGACAAACTGAGAATAATTTACTTATAATTTATCTTTAGATTTTTGAAACTATTATTGACCTTCTTGAAGTTATTACTGACATTACTGACATTACGGACACCGAGATTAAGGTAAAATGCAAAAATGTGTGAGAAGCAGCTTCTGGGAGAATAGTGATGACATTCCAAATTCTACAGTCTGGATTGTTCCACGGAAAAATAATATACTGGATTAATACGTTGGTTTAGACATTTCATCAAATATATAATTTGATTTCAATTCTTGGATTAGAAGTTCAGATCAAATAGAAACAGGGTGAACATTAAAGAAAAACTAGACGACAAATCCTGAGAGGTGATTAGGCGAGCGAGTACCTTCTATCCCTCCACACCGTAGTGTAAATAAATGATTTAGCTCGAAATAAGATGAGGAATACCCGGTCGATAAGCACCTGTTTAAGTCCGGATAGAACAGCGACCGAAACGTTTTGATAACAATAGCGATGTTTATTATAATAATATGATTGCAAATAAGGTAACGAGGTGAAATCTTTCTTGTCTAGCTACTTTTCCAATTTTTATTTCCCATCACACACATATTTTTGAAATATGCAATGAGGAAAAGGATTTCAACATCACTTTTGTCGATTCACTTTTTGAATTCAACATTTTCGCTGAATACTTTTGCATAAAAAGAAATAAAAATTTGCATTAGATTTACTTGTATAGCGTAATGCATTAAGTGGAAAAATAAAATATTAAATAATAAGGTTGTTGAGTTCAATGCTTTCAAAACGTTTGAATTTGCCAATTTAGCTTTTATATTAAAATTATTTGATTCTATGTGCTGTAATAAATTTGTTGGGTAAAATTATAGAGCCAGAAGACATCTTATTACTACTAATACAAACATGAGTTGGGAGTTTTCATATATTCATATTTGTCTCAAGTGTCTGCGCAAACGCAGGTAGACAAACCATATATACTGCAGAGACCGTCAAATGTAACTTTCTAGTGGTTGCCATACCTCTATGTAATTACTAAATTCAAATATTTAATTCAACTTAATTTAGATAGGTTTTATTTTAATGCATATTAACTCTATATGAATAATTTTAAGCCGAAAAAAAAATTCAGGATTGTAGGAGGTATCTTACTTGAAACATATTCAGGATTGTAAGAGATTGCATACTGGAGATAGACTGTAGGAGGTTGTTTACTGGAAATTATTCCGGATTTTAAGAGGTTACTTACTGGAACCCTAGTCTCGATTGTAGGAGGTTGCTTACTGGAAACAATACCTATATTGTAGCAGGCTGCTTCTTGTATACTGTTTCCATGTCGTTTCCAAATTGGATATTTATTGGAATCAACGTAGCTTAACTTCTATATTCAACGTGAACCTGAGTTTACGATAATAATTACTTTAAAAGAAGAGAGAAATAGTAACTTAAATTTTTTGTTAGATTCTTGTGACCATTAATTTTGTTTGATTTTGCTTAGCATCATATTAATATCTATACGTTATTTAATGCCGATATCTAAATATTTTGACGTAGGCGATCATGGCTTTCCACATCTCCCTCTCCCTGGTGGCTCTTAGCACACATTCTCTTGTTACACCATGCAACCTTCGTTCTATCATCCACTTGATTAGGTCCTTCAAATATATTTCCCACATCTCTTTTTCCCTCTGTTTAGTCTGTTAGTATCAGGTTCTCTAAGCCCTCCTTCTTCATTGCATGTCCCATGTAATTCAGCTGTCTCTTTCCTTTTCCTTCCATCATTTCCAAAACCTCATCGTTGCTCACATGCTCGACCCATGATATCTGCAGCATCCTTCTGTAGAACCACATTTCATTTGCTGCAAGTTTTTCCTTCATCTTTAATGATAATGTCCAGCATTCACTGCCATATTGAAGAACTGACAACACATATCAATCCAGTACTCCCTTCTTTGTTTCTAGCTAAATTGTTCTGTTTCTTAATACTTTACTCAACTTCTAGAATGAACCCTTAGGCATGCCAATTCGCATTGGGATCTCTGTATCGCACTTTCCTTCTTCTGTTATAACACTACTCAGGTATTTAAATCTTTGTACCTGCTTGATTTTAGTATCCCTGGCCTGTATTTGGCATATTGGGCTGCCCTTTTTACTGATTCGGTTTTCTTGCAGTTTATTTGTAGTCCTTTCTTATCACTCTCTTAAGCTAACTTCTGTAGGAGGTTTGTAGTTTCTTTCCTGTGTCTGCTATCAGCACTGTATCATCTGCGTACCTTAGGTCAATATCACAACCACAATACAGTATTAATAATGTCATAAAAATATCATGATTATTTGTGGTATATTCCACGAAAGAAATACTATGAAAATCTGAAAATAAGGAAATACTATAGTTTTTGTTCTTTATTCAATTATTCTACTTCTGAGCAGTACTGATCCAGTGAACTTCTTGAAACAGAATAAAGATATATAATTTCTCTTTGAATTTAGCATTCAAACGTTGATCGGGAATTTCAGTAAAGAGTTAAGATAATTTCTGTCAGTGCTAAATATTACGTTGGCTAAATAAGAATGACATGCTACACGTTATGCAATTCCAAAGAGAAATAGGCAAAGGGATGATTGAAAGACATTGGCAGAGGCTGTCTAGGAAGGCGTCTTTAATAACTTATGCTTCTAAATTGTTGGTAGCTTCAGTAGGTATGTCCATCATCAAAGTTCGTTCGCTGGCTACAATGTGACAGACAAGAATGATACCGGCGGTTGGAGGGTCAGTGCCATGAATCATGAACCGTTGGCAAACTTCTTATAGGATGGATCACTTTTCCTTATTCTGTGATGTGTCACAGAGTTGATGCCAAATCTAACTGAAGAATTCTACCTGTTTGAGGCAATAAACTATCATGTTTCATTTAATGCATTACATCACCGTTAGATGTTGCCAACTAGGTCTGTTTGACTGGGAACTAATACTTTAAATATTTAAAATTATAAAGTAAGTGAGTTAGTTAATTGCTATACTTGAGGAATGCTTGGGCGATCATGTATTTTTCCAGACATGACTGACGCGGCGGAAGATTTTCAAGTAGTAGATTGCCATCATTTTCTGCGTTAGATTAGTTAACAACTAAGTCTAATTAAACAGAGCTGTCTTGCTATTCAACCAATAGCTCAAAGGTGAAGAGCTGGATTAATACATTTTTTAAGGATATTTGTGTGTACATGAATGAAATAAACTTGACTTGGATACGAATTCGATGTGAGTTTTGGTGTTTCGGAATGAGAGCTCGGAGAGCAAAGTTCGAATTCAAGTTGAATTCGTTTTATTCACTTCTTCATTATTTGCCTCGTGCATTCTGGACGTGAGCGATCATGGATTTTCACGTCTCCGTCTCCCTGGTGGCTCTTAGCACGCTTTCTCTTGTAACACTACACAATCCCTGTTCTGTCATCCACCTGCTTACGCCCTTCAAATATGTTATCTGACGCTTTCCCCTGTCTCTTTTACCCTCTACCTGGTCGGTTAGTATCAGGTTCTGCAAGAACTCCTTTCTCATTGCATTTTCCAGGAACTTTTGTTGTCTCTTCCTAGTACTCAGTATTAATTTCCTTTTCGTTTCCATCCTTTCCAAAACCTTCTCATGGCTCACAAGATATCCGTACTATCCTTCTGTAGAACCCGATTTTAGTTACTTCAATTATTTCTTTAATCTTTGATGATATTGTCCGGCATTCACTGCCATATTGAAGAACAGATATCACATAGCAATCCAGGATCTCTTCTAGTGTTTCTAGTGAAATTGTCCTGTTTCTTAATACTTTACTCAGCTTCTGAAATGCGTCCTTCCCCATGCCAATTTACCCTCAGATCTCAGTGTCGTACTTTCCGTCTTCTGTTACAACGCTTCCCACGTATTTGAATTTTTGTACCTACTTAATTTTAGTATCCGCCACCTGTATTTCGCATTTTGGGCGGCTCTTTTTGCTGATGACCATGCATTCTGTTTTCTTGCAGTTTATTTGTTGTCTGTCAACTTTGAATAGCAAAACAAATGGGGTTCTACAGCCTTTGTTAGCAGCCAGTCTATCCCAAAATAAATACAACCCAATGCTGGAGAACATTCTGTCAGGTCTCAAAAAACAGCTGTAGCTTTGGGGAGATGGTTCATGTTTGTTTGATTCAGTCTTGTGACATACGTAACCAAATCACCTACAGCTTACAGACTATTCCAGGATTATCATCAACAGAAGGTTTTTTGCAGGTTGGAATATGTGAATTAGCGTAGAATATTGTAAGAATAAAATATACATTTTTCTTGTTAAAATATAAATTTATTAAAGAAATCGTAGAAACGTTCAGTTAGAAAATTAAGGTTATTTACAATTGTAAAAAATGTGAATAGTAGTAATTGTTGAAGGGGTATATGCGTACGTACGTATGTATGTGTTTGTTTCGTAGGAATGTATTTGGATGGAGAATAAGAATTAAAGGAAAGAGAAAGTGAACAAGGTGCGACCTGACCTTATCTCCGGGTGGATTTGAAGTTAAAGTTACATTTTAATTTTGTCTTTCTCGCTGCTTCCATCTGTAACTGTCGTGACTGACGGTAATCAGATCATTTAATGTCCTATTTGAATTTTGCACTGGATCGCTAAGTCCTCAAGTCTTTCAATTCGCTCTTATTGGTCAAAATCAATTTAACACTTACTTGCGAAATCTGGTTTCGACTTTTTCTTTAAGAACATGGTCAATCCTTTTTCTATTTGGGAAAAACCAGGATTTCACACGTGATTGTGAATTTTTGTAAAAATGAAAAAGAAGGTTGATTTTAATTCTTAATTTCTTATCCCAGTACATATCAATTACGTTAAATAACTAACTGAATTATATAGAGAAGAAAATAAAACAGTTGCATATCTATGGACAATATGGGTTAGTTTATAAACTGAAAAATATTCTCATATTGCTCCATAAAGATTCAACTACTAAGAGCAGAAAAAGAAGCAGAGAAATCTCATCACGCCAATCACAAACAATATGAATAAAACTGAATATACATACTTAAGGGAAAATATGTGAAAACTGAACGATAAACTATTCAAGGCATTACATTACTGATTCGTTTTCCGTCAGCTTATCAACCCTTTGCAGGTTATTTAATACCACAGCATATTTTTATACTGCAAAATTGTTTTAGATATAATAATGTTTTAGTGATGCAATTATTTTTAATTAAAACATAGCGTGGGAGATTTACGCTTAAGTAAATACAATAAACCGAATTGAAACTACAACTCGGTTCATCGATTAATAATTCCGAGAGATTATCCATTATATTTCCAGCGCATTCGAACTTACAATACCTCCCCTTCCCAAGCGGTCACTCATCTAGATAGTGACATGGCTAGTCTTTCCTTAAATTCGTTGAACTTACAGGAAACGCTGTTTCATTGTGGTGTGGGCGTAACCTCTTGCAATCTAAACGCTAAGAATAACTCCCACGCAGTCCATGGGATTAGTACGTCAGATCAACTTATTTAAGGTTCAGTGCAACAAGGATTAACTTTAATATATTAGTAAGTTAAGTTTTCCACATCCATGGAAGTATTAGGGATACAAAACTCAAGTTATAATATTCAGCAGAATAAAGATAATTTGAAATATCAAGGAACTTTTTAAAAAAATAAATATAAATTTACCCATACCATATCATAGAAATGTTATTAACATTCAGTTTTTGAGTTATAATTCAAGCATATAATCTTGAAAAGAATTATCAAGCACAACCTGTAATTTTACTAGATTTACTATGAAAGAGAAACACCGTCGAATGCTAAAACATACGCCCATGATGAATTTACTGTAGCAAATTAACAAAGGTAAAAATGTCTTGAAGTTTGAATTTCTGGTTATTAATTAGACAAAAAACAACTGCGAGCTGAATTGGCTAAGCTATGAAGTAGTTTATCTGCGACAATATCTACTAGAAAAATAAAACACTTTATTAAATATCATGTGTAATCTGTTTAACTTTAGATAAACAGGAAGCAGGCAAGTTTTTATGAATCATAGAATTTTTTGGATTAGTGTCCTAATACTAACTGCTATATATTTTCTAGTGAGAATGAAGCATATATTATTTTAGGACAGAATAGAAAATAGAGACCTAAAACGTCGAGGAAGTTGCAGCTGCTGTTACTATATAATCAATGACAAGACCCAATATCTTTACAAACCGAATGAAATGGAAAAAAAATGAAAAAAAACTATTTTACTTTCCTGATAATAACAAGTGTGAAATATTTTTTTTTATGTAAAATAACGAGCGTAAGACAAAGGAAAGTAGGCACAATACAAAAGTAAAAAGAAATAATGTAAGACAAAGATCAGAATCCACGACTTCGGATTACTTTAATGAAGAATCTTGGCATTGATTGAAGAACGGCTAATGATGTTGTATCAAGACTCATTAAGTATGATACGCATGAATTTGTTTAAATTCTGTTATATCTTGCGAGTAGGAATCAATACAAAAGTTTAAATTTAATGTAGATCGCTATCTAGTCTGCTCCTGTTTACATTTTTGCTTCCGCTCATTAGTCATGTTTTCAATGAAAACAATATAGAACAATGTCAAATTGCAAATCTGGCTGAAATTTTATAGAACATTTCTTCAATAAGAATTAAATATATAAATTTTGAATGTAAAGCATTCAGTTGATCATAGAGTCAACGCATCTAACTTTAGAAACAAAGGAAGTATTATTAAGTTATCGGCTCTATGGTGTTCTATACTCAAAGTAAAATTAATGAATATAAAGTGGTTGTTAGTAGGATCAATTTATATATTCGCCAGTGGTCCTCTGTTGCTATAAATACCGTACCATTTTGCAAACCAATAATTTTTGATAGAATACCAAACACACTATATGTCGATAAATATGTAATATTCTTTGTTACTAAAAACTACAGCGCAAGTAAGAATGAGTTACAGTAAAAATATTCAGTTTTTAGTCTCAAAATTATGACTAGTACTTTTTCAGCTCTTGTTATAAAAAGTGTCATTTTATAAAATTCTCAATGTCATGTATACTAAATGAAATATTTTTACTGCTTTTTCAGAAGTAACGTGCTAGTCATTCACTCACTATTTTTCAGAGATAGAGGCCTTGCTTTTATTGATATTAAATATCACAAATTCTTTCATTGAATTTCACCCTTTGTTAGACATAGGAATGTGTTATTTGTCCGAGACCATTGTAGAAATAATATTGTAGTAAAAAATATTTCGAAATATAGGCGACTGAATTCTTAGCATGTCACTGAGAACATTCTTGTATAATGTTTTAACAAAACCGGTTGCACCTACCTGTAAAATTAGCAGATGCATAAATTCCGTGACTTAATTTGTATCAAGTGGACTTTTTTAACTTTAAGAGATTCACATCTACACCATAATTTCATGCAATATGGTAATAAATTTTATCCAACACAGCCTGATTAAACATAAATCTAGTGTACAAATTGTATCACGGTTATAACAATAAAATAATGATTCCCTTTCAAAACAGCTTTAAACTGAAAAAAAGTTCTTGGAGGTTTTATTTATCATTTCTGAAGATGTTTCATCAACCGCATTCTGTAACAAAGGAAACGCATCTTATCTCGGCATATAACCTATTTTCCTTCTTTGAGTTATACTGAAACTTTTTAAAAGCATTTTCAAACACTTTCAAGTTTTTCGTCATTTCAGAAGTTAATTAAACTTTCTTTGGTTACTTTAGCAGTTCCTCTAGCTATTATAACATCTACAGTTTCCCAGCAAAACCAATTAGATTATGAATTCAAAATGGCATATGGTATTTCATAATTTGCTACTATTCATATATGTCTAGATTGCCCGAAGAACCTTAACATATGAAGCAATTGCGTGACTTTTAATTCTGCATATATTCACGTCTACATTGTTACAATTTGAGCTTTATCTACCCATAAGATTTATGTCTCTTCAAAATTATGATGCTTTCAAAAGTTCATAAGTTTTGTGACTGTCATAAAATTTATACAGGCTTTGTATAATTTTTAAGCTATTACAGAAAGGCTGAGATTCTGTTATTTTCTCTTAGTTATCATGAAATCGTAAATGCCAATAACAAGTGATATATAAAGTAGTTGTAAAATAGGCTTTTGAATTTATTTATGAACATTCTTGAACAATTTGAACAACAAGACAATAGACATCATAAAAATACTAGAAATTTTTTCCTAAGTTTTCAAACGTCGTGTTCAAACATGTTAACGTCTGACATTTATAAAAATGATAGAATATTTTGCAGAAAATTCCACGCCATATTATACGCTAAACCAACCTCAGCAATAATATTCAAAATTCACTGTTAGTGGCTCATATTCCGTATAGCCACCAACATTCAAATGTTTTATAGTTATATTTGAACCGATTATTTTGAAGATCTAAAGAGTCACAGCAATTAAGATTAGGAACATCACCTAATTATTATTTTACCTTACAGACCTATAAGGTTCTGGACTGTAGAAAACTGAAGATCAATAAGCCTAATATATTCTCTGTTGAGTATAACATGTTGATTGTATATATCTGTTTGGTTGGGTTATCAATGGTGTTTTGTTATTTGAATTTGATAGTCCCTTCATTTCATCATATCCAGCTAATAGCAAATATTTTCCACTTGCTATGTAAACCGATAGACCTTTTTCTATTAAATTAGTACAACACTTGTTTATTTTCAATATCTTAATTATGACAGTAATGTAGTAAAAACCACGCACTCATGAAATCTCTTAAAGTACGGTTATATCTAATTTGCCATTTTTATGTTGCTTTAAAACTTCCTGATATACTTCAGGTTTAGTTTTATTGACTTCCAGAGTGGGCGCAAATTTATACGCCATTTTTAAATTTACTTTTAAATTCAGTTTCACTTTTAAATTTACGTCATTTTCATTATTGGAAATATTATCAGATTCAAAAAACAAGGTCGGTTATAATCATGAACAATCTTTGATCTTGCATTATTAATTACTTATTTTGACTGAAGGATCAAAACCAGAGGTGCCTTTTGTAATTTCTTGGACACGGATATAAATTTTCAGTCGGAATAGCATTAAGAATGTTCAAATTTTTCATTGTAATCAAGCTGTTATTTTTAGACGCATTCCGCGTATTCGATAAGCTGACGATAAAACATTTTGCAAGTATTTTCCGTGAAGAGACTTAGTGTCTAAGAGATTTCTATTGTGTATACGATAGGACATATAAAAAAGCTGAAACTAAAAAAATATCTTTTAACGACTTAAAAACTTCTGACTCTAAAAAATAAAAAAAATGAACTTCATGTCTTCACTAACGGAAATAATAAATAAAATATACAAGAGTTGTGATTTAGCAGAAATTCTATTTTCCCATTTTCTCAGATTAAGAAACGAAGTGCAAATGAATGTCAGCTCTATAGTACAAAGAGCTTAATGAGCCACATAATAAAACTTATCATTCGAATTCTGATATACAGATCGTGCATCAGAAATAGGCAGGAAACAGAACAATTATCTTGGCGGTTTTATTTAAGACAACGTAACTAACAAAGAATGAGGAATTTTTGCTCGATATCACTCCAGAAAGAACGATATTATTTCCAAAGAACGTATACATAGGTTCATTGATTATGCAAATGTAATTGATATGATCCAACACAAACAATCATTTTGCTACTGCCAGGAAAATGTTACTTATTTGGCCTCCTCACTATTCCATTAACCTACGTTTACCTCCCTCTGTCTTTTAACCCGTCTTTCAAGATCTTCGCTATTGTACCTAGACTTTGTGAATTTAAAGTATGTACTGAACTGGCGCCGAATCTCTTCATTTTACGATTGAGCTGACTAGATAAACCTGAAAATTGTATGCCAACAGATATTTTCGTGTATTTTAGCACCTTTCCGACTCCATGCTTTTGAACCAACTCTAATGTTCAAAATTTTAAATTTAATGTAAATTGCTATCTAGTCTGCTCCTGTTTACTCTTTTTGCTCCCGCTTATTAGTCCTGTTTCTATTTCAAGATTTTACACACCAAATAACCACTTGTGTTTTAGTGGTTTTACTGCCTTGATTGGGGTGAAATAGATTACCATAAACGAAAAGTTATGCCGAGAGTTAATCACCTGAATGGTTAAACAATAAATTAAGTAAACAGCCAAAATAAAAGAGAACGTTAGACAAATATGTCTCTTTTAATTACATTTATTCAATCTGTACTTGACCATATAAAAACTAGGGTTACGATCAGCATTTATTTTTGGCAGAAATAATTCGAACAGTATATAATTTGCACATGAAAACGAGTTGATAACTCAGATTTGCCGAAAAGTGTAGAGGTTTCTAGACAGGGAAGTAATCCATTCAGGGTTTCAAGATATGACACATAAATCGTTTGGTGTAGTGGCATAATAACTTCCAAAGTACTAAGCAAAGTAGTAAGAAACAAAAATAAAGACAAAAAAAGCGACAGGATGTTATGGAGAGCGTCATTGTTGTAAGTCTGAGGAGACATGGTATATAGAAGAGATACCATATCTCTAAAATGTTTAGAAATATTAGTACTAACAACCACATAAATCGGTTGGTGTAGTGGAAAAATACCTTCCAAAATACTAAGCAAAGCAGTAAGAAGCAGAAAAAAGAAAAAAAAGCAAGAGCATGTTATGTGGAGCCTCATTGCTCCAAGTCTGAGGAGACATGGCATATAGAAGAGATACCATATCTCTAAAGTGGTTAGAAATATTAGTACTAACAGGCTGATGTATCCAATTTTGTTTCTTCACCTTGATGTTTCAACTGGCATTTGAAAGGCGGACACTAAGAATATCCGCGATCATTCTGTTAGGCTTGGCAGTCTGTTCGTGCAGCGTTACAATTTTCTTACGCCTTCTTGGAGTAACGTTCATCGCAGACAATGACTGTAGGACAAATAATTGACAGTAGAGTCAATAGTGTTGAGGTGTTATAAAAATCTGAGGCAAACACGGATAACGCAATATTTTTAAACGCAGACAAATTTCATCATACAAACCGAAACAGCTTCATAATACGGCACTCCAGTGCAAATGGCTTAATCTAGGGATAATAGGAAATCGATGACACCTTGTCACTCCAGTGGGTCTAAAACTGAGTGTATGGTGAAAGAAAGAAAACTAAAGCAGTTGTTTCAATTAATTTTCACGGAGATTATAGTTGTTCTGGTATTGATGTGAATGCAATAAATACAATATCCTAATTTCCAGACCTTGACAAGATTCATAGTAATAACATAGAATGAACGACGTCCGGTTAATTTCAGTAGTCTTGAAAAAAAGACAAATGTTTTTTAATGATTATCGGGTTTTTAGTTGATAATAAACTATAATTCTTTTTCATTATTTGTTTATTAATGATTTTAAATTTTCGTTCAATTTTTTCTCGTTATTGTAATCTTTCATCTCAACTGCTTGGCCAGAATATATAAATAATAACCGCCTCACTAGATCCGCTTCTGTTATTTCCTTTATGCAGCGAAGTTTACCAGGATGTTGAATAGAAGATAATGCAAAGGCGAGAGAAAAATTGCGCGTGTTTGTGTGTGCGTGCATGTGTACGTGTGTGTGGGAGAGATAGATAGATAGATAGATAGATAGATAGATAGATAGATAGATAGATAGATAGATAATTAGATTGTGTTACATAATGTGTAATAGGCATCGAGAGAAAGATATTCTTCTTCTTGGAAAAATAATTCGTTCTTTTTCCTGATTGTAAGAATAAACTCTTTCCCGTTGCCTTTTTTTGCTTTTCCCTTACCTCCATGTTTTTGGCAAAATTGACTCTCTTTACGCCTCCTTCTTTGATCATATCACGTAAACACGTCTGCTACACTGCATTGAAAATGAAAAATGTCTCCATGATCGAGTTGGGTGTAGAATATGGCAAGATATTAAAAAAAATATACATAATCATTTTCTTTTCAGCCCCTATTCGCTCGATATTTAAGTTTTAAAGATAGATACTAAATAGTTAATACACAGCTAAATTTAATGTTTTCTTAAAATCTGAAGTACTAATTACGTCTCCTTTCCGAAAATTTTGGGCATCAAAATTACCATTATTCGTCTTGTCATTTGTGTCTGTGAAATAAAAAAAAAGGTGGAAGAAACTATTTAAAAAATGACGCTGAAAATTTTATTTTCATTCAACTCTCATATTTTTCTGCTTTTAGTCAAAATATAGATCAATTAACTTCTTTTTGTGTAATGGGAATAGCCGTTTCCATGGAAATATTTTCGCTGAATGGTGTGGTCAGAATGCCCTGCATTAAGTGTTCTGAGGTTGCTGTGGAAACGTAGCTTTCGCAGACATTTTGGTACATAGCTGCGCTTAAAGAACTAAAAGGATTTAAGATTGCAATCTAAATCAAAAGAAATTCTCGCACACGCACACGTGTACACTCAAGACAAGCGTGAAAACGTAATATAAAAAAAAGAAAAAATAGAGAGAGAATACCAGATGAATAAAACTATATTTTACTTAATTATAAATTTAACACCAGTTGTAGCCTTTATTTTCATTTTATATAAAATCACCAACCTGAGCAATATAGTTTAATTAACTACAGATATTTTAATTAGATATCCAAGACTAATTCTATTTTTTATAGGATTTGAAAGTTGTGTTGCAGTTCAATTTATTTGGTTTAAGAGTAATCATTTATTGTATCGGGATATCAGAGTTCGCAATTACATACTTTTTGGCTTTTCCTGTGATAAAAAATCAGCCGAGCCAAAAGCAAAGGAATACGAATTGTCTTTTCAATAGTCTATGTTCAAGTATATTCAATAACTCTCATCTGCAATCGAAAGGACTAAAAGCAAGAGACAATTTTGTCGTAGAAACCCAATAAAAACATCTAATTGTTACTTATTACTGTAATCGCTACCTTGATTTTTCTCATACTTTTACCAATGTTTTCTTTGATATTTTTATTTTTATGAATATATATTCATACTCGAATAGCACATTCTATTTCTGTTACTTACTTGATAAGTTACACTTTTGTCAATAATATTTTTTAATCCAAAACGTATAACATATGAGTCCAAATGAAAAATTAGTGCACGCAACATGATTCTGCAAACGTCGCCAAACTCACTAAAGGCCGTCAACTCTCCGACGGCCGCGACAATCACCAACGGCTTAAACCAAAACATTTTCCGCTACAAGGACTCACAAGCCAACCCATTGATATTCTTTCTTTGTCGACTGGAAAATCACAGAAGCTCTTATTTTATTTAAGGCAACCACTTCACAACGGTGAATACTATGTTATTTTCGCCGCACATCTCAATATACACGCATTTATTGCGGCTGTTCTTCTTTGTTACACAAAGAAAAGTTGAGATTTCTTTCATCCTAAAGTTATTTATGGCAGATTAGCTTAATTCATTCACGCCTTAAGATCACTGTCTATTCAAACTTCCCTCTTTGCTTTTAAATCTATGAACGCGGAATTAATAAAGGAATGCTTGAATAAACGAGTGTATGAAAAATACGCAGACAATTACCTTTGTATTTATGATTTACTAAATGTTATACGTAAAAAAACAATTGATAATGTTCAAGTAAGCATACGAAACATAGCATTAGGGATATCGTGGAATTTCTTTTTTTAATATATCAAACATTAGTGTATGTAGAAATGAAATCGAAGACTTGTTTAAGGCCTTCTCTATTTGTCTGACGGTAATAAAATGTTATATATATCTTTAGATCTCATGTCTTCATCATTGTTTAATCATATTGGGGAATGTTAAAATAGAACCTTTATAAGGTAACTAAAAATGTGCTTTACATCTTATGGGTAAAAGTGATCACTGTTTTGCAAATGACTGCATCCTCTTCCTGAATAACGATGGGTTGGGTATCAAATGCAGGTGTGTTGCACACACACACACACACACACACACACACACACACACACACACACACACACACTATTAATAGTGGCGACGAAACATGGTGGTTTCGAAGCAGTTTCATCAGGGTTTTCTGTTTTATGTCTTTAAGGTGGGCTTCGACACAGCCGCATTAAGTTGTCGATTATTTTAAGCCTTTAAATGTATTGTTATGAAGCATATTCTGGAGATCTGTCCCTTTGCAATAAATACATCAGTAGCCGGACACAGGATGATGAAGCCCGCAATGTGATCATAAAGAAAGACAACAGTCAAACTTTTGGTGAACTTATCAAAGTAAGACTTTAGCTGCACCACGAGTCCATGCAGTTCAAGATGAGAATATATTTTCCCCACACATAATCCAGAGCCATCAAGCAACAACAAGCCTATTTTTTTACCCTAATGTCATTGAGTCTACAAGTTAATTTCGGGAGATATGCTAATTTGTGATGTATTCCAGCATTGACCGATCACAGCACCTGGATTATGAGGCCCTGAAGACAACAGCCACACCTGTGATGAGCTTGCTTAATGCTTTCCAGTTTCTGAGGAAATAGACTTCACTAGCTCTGGATAAGTAAGGCGTCCAAGTTGATCAAGTTAGTATCCCGCATACTGCCGAAAGCCAAAAAGGAAAATCAGATATGACATCCTGTTTACCTTCCGTTTGTTTCTGCACCGCTGTGTAGATATTCTTGTTTGAGTGCTCATCAGTAAAGAAAAATGTCTCCTATTTGAAACTTATAAGCATGGTTGTCAGAACGGGCCTTTTTGTCTCTCAGTACAAGACCAAATAAACGCCATCAAAACAGCATGGTCTGTATCTGGTGGAATAGTAGATAGTAGCGAATTACTGTGAGTATATAACTGTCATCATATACTCACAGTAATTTAAACGTGTGCAGCAGATAATGAAACAGAAGGTAACAGTACTGCTTCCCAGTAAAGAGATATATTATACCGAAACATGGGTAGGATTCTTTGTGCTATCCGTCTAACTCTACAGACCTTGCGCCAATAGATTACTAACACTCCCTGCAGAAGGACTTTAGTGGGAAAACCTTTGTAAATGAGGAAGAATTGAAGCAGACACTAACAAACTTCTATGTGTATATTTCTGATTCTTACAGCCTGTGTAAAAACGGTTCTTGATTTCTTTGTAGTTTCAGTTTCTGTAAGTAAATAATACAACTGTATATCATATGTTATCTTCAGGCATTAAAACTAAATCTTTTGATGATGAAATAAAATCTTGTCTTTCTGATTTCCCTGGGCTTGGGCAACAGAATTGACTTTGTCAAATATTCATGCCCAAAGAAATATTCGCTTATATGACACTTTAGCAAAAATGCTTACTTTGAGTTAACAATGATGAATATGTTTTAACTGCAGCCAACATTTCTTATTTTATTATAAAGTAGAAAATCAATTTTGACGGTTTCTTGTTAGCTTGAAAAAACCACAGTCAGTTCGAATACACACAACACAATTCTCGGATCTTCAAGATTTTAATTAAAATCTAAAAAAAACGTATTAGTTTTGTTTAGATGGTGAAAAACGTATTAGTTTTGTTTAGATGGTGAAGATTAAAATGATTAGCTTAATAGAAATGTCAAAAGGGAATCGAAATTCAACAATATCTTCTTCCGATTATAAATAACACTGAAATCTTAGGATCTGGCTATTGGGATGATTGTGTGTTTTAGACTAAAGCGAGGGTACTTATTCCAACTTTTTATGTCTTATAGGTCAAATATATGCCCTATTCTCATTTGCCATGTGTAGGAGTGGCAGAAACTCACTTCGTATACATTATCCTGGCTAAAAACGAAAAGGAAACTCATATTATCTCATCTGTAAGATCACGCTCAACTTGACTAAACATTTTATAAGGTTAGTGTTAATTGCTACTATATGTGAGGTATGCAAATAGCATTTTGATGTTAAAAATAAATATTATTTTAATAGCATGTGAATGCCGACTTCAAGTGAAAACAAGGAGTTAATTCATGTATGGTCATCGAATTCTTGACAATGATTTAAGAACAATATCCTAACGTCATTTAAAAAAATTAGAAAACTAGTGTTTCATCATCATTAGACACCGGATTGAAGCTTAATTAGAGATCAGCGAAATGACTAATTTACATCAGTCGGATTTACATGCCACTATTTTTCTTGGATTCATGGTTTCATTGAGTGCCCGATTGAAAATATTTTGGTAAGAATAAGCCAAAGGCACTAATTACATATCGAAGAGTAAAAGGCACTAATTACATATGGAAGAGTAAAAGAAAAAAAACAAACCCTAAAAATAGGGACAACTTGGCGTAAAAGATGAACAACCCCATGTTACATGAAACGGTTTCATAATGTAGCACACTTTTAAGAAATAAAGGCTTGAAATGCAGTTGTTATCTTAACGAAAACAAATCTCATTGAATGTAACCAAATGAGAGAAGCAGCTTCAGCAGTAATATTAGGTAAAATAGATTCTAGACTAAGAATTGTTTCTGGGATAGCCTAGTTGGTTAAGGCTTTGATTTCTGAAATTGTTGACATAGTAATTCTGAGTTCAATTTAGCAGTACTGAATAAGAATAAAACATAGTCAATCTAGACATGGGCAGTGGAATAAGAACAAATTAGTTTCCTAGATTGAATATAGTCTTCAGTAAAAATCATGATGGGAGATCCCAACGACGCAAATTTTGATAACAAAACAAAGATTAGATTTACCGAGGTAAAATAATTTTCATGATGTATATAATAATGTAAATAAGTGTGTTGAATAACATGGAGAATGTTCTGCATTCTCCCGTTATTTAATTTTATGACAGGCTGACTCCATGACAGAGAAAGGTGAACCGAAAACAGGAGAAGAAGGTGAGAATAACTGTCGTAGAAAAATGTTTTAGAACATCTATTAGAAACGAATCAAACCACCTTGAAAGAATTTACAACTTTTCAGGTTACCGAACGCAGACCAGACCAATAAAATAATATAAATATATTTTTTTAATCATATCACCCCAAGCAAGGCGGTAACGCCACTGATGCGCAGGGGTCTACGTGAGAGTGAAAAGACTGGAAAAGAGAAAGCCGGAAACCACATCCTAAACAAGGAACAAGGGATGAGCCTCTTCACCTGTTCAATAGACGTGGGTGGAGTGTGAATCGGGCGATAGTTTAGACTATCTACACTAACTGAAAAAAAGAAAAAGAAAAGAGTAAAAAGATTAGAAAAGGGAAAGCCGGAAACCACATCCTAAACAGGAAACAAGGGATGAGCTTCTTCAGCTGTTCAGTAGACGTGGGTGGAGTGCGAACCATGCGATAGTTTAGACTATCTACTCCAATTGAAAAAAAAAGAAGAAAAATAAAAGAGTAAAAATATTTTGAGTTTGAGTTTAAAAAAACACAGCATAAACATTCGAGAAAAAACAAACAATGTGTAAAAAGATCAGTGACAATGGATCAGGGACAAAGAACAGGTACAAAGGATCAGATACAAAGGGTCACAGTCAAAAAATAACGCAGTAAGTGGTGAAAGTGAAGCAGCGGTTAAAGTTAGAGGAAAATTCTGTTGATGAAGCAAAGGTGATAAATATCACAAAAAAAAAAAACAAAAAAAAAACGCAGAAGCGGTTTGATGTAAAATAAATGAAAGTGATCCGGTAGAAAGATAAAGAAATGTCAGGACGAAGAGAAATGGTTGGGACGGGAGCAGGTTTGATTACATCTAATCTGTGGTGTGTAGACAGGAGAAAAATTAAGTCATTAATAGGGAAAACAAATACTATGGATTTTTTATTAAAAAAAATTCAGGATATAAATCTATTACTTGAATGCAATGCAAATTTTCCGAGATAAAAGCGAATAATGAAACATCTGGAATGGATGAGGAAATCCTTACGTCAACCGAATAGCCTGAACTCGTTCGATGTTTTGTTAATTATTTTCCTAATGCTTGTTGACTTTAAACATGTGGTTATCGTCCATTTTATGTTCTGTGAGGAGTTAAAATGTCTCTCTCTCTCTCTCTCTCTCTCTCTCTATCTATCTATCTATATATATATATATATATATATGTGTGTGTGTGTGTGTGTGTGTGTGTGTGTGTGTGTGTGTGTGTGTGTGTGTGTGTATATTAGTTTACGATGTGCCGTGATCTCAGAACCTCTATACATTTAATTACGTCAAAACAGGCGTGATTATAATTCAAACTCAAATGTGGGCAGTGACACTTATTCATGTATGACAGTAATGGATCTTTCAACAATCATCAAAAACTATCATATAAAGTGATCTTGAAGCCGTGTGAGAGATTTAGGAAATGGTTAGGGACAAGTGATGCCCGTCTATCTAAATGTGTATCGGGCCAGACATCAAAGTTATAACATCTCTCCAGAGATAGCCCACTCTCCACACACACACACACACACACACACACACACACACACACACACATCTTGGTATGTTGATTTGCGATTTTTATTTTATTTTGATTTTTGTTTTTAATTTGCCTGAATTTTTTAACAGGGGTAGTATTTTGCTATTGTAAATAATTTTTACGTTTAAATCTCGTTTCGACTTCACAGTGGTTTCGCTGTTTGAAGGAATTTTTAAGGATAGAGGTGGTGCAGTATCAGTCATTGTTTCTTTCTTTCTCTCTCTGTCTCTCGACTTCAACTAACCCAAGATGGCGGGCCACTACGAAAATATTCTGGGAAAATTACAGAACGGAATCCTACTTCGATATTTCTGCTCAACTTTATCAGTCTGTCTTACCTTCTTGGTATGTTGATTTGCGATTTTTATTTTATTTTAATTTCTGTCTTTAATTCGCCTGAATTTTTTTTAACAGGGGTAGTATTTTGCTATTGTAAATAATGTTTACGTTTAAATTTCGTTTCGACTTATACTAAGTTAAAACTTAAATTTTTATCATTATTATTATAATTATTATTGGAGTAGACAGTACCCTCCACACCCGGTTTTACACTCCACCCTTTCTATTGAGCAAGAGTGGTGGTGATCGCCTTGTTTCTTGTTTAGGAAGGGGTTTCCGGTACACTCTCCTTCGACTTCTGTCGTGGTTTCCGGCTTTATCTTTTCCAATCTTTTCACATTTCTTTTTTTTCTTTTTATTTCAATTGGAGTAGATCCCTGTTTAGGATGTGGTTTCCGGCTTTCTCTTTTCCAATCTTTTCACTTGTCCTTATTTTTTTTCAATTGGAGTAGATAGACTGAACTATCGCCCGGTTCACACTCCACCCACGTCTATTGAACAGGTGAAGAGGCTCATCCCTTGTTCCCTGTTTAGGATGTGGTTTCCGGCCTTCTCTTTTCCAATCTTTTTTCACTCTTACGTAGCCCCCTGCACACCAGTGGCCTTACCGCCTTGCCTGGGGTGATATGATTAAAAAAAATACATATATATATATTCAATTTCAAACGAGTTACTACGCGACCTAGGTTTCTACCATGAGTGCTGTCTTCAGGCGACTTTTAATAACTCATTTTACCCCTTACAGTTTTTCGTTTTAAGAACGCTCACGTAACTGTGTTTATTTTTTTGAACACTAACTTGGCTGGGAAATTTTGAATGCAATATTTTTAAAAATTAAAACTAATTATGGCTTTTTCATGCCTGGTTGTATGAACCTAATACGTATTTCTTAATACGTATAATAGAATAGCATAATCTCTAACTTTTCTTCTTGGCATAGTCTCACATATTCTTCCACCGTTGTAAGTCTTGGCTATTTTTACAATAATTCACGTTATGTGTAGGTCTTTTCCATATTTTGATTTTAATTTCAGCACTTGGCTAGCCAATTTTGTACAGATTGTATTGTTTTATTTTGAATGTAGACCTGTGATTAAACCAACTTGTCTTAAGGGTGTCTTTGATTGAACCTAAATATAATTTATTTTGGCCATTTGGGTCATGTACCTTTGATTTGTAAATGATTATTTTGTGTTTCAAAGTCCTAGCAGTGGACATGTATTTTCGTCCCGGCGGTTGCATTCTTTACCATTGTTTTTGTTTTGCACAATGCTATCAAAGTTTCTGGCGTTTTGTTTTTTATGAAACTATCTAAATTACTAGTACAGCTATAACTTAGTTTAATTGTGTTTCTGTTGAAAATTTTGTTTAGTTCTGATTCTTGTGGAAAGTGTCTATCTATCAGTTTAAAAAATATTTCTCCTATTTTCGTCTTTATCTCTAAATTAAATGATGGGATGAACCACATAAGGTTTCGTTTTATATTATCGTTTGTGATTTTTCTGTTTCGTTGAGAATTATATAGTAAAATGTTTTTATGGTCAGTTTTATTTAAAGTATCTTCATAGAAATTTTTCTTTTAATAAAATATTGATTTGTTTGACAAATTGTTAGATAGTCTGTGTTTTATTCCTTTGTAAATGTGCTTACTTATACATTTCGCATGATTGGCTTTCCTATTTATGTATGATAACTTAGTGTTTGTTTTCATGTATGGCGAGACATTACCAGTTTTAAAATGAAATTCTACATCTAAAAATTGTACCACTTTTTTTTATTTGTTTCTACTATTATAACAAAATCTAGTTCTTTTCGTTATTTTATCATTTTCACATTTATTGTCTGGGGCAATCATTAATTTGTGATCTCTATATAATCCGTGGTTGTCAATACGGATTTTTTGTTGATTTTATTTAAAATGTATATGCCCATGAATTCCGAGATTTCTACTCCATCATACGATCCTTGTGGTACATCGAATGCTCCGTTGTTTGATGTCTTGATCCAGGATTTATCTTTGGGGAAAAGTATAGATTTGCGGCAATGTAGTATTATGTCACAATGTTCAGATGATATTTTCATGCACATTTTAGCAAAATTAAATGTTTCCATTAAATCTTTTTCAGAAATTGATGGGTAAAAGGCTTTTTTATGTCATATTTGATGAACGTGTATTTACTTTTGCAATTAAATTTTTAGAACCAGGAAATATAATCACTTGTGTTCTTCCACTGATTTGCTTGAGTGGCAAGTCACGTATATTTTTTATTAATTGATGGCTTATTTTGCCCAGTTCTGTTTTTTTGGATTAATAAGTCGGTATGATAGGGTGTTAGTAAAGTTATCTTTGAGGTCTTTTATTGTAAGGAAATCTTGGTTGCCAGTTAATATTTGTATTTTATTGCTTAAAATTTAATTTATCTATGATAATTTTAGCCTCCTTTTTGATGTTTTCAATGTATGAATCTGGGGCTTAGAATTAGAATGAATTAGATGTAGTGGATTTAGTGTAATATATTTCAATTTTTTTAGTAAGCTGGTTATACTTATGGTATATATGGCAGTTACTCAACCTTGGACCTAACTGCCATATATACCGTAAGTATAACCAGCTTACTAAAAAAATTGAAATATATTACACTAAATCCACTACATCTAATTAATTCGTCCGCAACGACTCTTCCCCCACCGTTGTCTTCGGCCATCCGCCACGGTAGGGATGGACTTATATTTTCAATTCAATTCTCTTTATTGTTAATAGCTTAAATGTTCTGTTTACTGTGTGTTAATATTTACTCTTTGATAATGGCTTATGTGAGCCGAAAGCTTAGACCTGATAAAAAAATTAACAATTACTGTGATTTTTTGTTGTCTTTCAACGACAACACCATCAAATATATCAGACGGTATGAACGGATCCTACACAAAATTAATAGACAAAACTTGTCTATATTATTCAATGAAACCTGCATTAATACACACACACACACACACACACACACACACACACACACACATATATATATATATATATATATATATATTACGGAAATTAAGAAATAATAACAAAAATGGTTATAAACAATAATGTTCAAACAAATCATTTCAAGTATATATATATATATATATATTATATATATATATATATATTCATATATATGAATATTCACACACACACACACACACACACACACACACACACACACACACATATATATATATATATATATATATATATATATATTATTATTAAATTACTTTAATCCGAAACGGAAAAGTAGGAAGGTAAATTCCTAGTAAATATTTTCTTTATTTCTTTACCTTTTTTTAGTTTTTTTATTTCTCTTTTTAATCTTATTTTTATTCTCATTTTGATACAGACTGACTGTTGCTGAGGAGGCGTGAGATCTCTCTTAGGGATATCATGTTGAAATGTTCATTCAACATTTTTGAATTTTGAAAATTTATTTTAATTTATATATGTATAATTTATTATATATATAATGTATATATATATATATGTATATATATACAATAATTATTAGATTAGAACACGGGCAAATCACAAACTACTACAAATTTGTACATGATGTTTCGACATTCAAAGAACAATGTCTTATCAGCGAGTTAACAATGATGGTAGTTTCCCTGAATGTTAGCTACCTACTAGTAGTTTTTCACATGTTCTAACGTAATAATTAATAATAAATACTCATTCTTCTATTTCCATACTCAGCAATTTTTAAAATTAATATTCTAAACGTTGCAATTATTTTCTTTATTCTTATATATATATATATATATATATATATATATATATATATATATATATATATATTCTGTTATTTATTATTTTTCTGTTATTATTATCCAAAACTTTAATCAGAGATAACGTTTCCAAGTATTTTAAGATTTACGTTCTCATTAAAAAAACAAAACAAAAACAAACAAACAAAAAACACAGTGATAAATTTTACGCTTTAATAGAAAAGAGTTATTCATCCAATGTATAGAAAATTTAATAAATGTAAGGTATTAAATGTTCGTAATATAATAATCTTTAGAGAAACTGTCTTAAGAAATTAATCTTGCTAAATTACGCAAATTTAAAAAATCAAGCAATCCATGTTCACCACGACTTCTCTTACAATATAAACTCATACAAATTTTAATAATTAGTAATTATATATGCATAATAATACAAAAGATTATAAAAAATAAACAAGCTAAAATATAAGAATAATTTGAATAAAAAATAAATTTGCCTTTTTAAAATACGACATCACTTTCTATGAACAATCAAAAATTGTGTATCACTCCGACATCAACGCCTCAATTTATATTCTGGAGCCATATTACATTTACATGTGATCAATGAATAATACATTTTCCGTCGATAATATGGAGACCAATTATTTTTCTATCATACACCAGAGCATCCAGTTCCAAATCATTCAAGTCAAGAATATTTTAGTCGAGACTGAAGGTGATAGACAGAAAGAACATAAAATGGGTCGGGATACAATAATAGAAAGTGACTTAATACAAAGATGTGCTTACTCACTGGTTTTATCCAACCTTTAGAGCAGGGATATCCTAAAATGGTTTCAAACTCTACCAAGATCTTTAAATCTTCACGGTATAAGCTACTCAGATATTGATTTGATGTCAATCACATAAATAGAACTGCAGGAATTTCTGGATGACAAATTAATGAAAACGTTAAGTAAGGATTAATCATCAACAGCAAGAAGACATGTTTAGTTGTCAGGAAGAAAAAAATCTAGCTATAAACTACTAAATGAAGATTTAATATAGACAAGCCCATATGCTTAATTATCTGAGATTTTTTGTCAGAAGGTCTAAAATGAAATATAAGAGGCACATAGTAGAATAACAAAAGAAACCTTCTGAAAACGAACCAACGCACTGAGAAATAAGGGCTTTTTTGGAGACAAAGAAACCTAACAACAAAAATTGTTATACAGAAAAATAAAACAAATATATGGAAAAGTTTTACAATATCACTACTCTTGTATATCAGCCAGTTTTAGATAATCTCATCGCAAACGAAAATAAAAGTGGCTCTTTAAAAGGATGATGAGAATTCCACATTAACAAAGAAGTGCTAAAGAAAGTAGAAACAAAGAGAACACCTATGCTTAGAATCAGAAAGAGGGAATCTAGGATGCTAATTTGAAAAGCTGTTTTATATAATTTAAGCTTCACATGACATTTCGAAGCAAAATGGACAGGAAAATGCAGCGGGACAACTACCAGTTAAATAGATAGGGTAACGAGGGAGGTAGGTTTGCAAAAAGGCAGAAGTTTTAAAGGGCTATACGAGTACGGGAAAGTATTATCTACATTGTGAGTGAACTCGACTAAGAAGATCTGACTGGTTACAAGAAGATACTCATGCATTCTACTACTTTAAATGCAAGGGAATTCAATGGACTACCCCAGGAATGGAACTCGTTTCGCTGATTCCGCTTTACGCGACGATAGTTGTCACTCTTCACACACAACCAGTAACTATCTAGCGATAAAAATACAAAAAATAAAAACAAACAAACAAACAAACAAACAGAACAATAGTTTGAAAATGTTCAATTCTTTTTCTTCATCTGTCTTTGCATCACAATTAAATTCTTGCTAAATCTTATATAATTGTCTTTCTATATAAAGAAAGAAAATCCTGTATTTTTGCGTGAAATCTATAAATAAAATTAATTAAAAATTGTAGAGAGAATGACAATAATTTACAACCAGAAGAGGAAAAAAAAAACAAAAAAACACAGATTGCATTTAACCATCACCTCATTTAATTCTTTATAGTAAATACTCTTTTGAAAATGACAGGATAAATTATTTAATTTTTTTTTCTCTTTTACTACTTGGCCAAAAATAATTAATGTTATTTTATTAAAAAATAAAGTTATCATAATAAAACTGATGTCTGTATTCTATATATAAATTCTATTCTTTATTCTATTTTTGAATTATATTATATTACCTTAATTAGAATTCAAAAACAAATATTATAAGTGTTTCATAGATGAACATGTTTTAAAATCCAACGTATAGATGCCGAGGGATCAAACAGAAAAAAAAGTGAGTGTTTACCTTAAACGGTTTGTGCGCATGTTTTTCTTTGTAAAATAGATTTTAAGCGGAGATTTTATAAAAAAAAACTATTTGTATCACTTTGCAATAATGTCTAGATGTTTTTTATTACGATGTTTCTGCCAACATTTTTTTATCGTAAATAGGTACTTTTCTATTTTTTGCCTAGTTGTTATTCGCAGAACTGCTGGTATGGCTTCTGTAGCGAGAATATTTTTACTTAGTTGCTAGTCTCACAACTAATCAGCTTTGAATTTATAGTTTTTCTTCTGGATAAGATATCAAGAAAAGCTAGATTGCCCAGTCAGCAATTTTACTTAAACTATAGCTGAAATGAATCCATACCTTTCCTAATTAGATTGGTGCACAAGTGAGCAGAACGAACTAGATTGGAAATTTGAACTCAGCACTGCGATTCGACTTTAAATGGTGGTAAGTGCTTCGCAATGAAGACATTAATTATTTCCCTTTTTTCAACATTCCAAAAATTCCACAGCTTAAAATTTTACAAAATTGTCATGGCGTCAGTTTTTCTTTAACTATTTTACAACAAAACATTTCTCAAGATTGACGTGATTCACCAAATGTTCAATTATACAATTAATAAATTTTGGGACCTCCGGAATGAGGATGAGCTTGATGTATTTTTTATTTTTTACCTTACGATATTCTTCTGGAGCCGTGGAAAACGTCGCTGCCAATTTGTAGTGATCGGTTTGTGTAAAAAGTAAGACACGGAACAAGAAGATAGGTTCAAAACAGTGCATTAGTATAACAAAAAACACGATATTTCAAGGTAGTGTTAATATTGAGTAAGTAAAAATAATATACCTGAAGGTATTATTGCGCTGCTTATTGCCTGATTAGTAGCTGCCGTCAACTGCCGTACTAGCACCACTTTAACTGCTCTATCGAAGTCACGTAAGTAATAACATATAACAAGCGGAAGAGTCCATTCCTCGTAAGAGGGAATCATAAGAGATAGTAAAAAAAGCAATATAATGGCCAATGAACTCAAGTCATAATTGTCTCAGATAACCTTGACAATAATATGCAAATGCATGCATGGTGTCCCATACGTTCAGTAATATGTAAACTATCAGCTACACAGAAGATTTATTCTGAGATAAATGATTAAAACATGGATTTAAGCAAATGAAATTGGTCTTTTATTGGCTATCTTAGCAAGGCACTGCAGAATCACAAGGATGTTCCAAATAACAGTACCCATAACACCCGAGGAATTTTTACAGATGCAGCAATAAAAGGGATTACAGATGTCATTCGAAAATAAAATAATGTTACCATTTCACATTATATTAAAACAAAGATTAGAAAAGAAAGCATATATCAACATTAGAAAAAATGATGCAAAGAAATGTATCGGTGTGAAAACTGATTTTAGAGATTTAATAAATTCGGTCCAGAATTTTGAATGTTTCCTTATAAGTAAACCGCTAATCATATCATTACCATTACCAACTAACTGCCATCAAATTTAACATAAACTCGAATTAAATATTGTGCTAAATTAATATTGATATTTAATATTGTGCTAACCACTACAAATATTTTTTATAAACAATTTACAAAGGATGAAAATCTATAATGTGAGTGTAGGTGTGTAGTGGTCGATTATCCACCTTTCTTTGAGACACATTCATGAGTTTTGAGGGTGTTGAATGACGTCATTTTATAAAGAGCCTCCGCCAGTTGCTAAGTAACCTGTGACAAAGAGTGGTGTTACATGCCCACGGCGTTAGGAGTGGACAGCAGATCACATATGGTCTCACCAGAGACATACAGGAAAAACAATGATATAACCCTTTTCAAGATGTAAGACTACTACTTTTTTTACACTTGTTTAAGCATATGTTTCTATTTCTCTGTGTGGAACAAATTAAAAAGAAATACATACATATTGTTATTTCACAACTCTGTATATTCATAATTTCTTTCTTTCACCTATTCTGTTCCGTCTGTGCATAAAGGTGTTACTGTATCATGATGTAAAATGGCGTCATGCAAAATGGGAATAACCCTTCTTGTATAGCATACCATTATGAAAATTAAAGATAGTAAAATGATGCATACTTTTTTTGTTTTAAATATTATTTTTCTTACATGAACACTTTTAACCTTGTGCAAATTAATTAAAACAGCCCCTTGTATCTTATTTCATTAACAATACAGACAATTTTAGACCCACTGGAGCGATCGGGTACAATTGATTGTATTCTTCCTCAGGTACGGTCATTTACAGTGGTCTGCAGTAATATAAATATATTTTCAAATTGTATAATGAAATATAATGAAATACTGTGTCATCCGTGATTATATCAGATTTTATCACGCCCAGACACTATTGTCTCGACTGTCGATTAATTGCCCTATAGCAATTGGCTGCGATGGACGTTACTCCAAGGAGGCCCAAGAAAATTGTAACGCAGCGCGAACATACTGGGAAGACTTTCAGAGAGATCGTGGATATTTTTGGTGTTGGACGTTCATCTGTCAGTCGTGTCATCAAGGCGAATAAACAAATTAGATTTATCATTCGAAAATGTACAGGAAAATGCAGTTGGAATAGAAAAACAACGCCAAGTGAGGACATATACGTGATCAGGTTAGTGTGAAAGATTTTAAAAAGACAATAATCGTTTTTGTTTTCATTAATTTGCACATTGTGTCTAATTATTTCATAAGTTTGATATCGATAGGCTATTATTAGTAGCCCAGTTGAAATTACCCTATAAAGATATTTCCTAAACTTTTACTATTTTTCAGTGTATTGTTTTTGAGAAAAAATGATTATGTCACATTATTTACCATGAATATAAAACTTATAGCACTCAAATATTTTTGCTGCCATAATTTCGCACAACTAAATAACATATTCTGTTCAACAAGAAACTTGAATGGAAAAACATTTTATGCTTGTCTTATCCTTGAATTACAAAATATATCTGTTATTTATCTTTAGCAATTACTAATGAATAAAAAATGTGTATATTTATACTATTAAATACGAACTATTTACCACATGGGTCTTGTTTTTATCACAACATTTCAAACGTTTACTCCTGCATTCAACACGCAGTATATCGATTCGTTTAACGTACAGGAAATTCCAAAATGAAACCTTTATTCAATCTACAGGGATTTTCGTTCCACTAATCATGTTTTTGAGCATATCTCTAGCCATAAAGCTAGAACAATCTTACCGCATGGAATAAATAAAAGTTTTATTTCGGAATTATGACCCGTACAAACACTCACCTGATGAAAACCGGGGAGCACAACGTCTAAAACGTTGTGAGAACAGCTAAAATGAGGAGCAAGTTCCACATAATGTAAATAATGATAACATTTCCACCTAGAAAATTACAGAACAATCGGTATTTGTATGAAAGTTTAAAATGTTTCCGGCTTGATTTAGCCGTGCATAAATGAATTCTCTCACGATATATTGGTTAATGATCACCCTTGTCATATTATATTTTGGTGTAAAATGAAGTCATAATATAACTTGATTAATTTTGATAGTAGATGCAATTGTAAATATATTCTATTCTTTGCCCAAAAATGTAAAACCATTTTAAACTTTTTATCAGTTACTTTTAAAGAACGACTTCAAGCATATAAGTGATGTTTGTTCAGCACAAGAAAACAAATGCTACAAAAGGTGCGCTTTTTATTTCTTCAAAACTTTGTTTAATTTTAATGATATACTATCTCAATATTTTCCTACGCGAAATTATTAAATCCAAATAGTTAATATAATTAAAGTTATGTAGAGCAATAATATCCACGAAAAAAGAAAAAAAAAGAAATATATACATTATTTGAACGCCTTATTTGATTATGTGTACAGTAATGTATAGGGTAATTAAAAATATCCTTTCCTTTTTACGTCATGTGGGAACAAATGATCACTGATATGCAAATGAGAAGGTCATCTGCGGAAAAGGCGATGGGTGTGGAAGCGACAATGCTTTAGACCATTGCAAGTGCGTTGTGAACACAAATCAGTAATTGCTTGTGCAGCCTCGATTAAACATGACAGTTTCGAAGTAGCTAGTTTATGGTTGTCTCTTTATGAAATTAAGGTAGGCTTGTTCGCTGCCGATACAAGTTGTCGAATAAGACATGAATTTGGGGATAATGCCGAGAAGTTAATTCTGGAGATCTCTCATTTTGGCATGAATCTCTCCACAGTTTTTATCTGAACTGCAAGGGTCAGACGTACAAGCTGGGGAAGTTGTTACTCCAGACATAGTTCAAAGCCAATCACCAAAAACAAGTTTTATTTGATGATGTTCCCATCGGCATCATAACATGCCAATATTTGATCGGGTGCCAATCAGTGTGTGTTCTGTATGACATCGCTAAGTATGCAAGTTATTGGCAATCACATCATGACTGGGACTAACACCACAAAACGACATCTACACCCTACATGCTCTGTATCTGGTAGACTACAAGTTGACATATGCTGCTTCCGTTAGGCCTAAGTATCACTGCGACCCAGGACTCACAGCAGCCCGAATATGTGCAACTGCTACTGAAGCAGAAGGAGGCACAATTTTTAATTATAAGGTTGTACTCTTCCTCGATTAAAATGCCATATCGTATGATGTGCGGTTTGACAGGGGTAGTGTACGGGGATTTGACTAGGAAATAATTTACAATCTATCTTACTCGATTTTTCCTCAACAATTTGCCATCTATCTTACTCAACTTTTCCTTTTAAATTCTTTCGACGACTATCTTTATGGAAACTCCTTCGTAAATGAAGCAGTTTTCCGTCAGATACCTGTGCGTCTAAGACACCTGATTTTTTACCGCCAGTTTCTGAGCAACTGGGGATACGGTGGAAAAAGGCCCGAATACTGATGTGGATTACTTTAAAGACTAACTTTATATCCTGTTTGCTGTATACCATTTTTTCTAATCAATCCAAATAGTAAGGAGATTTTAGGTTCCCTTGTAAGTTCCGTCCTATACTTATATTTACCTAAAAGATTTATTGCTTCAGTGATTACTAGTAAATCTACAGAAGCTGTTCCAAAGATGACAAGCTCATTAAATTGTGCCTAAAATACTAAAAGGTAGATCCTAGTTGACCAATTAAAAAATCATGAAAGTGAGTAAGCATTTTTAAGTAGGAATAGGAAAGCTAAACAGACGAAATAAAAAAGCATGTTTTTATTTTATATGACATGTGTATTTATACTTTCTATATCAGATATCTGTGTGGATGTGCGTTGTGAGACAGTCGATAACTGATCAGAACGAGAAGTTGAATTTGTTGCATTCACTTACGCACAAATAGAGTTAAGAAAATTACTAATCCGTCTCTTCTCCCTCTAGCTATTAGTTAAATAGTAGGACAGTCTACCACACATTAAAAGCAACCAACTTCGGGGAAAAAAGTTCCTCTACTTCCTCAGTCATGTTTCTTTCGAGACATGATCGCCGAATTAATATCACGTATGGCACTTAACTTCCTGAAGAATATTTTGGTAATCAGCAAATGTTAATGAATATATTACCAAATATTCTTGGGAGCAGATAGCTACTGATAATTATAATTACACAATAATTAAGATTAAAAATGAATCAATTGAATCTTAAATACTTTTAATATTTATTTAAGAACATTTTCAGAGAACAAACATTAGTACAAATTTACAAATATTTCACTTCTTCATTATACAATTCACCTTTTTATAATTTAAGATCATTTATTTAGCATAGCAGAAATTCTAAAAGCGAAAAGAAAATTTAATATTCTCTGGTGCAAGGAAATTCCATACAATTTAACTTCACATTATATAAAGTATAGAAAAAATGCTGCCTTCAATTTATACACACTGCGTCTTTCACACTCATTCACTTTCAAATTCTGCAAAGTTTGCGATGCGAATTATTGAGTCTGGTCATTATTTGGCATTTCTGTGAGTTGCAAAATTGAGAAAAAAAGAGAAATATTTGATTTAGCTTTCTTAATTTAATGAAGAAAGTAGATGTTGGCTTAAGGTAAACAACATTTAACAAACGTGAAAAGAATGAAAAAGAGCACCAGAAAAACAAACCAAGCGAAATTGCTCCTATTATATTCGTTTCTCCGTTCTTTACTTCTACCACACTAGACTGTGCTTAATAATAGCGAGAAGTTTTATTCAAGAGGACACGATCAAGCATGGCCTCCCGTGGCCTACCGAGCAACCTGTCTACTGCATTATAGTGCAATGTTATCATCAACCCACACAATGACTGGTCCACCCAGAGACGCCCAGCTTGTTGTCTTCAGCACAAGGGACATTTCATTTGGCCCGATTCGTGACGATAACCAAAATGCGCAAATTAGCCTCATCATCCTCTTCAGTTTGTTCAAGTGGGTTGAATATACGGTCGTATTTCCGATAAACCTCGGTCAGTTTTGGTCATTGTTCATTTCTATTTGCTTTCAGTTTTCATTTTCTCTTATTTTAACACCTTTGTTCTTATGTTTGATTTTAATTTTATATTTTATCCTTCATTTTTTATTTTTCTCGTAGCTTTTTATTTTATTTTTATTTTCAGTCCTTTGCATTTCTTGTTCGTACTGTTCGTCACAAACATGCGAAAACTTCTTTCTTTATATTAACCCATTCTATCTCCAATTTTTGTTTTCTTAAAGCTTTCATTCATCCTTCATCTTCTAAATCCTTTTTACATCACATTTCGTAATATTTTATCTTATATTTTACATCCGTTTACAGAACTGTCTACGTTTATTAGTTTCTATTTGAATTTTTAATGCATTGTCAATTGATATCTTCTATTCTCTTAATTGCTCCACATTTAGTTTTTTTTTCTCTTTTTAATTATGTTTTCTCTTTCTCATATACTCTCAAACCGCTGGTTTTTCAGTGGCTTAATTGCCTTTCTATGTGTGGAAAGACTAATTAATATATTTTACCTCGTTCTGTCAGATTAGAAATTGTCCTATACAAGTAATTTCATTCATCTACAACCCGGCATTTAAGAGATACGATTTTATCTCAAAATGTACACATTTCTACGAATTTGAAAAAAAAATTTATTAATTCTTTATTTAGTATTGTGAATAATAATCTTATAACTTAATCTCAAGCAAACCAATAAAATTACTACCACATTCTAAATTCTGCCCGAAATGTAGCTGAAATGAGCTAACTTCGAGAGTGTCATATGCGATAAAAGAAAGAATTAATAAGTAAAGATTTTTTTTAGGTATGGGAGGACTAATTAAGGTATTTTGCTTCATACTTTCAGTTTAGAAATGGTAGAATTACGACTAATTACATTCATCTACAGCCCGGCATTTAATAGAATACTTTTTTTCTCAAATTTGAAAAAATATCTTTTGAATTTTTACGCTCTCGGTCGTCGGTTGAGCAATCAAGAAAATTAGTACACTTTAAAAGCAGTAGCTACTCACCGCTATATATATATATATATATATATATATATATATATATATATATATATATATATATATATATATAGAGTCACTCGCAGGCAGTCCTGCATCGCATCAAATCAGTACGTCCTCGGATTGCTTCCTACCAGGATTGAAACCCGAATGATTTTACTTCAACCGGCGATTCTATCTGTATAATATGACGGCAGATTTTAGCGTGTTATATACACAATGTTACCACACGCTCATATATATATATATATATATATATATATATATATATACATATATAGGTTATGATGTGTAAATTGTTGCCATTTTACATTTTTAATTTCGCGCATGCACGTTGTTTTTTTTTGTATCATTCTATTTTTAAGTTTTATTTATTTCTATTAAGATCTGAAAGTTATGAGATTCATTTTCCAAACAAAAAGAAAACTTTCGTGAGTAGGGCATAAATATCAAATATACTGCTATGAGTCCGCAAAAGTTTTAAATTACAGTGCACTATTATGCGTATGATATTTAACTAATACCTTGGTGTAATGATTTTCGAAGTGTCTATAAAAACTAAACCCGAGAAATAGTTGTTAACTTGTAACATAAACATACATTATTACAAAGTTTTCTGCATTTAAAATATTTTTCTTAGCAATAAACTAACAATGTTATTTATAGAAATACTAATATGCACTCACCTTAATGGGTACTGATAAGGAAATTAAGAAATTTAACGAACTGGAATTTCGATCAGGGTTCTCCGATTTCTCAATCCAGATAGATAATAAAGTTAGAAATAACCAAATTAGAAGACATTCAATAATCTGCATTCTATTTGACAATAAATGTGAAAAACTCTGGTGATTATATAAATGCACTCATCTTAATGAATATTGCTGAAGAAATGAAGAAGTTTAACGAATCCGACAGATATTCGATCACGGTTCTCCGATTTCTCAATCCGGAGAGCTAACAATATTAGAAATCACCAACTAAGAAGACATTCACTAATTTACATTCCATTCAAAAATAAATGTGAAAAAAATCTGGCGATTATATAAATGCACTTATCTTAATGGATATTGCTAAGGAAATTAGGACGTTTAATAATATATAATTTAACAGGCCTAAATTTGTCTGCCTACAAAATATTTTATTGATTACCAAAACTAATAAATATTTCTACCTGATGTTCCCCGTAAGCTTCCAGACTGAAACTTAGTAAACCAATTTATAAATATTAAAATAAAACGTTTGATGATTAATCACCCAATTGCTTTTTCAAAGCGCCAACTAATATTAAATGATTAATACAAAATCTTAAACGGAGAAACAGTGGAAAATCAGAAGTGATTTAATCTCCTAAACCTTCCTAAAGAGTAACAGATTCAATGCAGTTGTTATAAACAAACCTGATATTCTTATTTTGTTTTATAATGAAGGTATTTCTACTTAATATATTGCATTATCTATCTGTCAGTCAGTTAAGTGCCATACGTGTTACACGCTTGGGCGATCATGTCTTTTTCAAGACTGGGCAGAAGATTATCCCTTTGTAGATTGCCATTACTTTCTGCGATGGACCGTTTGCCAGCCAATGTTATAGAACCCAATCTGTCCTGTTATTTAACCCATAACTGGAGGAAAGAGTCGGATTAATATCTTTCCCAAGGGTATTTGCACGCAAATGAATGCAAGGAATTCAACTGGAATTCGAACTCGGCTCCCCAATTTGTTGTTCGGAACCGATATCCATTTCACCACAACGCATATCCACATTTTACATCCACGCCACATCTGCATTATATATGCATGGTAGTATTTATATGTAATATTTTGAGTGAATGAATGTTATTATGTATGGCTTTTTTATCATAATTATCTGTTATTAGCTGAAGGATGTCAGTGATCTATTGTACAAAGTCACATGTGACTTTATGCATGAATGTATAACTCGACTAATTCGGGTTCATAATTTAAGGCGGCTAGAGTGATTAGTCAATAAATGAGCTGTCCACATATCAAATATTCTGATCATCTCCTATAATATGATTTTCTCTCCACCATCTTGAGCTGATGCATTAGCTGCTCATTACGGAAAATGGAAACTGCCTGCATGAGAATGCATGCTGGTCTCTTGATACATGATGTCTTTAGCCAAAACTATAGATGTAACTGATGACGGTCGAGGTTGGTTGATTCGCGACGTAATGAGAGAAGTAATGTTTTATTAACGTGGACATGAATCACTTTTTCATTTTTTGTTGCTGAATATATCACTATCACTGCTTCATGAACGCATCTCGTGATATCACATAAAGAGATATCCTAAAATAATTAGTGCATCTTGTATTAATAATAATAATATTCACAATAGGGGAAGAAATATAGTTTTCTTTTGAAGAACACCATGAATTAATCATTTGGTATTACTAGGTATTTCCAATTTCTGTTAATTAAATGCAATTAACGTTAAAATTAAAATTATTCTCTATTTATTATTATCGAATTAGAGTATTTTAATATATAGACTATATAGATTAAAATTATGATAGACATTTAGAAAAAGAAAAAACACATAAAAATTAATAATTATTAAAAACAGTGAATTAGTTTAAATTCTGTTATAAAGGATCCTTTGCAACATTTTAGGTTTTTCTCTCTTCATTCTAAATTCTAATGCAACAAGAATTATGACTCAGCAACAAACATTGAGATCTCGATCGATAGCCTCTGTTTCTTATTCCACTGTATCTCAATCATGAAGCATTCGTTTATGTTTTATATTGTCACTTACGGACTATTATTACTTCTTTCTCACATTTGACGTGTTCGTTTTCTTCAAATGGGATTTGTTGTCCGATTTCGAGGATGTAATCCGATCTACTTTTCAGTTTAAAGATTAAATCCACGCAGTCGAGGTACAAGAAGGAAAGCCTTTTAAAGCAAACGCCATGGAAACGTTTCTGCAAAGAATATAGAGAAGCCATCTCATGGCGGTGAGAAAGCGACTAAAGTCAAGATGCCAGACAATAACCGATAATATTACAAACCTATATTTGTGTTTTGCAGAGATTCCTGAACATTTACTTTCCATCAGATTAGCTTATGCAAAATCTAGGAGAAAAACGCATGGCACCAACTTGATTTCATATTTTTAACTGAGATGGAGCAGGATAATTATATTGAAACAATGCCTTTGTCTTTAACTAGCAAATTTCGTTCATTCTATTACAGCAGACAAATCTGGCACAACCGTGGCCACATTTTATAATGATGTCATGCATTGATGATTTTTAATACTATAATTTTCATTCCTTATTTCACAACATATTAACTTATGTTAAATTCAGTCATAGTAACATTCAAAGTTTTATCACTATGAATATATTTATAGATATTACTGTTTCACATAGAGAAATAGATAGAAAGAGTGAGAAAGAACGAGAGAGACAGAATTAGTGAAATAGGTTTATATGTGAATATTTGTTTTTTAATCATTTCACCCCGAGCGAGGCAGAAATGCCACTGATGAGCTGGGGGCTACATAACTGTAAAAAGATTAATTAGAAAACAGTGTACAGTTAGGAGTACAAATTAGTTAGAAAGGAGCAATAGAAAGCTGCGATGACAGATACATAGGTGGAGAGAAAGGGAAGGATATACGGGGGTGGGGAAGGAGCTAGAGTCCAGCGGTTAATAGATGAGTATTGACATTGCATTTAAATTTCTGGAGGTTGTAGCCGTCAGGAAAGCAAGAATATGGGAGCGAGTTCCACAGGCGGGAAGTGCGAGAAGAGAAGCTGCAGGAGTAGAATTGTCGTCTGCATTTGGATAAGCATACTGTGAATGGGTGGGACCCAGTTGACACTCTGGTTGAACGAGTAAACAGGTGTGGAGGAGGCACCAGTGACTTAAGTTCGTCCGAGCAGAAGCCATGAAAGTATTTATAGAACAGACAAAGGGAGGCCATATTTCGACGGTGGGGAAGTAGCTACAGTCGAGCTGCCTTGGAGCCTGTCGAGAACATGGAGGAGAACGGCAGGGGCGCCTGACCATAAATGGCAGCAGTACTCAATGCACGGACGGTTGCTTGACTTGTATATATGCAGGATGGATTCAGGCGGAAAAACATCCTGGATTGACATTGTGACCCAACCTTCTTAGCAGTAGATTTAGCTATGGATTCCATATAGTGGTTCCATTTGATGTCTGAGGAGAGGGTAAGGCCGAGGAGGCGTAGTGTGTTGCTCTCAGGGAGAATCGCTTGGTCCATGCTTATGGGAGGCAGGAGAGGTTGCCTGTGATGGTTGAGCGACAACAGCTTGGTCTTAGACGCATTGAAGTTAACAAGACACTTATTGGCCCAATTCACCACAGAGTGTAGATCCCGTTCAAGGTCAGCAGCGAGATTATGTCTGTCCGCTACGACAGGTTTCTTACTGGTGCGGGAGTATATTGTGGTGTCGTCTGCGTAGATGCCTATTTGGGAACTGATTTCATCTGGGAGGTCGTTGATGTAAATAAGGAAGAGCGTCGAGCCCAGGATAGAGCCCTGTGGTACACCAGCATTCGTGCTGTAGGATGAAGAGGCATGCCCATTCAAAACGACCTTTATTTTGCGGTTATTGAAAAAATATTGGATTAGGTCAAGCAGGCGATGGATAATACCGTAACCCCGTAGCTTGCATAAGATGTTGAAATATTTCAGCATTGATTATGGCCTCGAATACTTTCTCGAATGTCGGTTGAAGACTGATAGGACGATAGTTGGATGGGTCCGAGGGTTCACCACAATTCTTAAATACAGGAACGAACGAAGAGAACTTCCAGCATGCAGGAAAGCAGGAAGCAGAAAGGCAGGAGTTAAACAGTTTAGAGATGACAGGGGAAAGTTCAGGAGCACACCTCTTAAGGACTATCACCGGGATTCCATCGTCTCCACTCGCCTTAAGGGGGTCGAGTTTTGAAATTACTCGGGATACTACTGTCGGGGAAATATATACGTCGTGCAGTTTGGCCTCAGTTCGAATAGGGAAGTCGGGTGGGTGTACTCCAGATGAATCAAATGTGGAGTTGGATGAGAATCTGCGGGCAAAACACTCAGCTTTGTCCGCGGATGACGTGAGAACCTCAAATTCTGGATTAAAGGAGGTATTGAGGATTTGCTATTGTTCAGCACTCGTTTGCAAATCCTCCAATAGTCCTTGGAGCCGAACTTGCGGTCAGCTATGCGCTGTTGCATTCTCTGAGCAAACAACCGTTTGGCGACATTTAGGGTTCTCTTGCTCTCATTGCGAGCAGACGTGAACAGGCGCCTAGTGTGACCAGATGACTGTCTCCGGAATAGACGGAAGTAATGTTTCCTGTGGGCAATGGTGGCTGAGCAGGCAGGAAAGAACTGCGGAGAGGAATGAGGTTTTAGGCAATACTTCCTGGTGGGTATGAAGGCATCAATGCCAACTTTCACCCATGACGAGACCTCAGAGGCAGTCATCAGCCGTTAGATCGAACACTTTTCCCCAAGGGACGTCGCAGCGAAAATCGCGAAAGGCATCCCAGTCAGCTTTTTGGTATAGTTAAGAGGTCCTATAGGTAGGGGACTCCTGGGGGGAGTGAGAGTGGAAAGAAATACTGAGAGAGAGTACAGCGTGGTCGGAGTTGCCGAGAGTGCAAAGCTGCGAGACTTGACAGGTGTCAGGCGCAGAGGTTAAACATCTATCTAGTAGTGAGGAATGACCCGAGGGAGTGCTTGGAAAGCGAGTGGGGAAGTCCACCACTTGTGTAAGGCTTGGGAAATAGCGAAGTTCATGGCGTGAATGCCCGCTGGATTAGCAACAGCGTTTTCAAACCACTCAGAGTGATGGGCGTTGAGGTCTGCGAATACAAATATGTGGGCAAATCGGTGATAGGAAATAGCCTTATCTATGTCGTCAGCAATGTTGTCAAGTAGTGAGCAGTCAGGAGAGGAGTGAGAACGGTAAAGAAAGAATAGGTAACTAACCAAACTGAGGAGAGACAGGCGGAGACATATGTATTGGTGGTCAGTAGATTCGAGTGAAGTCACCCTAGCTATGGGGAGGTTTTCGCTGACGTAGACACCCAGCTCATGCATGTGGACAGTGGAATCATTCCTTAAGAGGGGAAGATAACCAGGGATGGAGAGGTCAGAGGAGGGAATAGCTGAATTGAGGTTAGTTTCGCAGAGCGCAAAAATGTCAGGGGACTTTTCATGCAGGAATGCTTCTACACAAGGAAAGTTAGTACGAATGCCCCAGATATTAGTGAAAGAAAGTTTAATGGGTTTAGGTGGTTTGATTTTAACTGGTTTAGGGTCGTTTCTGATTTGTTTCATATGTTTTTGTTTATAGAAAGGGACCTAGAGTAGAGGATACAGGCGGTCATTATTCACGATCTGTCCTCGAAGGGAAACTGGCTGGGGCTGCAACAAGGTGTGGCCTCAGGGTTGCCCACCGAAAGCGCTTGCAGGGACACCTATCCATGCGCGACATGGCACTACAAGAACCCCGATATTATACAACTGTTGATCACAGCAGCCTCTCTTTACGCTACGCAACTGCCGCTACGCTAACTGCCAGTCGGAAGCAGCAACCAGGAAACTGCTAACCCGGTAACCTCACAGTGACGAGCCGTTGCCACCAACCAGCTAGATCGCAGGAAAATCACGGAAGAACCAATACCGAGGTCTGAAGAGAGAGAGAAAAGAGAAAGCCGGAAACCACATTCTAAACAGGGAACAAGGAGCAAGACTCTACTCCAGTTCAATAGATGTGGGAGGAGTATGGACCAGGCGATAGTGCGATCTATCTACTCCTATTTAAAAAAAAATTCCAAGAGTGGTGAGTTAACTAAGTTTTAACTTAGTTAACTCACCACCCTTGGAATTTTTTTTTCCAAATGGAGCAAAAAAGCCGAAAAAGATTAGTAAAAAAATACATAAATAAAAAAAAATTACACATACCACAGAGGTTAACCCATGAAATTTGAATTAAGAAATTTATATCTTCAACACCTGTCTTTTCCCGAAAATTAAGATCTGGCTAATCTGCCTGTCCGTGTACAAAGCAAACGAACGAATTTGAATTTGAAGAACAGACCATCTACGAAACTTAGAGATTTCACAGTGTTGCGGGGTGGGGTCGGTCAACTGTCCAGGAACGGTCACATCTTGGTAAGAATAAATAAATAAATAAATAAAGAGAATCTCAGAACAGTAAAGCTATTTTTTCCCAAATGGAGCATAAACTTCGAAAAAGATTAGTAAAAAAAATACATAAATAAGAAACGATTACACATACAGAGGTGAACCCACAAAATTTGAATTAAGAAATTTATATCTTCAACTCTTGTCTTTTCCCGAAAATTAAGATCTGGCTAAGCTGCCTGTCCGTGTACAAAGCAAACGAATGAATTTGAATTTGAAGAACAGACCATCTACAAAACTGATAGATTTCACAGGGTTGGGGGTGGGGTCGTTCAACTGTCCAGTGACGGTCACTATCTTGGCAGGAATAATTAAATAAAAAATAAATAAAGAGAACCCCAGGACAGTAAATCTAATTTTTTTTCCAAATGGAGCATAAACGACGAAAAAGATTAGTAAAAAAAAATACATAAATAATACATTTATCAAAATCATGGATAGTGCCTAATTTTTTAGGCATTATTAACCGGCCTAAATATTGATTTTACACCGACTAGTACGTATGCGTTAAGTAGGACTTTTCAATTTAATTAACTTGTTTTTAATTTCATTACTAAAGAAAATTAAAAACTGTGATAACACCCCAAACACTCGTATCCCTAGAATATATATATATATATATATATATATATATATATATATATATATATATATATATAGTTGCGTTGCGAATTGTGATAATGCTTAATGTCTAAGAATTTTGTTTTTGCAGTAGTCTTACTGATGAAATTTATTTTGTCAAACAATTTTTTATTGTAAGGATTTCGGTATCGGGACCTATATAGAGCTTTTATATGTTTAATGCAAAGAATTTGTTATTTGAACTGAACAGTTTCATCCCAACAGCAATGTTTCGTGGGTACAGCGTTATGATGCTTTCAGTAAATTCTAAGACAGCAGGAACTAACTTAGTTGAAGTCACAAACTCTTTGCATTAAATATACTCATTGGCTGCACCGCAAAAACTCCATTTTATGACTATAGTGATAACATCTATATCTAAAGGTATCTGTATGGAAAATCCTCTTTTCTTTAAATTTTTTTACATGTTCTACATCGAATAAATTATTTAAAACAAGCTATAAATCGGAGATTTGTATAAGATACGCTCATGATATTTTTGTTTTGATTAAAATGTGGATGAAATTGTAAATCTGAAAGCAAATTTAGTAAATATCTCAGAAATAAAATTTACCTATGAACTCATGATCAATAACAAAATTTTGTTCCGTGATGTCAATATAAAGCTAAAATCAAAGACTTTATCATCTACCTGTATAAAAATATCTCAAAAGTAAGAACTTTTTTCTTCCAATGCCTGGGAATATCGGAAATTGCAGTAATAATGAATTTTTTAAGCAGAGCGCATCAAAATATATTTGTAAGTGAAAAAAACAAATAAAAAAACATTAGTCAACTATAATTTTCCCAAATATGTAATTGGTAAACAAAAACATATTCTTACAAAAATGTAGAAAACATTATTAAAAATAACACACCAATAACATCAATATATAAGGTAATCGAATGCACAATAACTGTAAGCAGGACAACTTCTTTATAAGGAAAATTATTAAAAACAATAATTCTACTGTAATTTCCTCAAAAACATATAAAATTTATAATATATAGAAAATGGAAGACTGCAAATGTTTTTGTTTCTAATCAAAAGAACTCCATCAAATCTAAACTAGCGATGACTAATATAGTGAATGAATTTTAATGCCCAGTAAAGAACTGTGTTTCTTGTCATAAATCACTTACCTATATTGACAATACTACTACTTCTTAGCGTATATAGACAGCTCATCAGTGTGGATAGACATCCACTTGCTTACATCCCGGATCAAAACTTCACTGATTTGGCGTAAACTGGAGTGCCACCATAAGCTATATATATATATATATATATATATATATATATATATATATATATATTGTGTATTTCAAGAATAATCTCTGTTTTATACAGGTTGCATTGAAGATGACAGACACGGTTTTAGCATTAAATTTTTTATATAATTTTTCATGTGTTCTTATAATATCTTTAGTTTCAGAACTCAAATTTTATAGGAATCGTTCAAAGTTTTTGCATTTCGACGTCTTTAGGTTATACTTTTATCCATTATCAAGAATTCATTTTGTTTTTACTTGTTGACCTTACATCTTTCCCACAACCGTTCCATCCGATCTCGATTAGACACCCATGGAGATCTTCCAGGAGCTATTTGTTATATCCTCGTTGCTAATACATGCATAATAGATATCATCATCTACTTGCAAGATTAAAAATACTGGAGACATTACTAATTAAAAAGAGTAATCCTATACTTAATAACACCAATTATGCATACGGTATCAATGAGTTTACCGTGTTCGAAACATAGCAGACTCTATATGCACAAAGTTTCTACATGTTTATTTACAAGTAAAACAAAATAAATTCCTGATAATGACTAAAGTTATAGACGAAAGCCCTCAAAAGTACAAAAGCTTAGGCCAATTCTTATATAATTTGATTTCCGAAGAGAAAAAATATCGATATTTACATAAGCGCTTATATTATATGACGCTCTATTGTCGCTTGGGCAATTTTCTCCCTAAAAAGACACGAAGGATTAGGTATACAATTTTCCTGCAGTACGTTGCTATTTCTTCTCGGTAGACTGGTTGCCAACCAAGTCTACAAAACAGCAGATAAGGATAACTCTCTAAGAGAGCTCTAAACATGTAAGCATATAAATACATATAGAGCAAATATAAGAAAAATTAAGGCAGTCACGTTATTTCATGGTGAATAGGTAGCATGGGGCCTATTTCAGACGAACCATCATCAGCTTTTTTTCTCAAATAAAGACGGAAGCTGATGATGATTCGCCTGAAATAGGCCTATACTATATATAACATGTCTGCCTAAATTTTCCTTATATATATATATATATATATATATATATATATATATATATAACATACTGCACAGTATGATAATTCATTGCGTTTAGGTTTTTATAGAAAGTTTAGCAAATAGAACTTTTAACTTCGAACTAAGATTGAAGGCTATACTGCAAAAGCTGGAATAAGCAATTTCGCCATTTTCGGGTGATTCAACAATTGAATGTAATGGGCTCCTGTCATATCCGTTCAGTGCTACACATTCTATTTCTTCCGGCTGATGGTTCTGTGTTAGTAACTTGGAATTCACTAAGGATAATATTTCTAATAAGAGGAAGGTGATTTCTTAATTAATAGCTTCTAGCTTTTACAAGAATAGCAGATACTTTATAGAGTGAACACATAGAAGCCTATTTACTTTTAGTCATTATATATATATATATATATATATATATATATATATATATATATATATTTATATATCTATTGACTTTCATCATTATATATATATATATATATATATAGTTTCTTTCGAACTATGTTAACAAATTAGATTGAAGTTTAATAGACATCTTGCCAGAAGGAAAATCAAAAAATATATTCCGTTATAGGTATTATTTTGATGATTATCTACCATGATTGTTAGCATAATAATAGCTGCTATTGTTATGCATTTCCCAAAGCTTTTATTTACTGTCTTAAACTCTAGCCGTAGTGAGATGTGTGGAATAGCGTCAGAAGAATAAAAGAAACAATAAAAGAAAGAATAATACAAGTTGTAAAAGTTAATGTTCAATTAGAAACATTGAGAGTTGAAGAAATTTTCGTAGTAGTAACTGTTGGAAGGATAAAGAGAAAGAGGACAATGTCCTTGTCGCTTGAAGTTGAAGTTACATTGTAGATGTGTGTCTCGCGGCTCCAATCTGTGACTCTGATTGACGCTGACCGTGGCATTTTATGCTATTCAGATTTTCGCACTTGGTCGCGATAGCCTCAACACTTGCAAGTCGCTCCTGTTGGTCAAAAATCATTTTATCACTTACTTGCGTAATTTGGTTTCGACTTTATCCTTAAACACATGGTCAATCCTTTTTCTATTTGGGAAAACCAGAATTTCACACGTCATTCTGAATTTTGGTAAAAGTGAAGAATAACGTTGATTTTAATTAGTATCTTATCTGCTACAAAACCAGATAACAATATTTGTTATCTGGGAAATATAACACACCTTATGTGGCTCGACAGAATACAATTCATTCAATATTAAATGTAAATGTACTATATTATGCAGAGCTTAGCAAATAAATATATAAATATTATATATGGCTGTTCTGAAAATAATGGTTGGTTTTAGAAAAATAGTCTTCTCCTATAATATGATAACATAATATTTACATAAATATATATTACTTATTTTTAATGCATAAAGATTCATTTTGTCAATTTTATGTCAAACTCACTTACAATTTAACATAACTAAATATTTAATCTCCATCATTTACATGAATAAAAGAAGTGATGCGTTACAATTTTTGTAACGTGTCATTTATGAGTACAATCTTTGTCTTAATGTTTCTTAAACTGCTGTCAACAACAATAGAGAATAAGAGGAAAGGTCTACTTGTGGTTAGACAGTACAGTGAGGGTTTCTGAAGTTCCACAAAGGTGGTTACATGTTCTGAATATCAAGGTGATAGATAACTTCTATATGCAAACGAAAAGAACGGCGAAGCTGAAACTGCTGCTCTTGATGCCTCGAAAGCATTTGACAATATCTGACATGCTGACCTTTTGTGCTTTAGAGCTACGCTATTTCAAAACTAGTACTTCAATCATTTCAATTAAATCTTGAAATGAAAGTTGTTCTGAAGGAACAAGATTTCATATGTTTGGTTAATACGAACGCAGGCGTCCCTCAAGGCTCTATCCTAAGTTTTACATCACTGATCTTCCTGATATACTTAGTTCCCACGTATGCATTTTTGCAGATGACACCAACATTTACTTCCATATTTATATTTGCTGTCCTTTAAAAAAATCCCTCCAAAATTCAAGTAAATGGGGTAGAAAATGGTTCATAACTTTAAAAGCCAGCAAAACGAAGTTGCTCATCTTTAACCGATATATATGGCGGGTCAGAATTTTTTTCCTCGTGAGAATCAATTTTGTAAATTTATAAAGCTGCCATCTGTTCATGCATTGAGTGCTCGTTCCATGACTGCTTGGGTACTCCTGATATTCATCATGAGATTTTTGATAAAATACAACAAACCATCTGTAATATAATCAATCCTGACTTAGCAGCCTGCCTTATAGGGACTTGTGATGAAAAATGGATCCTTTATAACAATGATTATTTTTATCTCAATTGCTTGTTTATGATGATTCCGCAACCATTTTTCCAAACCCGAAATTCCAGAAACAGATGATTATGGTAACTGTCTGGTGATTCGTCCTTGGAAGTTTCTGGAATCTAACCAGACCATCACTGTTTAAGTTTAATGCCAGCATCTGAATAAACTGCTTATTGTTACTTTAAATGCAACCGACAATTGTAAATTCTCCTGGTCCATTTATTTCTTAAGAAAATGCCCGGCAATAAGATTCCAGAAAAAAATTCAGAATCTCAGTGTCTTTGGATACGAAACTTTGCCACCGTTACCCCATTCGTTGATATTTCGTCCGCTGACTATCTCCTTTTCAAGCATACTGATAATTTCCCAAGCCAAAAGACATTACTAACACAAAAGAAGCATAAATTACATTTAAAGACTTCTTATTGTGTAAACGTTTAGAGTTTTGCTATACAGGTTTCAACCAGGTAACTCGATGGTAGCACTATATAGATTTTCAGTGTTATTATTTTGACTGATTCAAACACAGTTTTAACATTATTTCAAAAATAAAAAAGTGATTCTAAAATCGGAAATCATTTCACAAATAAGAACATTAATACAAGCTTAGCGCATGTATTACAAGGAACAGTTGAAACTGGTGTCTTATTTATGCATATACACTTTTAAAAATCTTCTAGACGTTTAAGATAGATTCGGTTTTACTACATAAAACTAAAGAGACCTGGTTCAGCTTAGAACACATCAATTATTAAATATAAAAAATATGTTTGAATTGCTTAACTGCCAAAATGAAACTTCAAAATTACACTTCAACTCCGATTGAGGCCATAGGACCGATTGTGACCGAAATTTCAATTCAGACTAAAAATTATGTTCTTCAAAGTAAAAACTCCGTAAAACTTTTATCGAGTTGAATCATTCAAAACTCAAACTCGACTGAACTTCAAAACCACACGTCACACAACCTTTAAATCTCTCTTGGTATTTTGAAGAATTAAAATACTTTGGTAGATATTTTAAGTTGAATTTAAAACAAAGAATTAAATTTACGAAGTTGTATTATCTTAATACAATATAAATGAAAGACATTTAAAAATCACATCTTTTGCAGTTATTTAAAGTTTGAATATTTAATTGTCGTTTCTTATCTGCAAACAAATCTTATTTCGGGATATTCAAGCACCAGATGACGGTCAGGTTTTCAATCCTAGAATTATCCTGGTTCTAAAATGGTATAATATGTCTATGAAGAGCAAATGTCGCAAAGTTATAGGGTTTTATTCATACGGGCGGACTGACAGAATTTGCTGTTCACTTATTCACTTTGATGTACATAGATAGAAGATAGATATATTTGAATTTTTATCTGTTCCATTCTCATACTGAAGCAAATATCAATGTTTAAGCACTAGATGAAGTGCAAATATTTAAATTCAAAATCACCCGGAATGAGACTTTGAGTTTAATATTTTGACCATTTTTATTAATTTATTTTTGATTTGTTCTAAAACTTTCCAAAACATTAGAAATAATTTATAATTTAGATATAATGAAATAACGTCAGGATTACATTGGATATAAAATGTAAAAGAAATATGTTAAATATGTGTTTTGCAGATACGGGTTCTTGTACACTATCCGTAATCTACATTATTATCAGAGAAATACAGAATGAAATATAAAGAATAATGAATCACTATAGTGCTCTATGTTTTGAAGAATGAAAAGCGAATAAAAACTCGTGCCTCGTTTAATGTTTTCTATCATAAATCAATGGAATAATTTATTCGCCATCAGATTTCTCAGACATGCTGCAAAGACAAATACGCATTTAATTATAAAAAAGAACTATGAGTAACGGAAATATCAAAGAAAAATATCAGATAACATGGATCATTTATATTGATCAGATTTTTCATTTGACGTTGGTCAATGGAGGAAAATTCACAATAATCGATATTGTCACAGTTAATGAGGACAACTACGAGGCGCTAGGAGGATTCTCATTAATTAAATTGTTCTTGAAATTATTTGGTTTTAGATCATGAAGTATTTTCGAAAGCCATATAACAAATTAGTTAAAATAAACACTTGGTTTATAAACGTTCGTTTTGCATTAAACTGTATATCTTAAATGAAATTAAATGTCTTCACATTTTGTTACTTTTGCAGAAAAGACAAACATTTATGAAAATAATGCTAGAGTTTTGTATACTTTTCTATTCAATGTATATTTTATTAAAACATGGAGGAACGTGGATACTTAAATTTATATATAACGTAATTGAAATATGTATGTCTTTATATATGCTGATGTACGTATATTAAATCAATTTATACCTTAATTACAGCGATGAGTAGTTATTAATTACACTATATAATAGCAATTTATTCTTCTCGAATTTGTTTTTATTACAAAAATTCAACCTTTGTGTGCCTCAGGTGCCATTCAATATACAGGGTGCGATATGTGAATTGTGACACGATAACTAGGCGTATATTAAGGTGCTTTGTATTTTATTATAATAGATTAAAATAGAAAATGGTTAAGAGTAGAAAATAGTTTAAAAACATATTTAACAAAAGTGAAAAAGAAGAAGAATAAATGAATAAATAAACGCTTCTTCTTTTATGAGGAAAATTGTGGAAGAGACCAAGGGTATCCGATTACTGTTTTAAATCCTACCACACTTCCGGTAAATATTTGACTCAGTGATTTAATGTGATAAAGAGATAAGTTCAGGAGATAAAGTTCAGGATGTGGGTTTTCGAATGATCAGGTCAAAGGCTGTCTTTTACTGTATCTTGACCACACATTAAGAATTTTCCGGCGGAAGCTTTATTAAGATAAAAAAAAAGATAACTAAAATTTCAGACTTACAGTCGCCAATGTTTATCACCGGTGGTCTAAAGCATTTCCGGATTTCCGAATTTCCGGATTCATTTTAAATAAATAGAAGTTAGTGAGTTTCAAGTTAATTCCGCCGGGCGTGTGCTTCGAAGTAAGAATCTCCGTTCGTCTTGTTTCGGTCAGTTCGGATTTGTTGATCTCCATTAATTAGAGTTAGAGCTGTGTGTCACATTCGCCTGCCCCAACCGAAAAGGCTAACTCTAAACAAAATAAAGGATCCTTTCAACTCATCCAAGTGGTGGAAGTTCGTTCCTTATAGTTTAATCTTGTACCCCCAGCTTGAGGCTCCGACTTTTTCAACAAACTCCCGGCAAACATCACAGCGTGGAGAACGGCCGCCGGAGAAATTGTCCAGACACTCCGATGGGGTGTTACAGAATTGACGTCTAAATTACGCAAATATGAAGATATTTATTTTTAACAGACAAATTTAGCAAAAGTACACAATAAGGTATTAAGATACTAAAGAATAATTATATTCAATAAATCATCATTGTCTTCAATCACGCCCTTCAGAATCTCATTCCGCTCTTTACGAAGGTCTTCTTGTTTTAATGACAGATTTCTGCTAAATTCCTTGACTTAAGTTTGTGCTTGGTGTTGCAAAGAGAATTGTTGGTCTCTTGTTCAACTTGGATAACACATTATAATCAATGGTGTTGCAGACTAGCGAGTTAGGTGGCCAGATGTAAGGAGTTATGTGGGACCATAAAATGTTTGACAGCCATCGCTGGGTTTCCCTGCTATTGTGCCATGATGCAGAGTCATGTTGCCAGGTAGCACTACCTCTTGAAAACATTTGATGTTAGTCTAAAAGAATAAATAGAAGCATAACGCTGCCATTACTATTGATCACTCGAAACCCCTTCGTAATCACCATCGAACTCACTGAGATTTACATCCAAACACTCTGAAATATTCATATTATATTCTCCACCAAGTAGTACAGCATGTCATTTCGAAATTTTGGGCCAATGAATAATGCCTTTTTTTTGAAAGACAGTGCCGAAATAAGACTAATACACTGTACAATCTACAAATTAAACAACAAAGTTCATTGAAAATATTAAAATAGCGGCAATCCGTATGTCTATCCGGGTAACCTAAAAGAAATTCTGAAATGCATCCTCTGTTTAATGTACAGAGTAAACTGTTCTCTACCTAATTCTTATACCTAGCCTTGTTTTTATTTTCGTCTTGGTCAGATATTGGTTATCTTGTTGAAACTGAATCAGAATACACATTGTCCTATTAACATTGAACATACAATTTCTATGTCGCAAAATCTAGTAATCAATTCTTTACGTCGCAAAGAAGTTCTCCAACTCTTAGGAGAATTGGAGCCTTAAACATAACTTGCATACTAATAGTTGCTGCTTTATTGCCTCATGCCATACTTGACTGAATTCACTGATATTTTTGTCTCGTTAAAGCTGCTGATACTGTAAAAGACTTGCTACCATTTGTCTGTCTTTCTTTATTCGCGATTCACATATTGCATTTATCAAATTAAGTTTTTATACAAGTTTGGTATAATGATGTTTATATATGTTTTTTTTAAAGTTTCAATCGCTTTTTTAGTTTTCTAATCTTCTCCCAAATATTTATTAGATCCTGGAAAATGAAAAAGAGTATTGGAGAATTCTCCACGATTATCACCATAATGATTTCTGAATCTACGAAAATTTATATTGTCATAAGCCAAAATAATGAAAATGTGTAAAATGCATAATTATCATTCTGATATTGAATTGAATATTAAGTTTCAGTGTAGAGTTTAATCTTCTCTTTATAGACTGAGAAAATTATTTGTTATTGAACTGCGGAAAACGAAAACTGGCCTTGCGCATATGTGTACCTTAAAAATAAGTGATTCTTCTTCTACATGTCGCATCAATTCAAGACATGTCTATCATAGCTCTTTAAAACTTTCAATCTATTGTGGATCTAAAAGTTGTCTTACACATCGTTACGTTATCTTTTCACAAAATTTCGTCAGGGACGGGTCTAGGTGTCTTTCTCTTGGTCGGTGAGATATCTGTTTTCTAATCCGTCTATTCTTATTATGTGTCTAAAGCATTTTATCGGTTTTTTCTGGCTATTTTTTTCATTCATTATCTTTAATCCTTTTGTCTACGTAATTTTCTGTAACTTTCTGTATCACTACATTCTGCTGGTTCCAGTTTCTCAATGTCAGTGGGACTGTTTTCCACTATCACAACCATATGGAATCATGGATATTGCACAGCAATCTACTACCGTTTTCTATATTTCTAATAAGAATGTTCTTTTTATCAGTACTTTGCATAAGTTTTAAATGGCTTCTTTTCCTAATCCAGCTTGGATTCGGATTTATGTGTCATATCTTTTATCCTGTGTTAAAGCACCTCACAGACAATGCTGAAAAAGTTCAACAACGTACTGCCCATAAAATATTCTCAGACAGGCAGTATGGCTTCCGCTTCGCCAGGTCCACGGGCGACACGCTAACGACTATCACAGAGTATATCTTCCAGGAGTCCGATGATGCTCGTGCTGTTGCCCTGAACATCTCCAAATCTTTTGAAAGGTTTTGGCTTGCTGGCCTTCTGTGCAAGCTACGGGGTTACGGTATTACAGAACGCTTGCTTGATCTGATCCAATCTTTTCTATATAACCGCATAATTAAGGTTATCTTGAATGGGAATGCCTCCACATCTTACTGTACAAACGCTGGACTCTATCCTAGGACAGACGCTCTACCTTATTTTCGTAAATGATCTCCAAGACGTGACCAAGTGCCAAGCATTTACCCAGATGACATCACAATTTACTCCGGAATCAGTAAGAAACCTGGCGCGGCGGATAAACATAACGTTGCTGCTGATCTTGAGAGGGATCTACACTCAGTGGTGGAATGGGGAAAGAAGTGGCTTGTACATTTCAATGCGTTTACGATGAAGCTGCTCTCTGTCAATCATCTCAGGCAACTCTTCCTGCATCCCATAAGCATGGACCAAGTGAGTCTCTCTGAGAGTAATACACTGCGCCTCCTCGGCTTTACCCAATGTTCCGATTTCAAATGGAATCATTACTTTAACTCAATAGCTAAATTCCCCGCTAGGAAGTTTGGGTCACTGTGTCGGGTCAGGTTGTTTTTCCGCTTGAATCCATCATCTTTCTTTTTACTCTCCTCCTATCTATTTTTTACGCTTATGTATCACCCCTGCACATCAGTGGCGTTACCGCCTTTCTCGGGGTGTTACGACTAAAAAAAGATATTTAAACTTTTGTTCTTTTCTGATGTTGACATCCCCAAATTGCAACTAAACAAAACCACTGAACAAGCACAATGGGTATAATGTTTCATCGAAATCCAATATGAGAATTATGTTCTGTGGATGTAGCGAAAAATTGTTAAAAGAAACACCAAGTTGTGTTAGCTTCCGTGTTTTGCAGATGAATTTCAGGGAAGCATAAAGTATCATGCTGAAAACAGAAACTGATCAAAACCTAGAAGTGTTGTCTACAACATGTGGTACCCCATCTAAGTGTTTCATATGTTTCAAAATACTTTATATGTTTAAATTTGTTTAAAAAAGTATACTGGGTGGTCATGGGATGTCTGTCCTTCAATTTGGCAGCACATAAGTAACAATAAGATTTTGGAGAGGATGAGCACGAGAAGGAAACTGATATTTAACATCAGGAGATGACAACTGAAGGTGTTGGGACAGGTAATGAGGAAAGAGGGCTTGGAGAACCTGATGCTCACGAAACAGATAGAGGGAATAGGTACAAAAGAAAGCAATACATGACATACTTGAGAGACTTGAGCAGATTGCTGATGGAGCGGTAATTGAGTGGGATAACAAGAAAAGGGGTATTAAGAACGACAATTGATAAAATGATGTGGAAGGCTATGATTGCCTACGTCCTGAAATGACACAGCACGTAGAAGAAGATATAGTTAGATTTCATCTTTAGTTTTATGGTTGTTTTAAGGCGTACAAAATTTATGGACAAGAAGTATTCACGAGTTCTCTGCAATATTTCAAACACAAAAATTATTTTCGATCTAATCAGAGTCATAACGAAAAATAAGTGATGCCATATATATTTCTGTAATTTACAAACAAATCATGACATTTTTAAGCAAAGTATTTTTGTCAGTAGCTTTCAAAGAACGTGATTATTATTAGTGGTCGTATAATCATTATTAGTGGTCGTATAATCATTATTAGTGGTCGTATACTCAGTCATTATTTTATGCATAATATTTAATGAGAATTCAAACTGATAATTATTCGGCAAAGTAGATAAAAGCTTCTCATATATACGTTAATGACATTTACGTGGTCAGAATAGAAAAGATAATTATAATATCATGACGAGGTAAAGAATTTTATGTAGCGACTTATTATATGAAGTGCAGATGTAAGTGTCACCGTACGTAAATATGCAAACCAGCCTCGTCTGTTATAGTTTGAAATATCGGTTTGGCTTTTTGAAATGCCAAATTGCTACGCCCAGCAGACGAGCTCAGAATATCTTCAAAACGGTAAAAAAATGTAGTGTTCTTGTTTGCCTTTAAAAAATTCAGTACTTGTTTGTAAATAACAACACATATTTTTCATTAATGTTTCACACTTTTTCCAGTAAGATTCTGATTAGATCAAAAATAATTTTTTACTTTGCCATTGTATTTCAGAAAACCTTCTCTAGATTCCTATTTCTGTTGGATCAAACTCTTCAACTTGGACGATGTTATCTAACATTCACTGGCATGTAGGAGTATTGGTATTACATTACTCTCTTTTATTTGTTCTAAGCATCATTTCTTTTATGATTTGTTGATCTTTACAACGTTAAATTCAACGTCCGTTTTGTTCCAAGGGAAGAATATTGTATTTATTGAGAAAAGAGTAAATCGTGTTTGTTAGGACAGAAGAGATCAACTTATATTATTATGATTATTATGATAATTATTATTATTATTATTATTATTATTATTATTATTATTATTATTAGTAGTAGTAGTAGTAGTAGTAGTTGTGTTGTCGTTGTTATTTTGTTGCTATTAGCAGAATATACTTTAAGAACATTCATTCCAATGTCAAATAAAATATTTGCATTTACATTTTAAAGGGTCTAGATATATATATAAATTATGACAACGAATCACATAATAATGTTTTTAAGTTGACGATCAACGCACGTATATTGTCAGTACATATTCTTTAAATATATATTTGTTATCATTTTACTGCAGAGGAAAATTAAATTTCGAATAAGAAAATTGACTGCGTTAGAAAAGGGAGATAATTTTAAAATCTATTGTGCACTATATTTAGCAACGAGATTTATGAAATGAACATCTCGTTACTGCCCGGGTTCAGTAAGAACTGAACAGTCAAGCGAAAGTTATTCGCATCTACAAGGAATAAATTATTTTTTTCGTTTAGCTGCAAAATTCTATCGGGTTCTTGGGTTTTTTCACTCTTCCAAAGACCACAAACAGTATAAAGAAAGAAACAATGTATATTTTTCTTTAGCTTTCCTGGTTTACACCAGTATTTATATCCACGTCGATGAACGCAGAAAACTATTTGTGTATATGTGTTTTGAAAAATGGTGAGAATATAGTTTTTTTTCTCTAATGCCAAAAAATATGTGACGCACAACAAACATATATTGAATTAAAAGCACATACTTACAAATTACATATAAAACCTCATATATATATATATATATATATATATATATATATATATATATGAATTTGAGCACTCTAGCTATGGGCGTGTTTATACGCGCTAAAAAGCCTGCCTTCTTCTACTTGACGCTCGTGGCCTAGGGGCAGAATCGCCAATTCTGTCGGGTTTCAATCCTGGGTTAGGAAACGACCGGAGTCTAAGCGGTACTGATGAGCTGTAATACAGCGAAACAGATCTGTCTGCGGATGACTATAGTATATATATATATATATATATATATATGAGCTTGTATTTATGTAATTGATACCTACAAATATACACATGTTTATATGTAAATTACATATATATATAGAGAGAGAGAGATAGATAGATAATTTACACATATGTATACGTGTATATTTGTACGTATACACAAAATATGTATATGACTCTAAGTCTATTTGCTTAAATTCTGTTTGTTTATCTCTCTCTCTCTCTCTCTCTCTCTCTCTCTATATATATATATATATATATATATATATATATATATTATTTTAATCGTTTTACCCAAACCAAGGCAGTACCGATACTGGTGCAGATAGGTCTACATAAGAGAAGACTGAAAGTTGAAGCAGCAGAAGAGTGAAGATAAAAAACAGCACTAGTTACTGGGAGTGCAGGAGAAAGGCCAAGATAAGGATGGAAACAATAGTGTGAAGACAGCTGTGAGGGTAAATTGAGAAAGGTAAAAAGAACAAAGTATACGAGGTGATGGCGGTACAACAAGGGAAGGAATGAAGTCAAGTGAACAAGTGCTGGGAATTGACATTGCCTTTAAATTCTTAATTGAAGCTGTCAGGGAAGCAATATATGAAAGTGAATTCCACAAGCGGGAAGTACGAGGACGGAAGCTGATGGAGTAGAAGTGGCGTCTGCATTTAGTAGATTTAACTGGAAAAGGGTGGGACCTTGTTGCCAGTTTGGTTGCTCAAGTAAATTATTGTGGAGCTTATCTCGTCGTAGCATTAGCCAGGAAAATATTTGTAGAATAGACCCCACAACCCGCCGACGTGAATGTGGGTGGAGTCGAGCTGCCAAATCGGGACAGATCAAGTTACAGATTCTCTTTGGAGCTTGTCGAGAACCCTGAGATAAATGTCAGAGGCGCCAAACCAGATATGACAACAGTGTTCATGCACGGTCGGATGGTTGACTTGTATATGTCCAAGATGGTCTCAGGTGGGAAATATTCCTGGTCCGACGCAGTGACTTCGCCGTATTATCGAGGGTTTGGTATCTGTACTCCGTAATAATAGTCAGAATATCGGCATAGGACCTTGCAATGTAGAAGCCATACTGTTTGTCTCAGAATAGTTTCATGGTCAGTATGATTTTGTCTCGAACAATTTTCTGAAAATTGGTAGGAGGGTTACAGAGCAATACTTTGATAGATCCGTGGATTCTCTTTGAACCGAACTTGCGATCAGCTATGTGCTGTCGCATTCTCTCAATAAACAACCGTTTGGCGTCATTTATGGTTCTCTTGCACTCATTGCGAGCAGATGTGAACAGGCGTCTATTGTGATCAGAGGACAGATGGGAGTTCAGGATCACATTTCTTCAGGACAATAACCGGGATTCCGTCACCTCCGCTCGAATCTGGGATCAAAGCACTCGGCCTTGTCTACAGATGCCGTAATAACCTCAAATTTATTGATCAAGGGTGATAAATGTACCGCCAATAGTCTTTCGAACCGAATTTGCGGGCAGCTATGCGCTGTCTCATTCGTTCAGGAAACAGCAGTTTAGCGTAAGTCATCTTCTTACACTCATCATGAGCAGAGGCAAATAGGCGCCTATTACGGTTAGACGCAAGGCTTCAAAATAGCCAGAAGACCCACACACACACACACACACACACATATATATATATATATATATATATATATATATATATATTGATTGCTAAATTCAGAAATCAGAAATAACCTTACAGAAAGAATTAAATAAAATGATCTTAAATATTTAATTCTTGAGTGATTATCAGAACCAAGAAAAATGCAAGATATGAGAAACATTAACAGTTACAAAACGTTCAAATTCCTTGAGAAAAAGTTTGAATTATGTCATAGAAAAATGCACGTACGCGCAAGCATAAGTTAGAAAAATGCTATTTATCTATGCACATATATTTATCTTTTTATTTCGTGGGAACACAAATGCCCACTGCCTGTTAATAAAATGCTACATTCTGCCTATGACAGACGGTTATATCAAAAGTGAAATCACCATGATCATGATAATAACTAGTCATAGACATAATGAATTGAATACTCTGGTTGACCCCTTCCTACTCAGCAAAATACTTTTAGGGTTCTATATAGAGAACCGGATGTGCGTTGTGGTGCATTTGATATCGGCTCGGAACGAGAAATCGGGAAGCCGAGTTCGAATTCCGGCCGAATTCATTGTATTCACTTAAGCTCAAATAACCTTGGGAAAGGTATTGATCCGTCTATTCCTTCCAGTTATGGGTTAAATAACAGGACAGATTGGCTGCTATAGCCTTGGTCGGCAACCAGTCTACCGCAGAAAGCAATGGCAATCTACTGCGGGATAATCTTCTGCCTTGTCAGTCATGTCTCTTTCGAGACATGATCGTCCCAGTTTGTATCACGTATGGCACTTAACTGACTGATAGAGCACTAAAAAAATTGTTATCTGGAATTGGAGTCAAAGTAGAGTACCAACCATGAATCCACGTATAAGTAATTCAGTATAAGAAAAAATAAACAGAATACGCTGTGCCAGTGATACTCCCCGACAACACCATTTACTATGAAAAGAAGATATCAACTTGAAAATTCATGTTTCTCAGTAGCCTCCTAGATCAAAATGTTTATACTGAAGACATATATGGCACAAAAACCGTTCAGAAATAACTTAGATTTATACAAATGTTACCAAAAACCAATAATGAAAATGACTTTGAGCGAGTAAAGCCTGATGATCTTGACAAAGACTGTTCTTCTTTGAACAGAATCTCAAGAATCTCAATGAAAAGAACGCTATCAAATAACAGAACAGCATTAGTTTATGACTACTAAAAGCTGCATATACTTAAATAGAGAGCCCATGGAACTTTAAATAAAGATAACAAAATAATGAAGAAGTTAATATTACGCGCTAAGAAATCCCTATTAATATTGGAAAGATCAATAAATGTGACTAGACTTGAGAAACCTGAACTCTTAGAAAACATCAACTGAAAGACTAAAGAAATTAAACTGAAAACAGTACTGGCTGCTCTACCAATAAATGGCAAATGTTTTCTTGTAAAGAAAGATTGCGTTACCATTACCATTAAAAAAGTGAGCAGTACACGTGTTAAAAGGAAACTGACTGTCATTATGCAGTGTTGAATCCCAACCCCACATGTTTTTTTAGTTTTACACACATTCTATACGCGTTATTTCAAACTCGCTATATAAATATAGCAAATGTTAAATGATATATTTGTAAATACACACAAACACACATATATGCATAGATATGTGTTCAATATTGATTGATTTTGATTTTAGTCTTATCAAACCTTTTACGTTTATTTGAAATATTATCAGAGTGTATAATCTTTTTGGAGATAATAACAATTTACTTATACAATTTCTACTAATCTTTTTTTTTTAATCATATCTCCCCGAGCAAGGCAGTAACGCAACTGATGTGCAGGGGGCTACGTGAGAGTGGAAAGATTTGGTAAAGAAAAGCCAGAAACCACATCCTGAACAGGGAAAAAGGGATGAGACTCTTCACCTGTACAATAGACGTGAGTGGAGTGTGAAGCGGGCAATAGTTTAGTCTATCTACTCCAATTGAAAAAAAAAATGAAAAAGAAAAGTGAAAAGATTGGAAAAGAGAAAGCCGGAAACCACATCCTGAACAGGGAACAAGGGATGAGACTCTACAACTGTACAATAGACGGGGGTGGAGTGTTAACCGGGCGATAGTTTAGTCTATCTACTCCAATTGAAAAAACATGAAAAAGAAAAAGAAAAGAAAAGTGAGAAATGTGGAAAAGAGAAAGCCGGAAACCACATCCTGAACAGGTAACAAGTGATGAGCCTGTACACCTGTACAATAGACGTGGGTGGAGTGTAAACCGGGCGATAGTTTAGTCTATCTACTCCAATTGAGAAAAAATGATAAAGAAAAATAAATGAAATGTAAAATGATTGGAAAAGAGAAAGCCGGAAACTACATCCTGAACAGGGAACAAGGGTTGAGCCTCTACACCTGTACAATAGACGTGGGTAGAATGGGAACAGGGCGATAGTTTAGTCTATCTACTCCAATTGAAAAAAAAATGAAAAAGAAATAAAAGAAAAGTGAAAAGATTGGAAAAGAGAAAGCCGGAAACCACATCCTGAACTGGGAACAAGGGATGAGCCTGTACACCTGTACAATAGATGTGGGTGGAGTGTGAACCGGGCGATAGTTTAGTCTATCTCCTCCAATTTAGAAAAATGATAAAGAAAAATAAATGAAATGTGAAATGAATGGAAAAGAGAAAGCCGGAAACCACATCCTGAACAGGGAACAAGGATTGAGCCTCTACACCTGTACAATAGACGTGGGTGGAATGTGAACCGGGTGATAGTTTAGTCTATCTACTCCAATTGAAAAAAAAATGCAAAAGAAAAAAACGAAAAGTGAAAAGATTGGACAAGAGAAAGCCGGAAACCACATCCTAAAATTAATAATAAAAATTTTAAATAGGGACGATGAGTTAACTAAGTTTTAACTTAGTTAAAGACCAGTAAAAAAATTTCTTTGAAAAAAATACAAAAAAAATTATTATAAAAATTTTTAAATTAGCCAAAACAAAAAATTAAAATAAAATAAAATCAAAGCAAAATCCTCACTTACTAGTAAAGTTGTTCCGAACACCACCCGCCAAAAAAAAAAAAAAAAAAAAACTTGCTCAACCAGTGATAGAAGGATCATTTTATCATTTTGGATACTACGTGCGTGTATGTGGGGGGTATGGGAAGCAACTAACTAGACAATGGCCGAGCAAAGAAGACAACCAAGGAATTTAACAGAGGCATCTATACTATAAATGGTGGAGACATTAGATTCAGTTATTTCGAAAGAGTATTTGCATGTGAGCGAATAAGGAATCTATTCTTGCTGGAATTCATCTTTCCTACTTTCAATTCTGAAACGTTATCAATTATTTTACCCGCCTATCCAAGCTTACGGCACCTGATATTCCCAAGAATCCAACCGTCTAGGAATTGACCAGACACGACGTTGCTTAACTTCAATGATTGCACAAAATCTGGTGGTTCAACGTGATATGCCTATTAACATTCTATATTATATTCTAATCTGGTCAACTCATTTTGAAATCAAATTAGTCACTGCAAACAATTTTAATAAAATTTATACGACAAACTCATATATATATATATATATATATATATATATATATATATATATATATGTATGTATATAAATACGTCATGCCAGTTGAAGCTAATAATATAAATCGTTATTAACAATATTTCTAAGAGGTTTTGAAGAAGAGTAAGTTTTTATGTTACCAAAGATTTTTCACAATAAATTTATAAATGTATCAGAATTATAGAAGTTCCAGAGACATATATCCGGCTCTTAAAATTTCTTATAAACACGAGAAATTATCAACTTATTATTTAGTATTTTGATGTAGGATTCTTAATATAGTAAATATTCTTTTATACATATTTCATTTTTTAAGGTTTTGTAATTTGTTCTTATTCTAGTTCAAATAAGATTGGCACATCTAAATGCTGAATTCGAATTCCAGTCTTATTCGTTATAATATTTTACGATCAAATAACTTTGGGAATGTTACGAATCCATCAGCCTGAAATACGGGTTAAATAGTAAAATATGTATCTGGAAATATCATTGCTATAATCAAAAATTAATATTCACTAGCAAATTTCTTACAGCTCTGAAAATACCATTCAGATTCCGATATCCTGCTATTTAATAAATAAAAAAATATGATCATTAACAAATTTGTTTTAGGTATTCTAACTTCGCATATATTATTTGCTTAGATATTATTGTGTCATACATGAATTCCCTCTCCTCATTAGGTGGGGTACAGAAGTGATGACATTGTAAACAATACGTTTCATATTGAATTATATTGCATATAACTACCTGAGTATAACAAATTCTGACCAATACGGATTTATATGAATTCATCAGAAGTAAGGCTGTAAAGCCATTTAAACGCAGGGGTTACTGGGTGTGAGAGAGTTAGAGAACAGAAAGGATATTAAGGAACGAGAAGATCTGAAGAGCAATGTGAAAGACAGTATATAACAGTTGGCATTGCATGTAAATTAAATTTTCTGGGAAGAAGCCGGAAGACAGTTCCACAAGCGAGGATTGCAAGAAAAGAAACTTTTATTATAGGATTTACTGGTACGTCTAGCCAATTCAATTATCAACCAATGGGACGTTGTTGCTAATGTAGCACTCAGCATAAACTCGTAAAATCTATGTATTATAGCAAATATATCGTACGAACAATTACCATGAAAGTATTTACAGAAATAACGTAGGGGAACTACTTCAATTGAGGTGGGAAAGTTAGGGAAACAAGACGCCAGATCAGGCCAAATAATGTTACTGATACATCTTTTGATTTTTACCAAGAATCTCTAAATATGTCGCAGTGGCACTGTTCCATATGTGGCAGCAATATTCGATACATAGACGAATGGTAGGCTGACGAATATGAAAGATAAATTCTCGTGAAGAAAATGTTCCAGTACGACTCAGATTCCATATAGTCTTTCTAATTCAAGTTCGCCTAACATGTCTCAACGAGTGACTCTACTGAAGGTTAGCACTAAGCATGCTGATGGAAGATAGAAAGCGGTCTCCCATAATAGTGAGTAGTTTGTTTTAGAGGCACTAAAATTAAAAAAAAAATCTTTACCCCAGTTAAGAGGATGCTGGATGTCTAATTCCATATCATCCGCCAATTTGACCTTATCGATCTGATCAGACTTACAATCAAGACATCATGAATAAATGTTGTTTTATTAGGACAGATACCAAGTTAGAGTTGATGCCATCAATGACTGCAAAATCTCAAGTTTAAAATAGACGGATTTTCCTAAATTAGAGGATGAACAGTACAAGTTTTGCTTTGTACTTAAATAAAATAAGTAGCTACTATCTGGGGTAAAGCCCTGGATTTCTCCTTATAAAACATTGTTAGAAGTCTGATGACTAGAACAGTGTGGAGTTTGGTTTTATCACTGAGCTGGTTTAATTCTGAAAGTGATGGACTGATTTTGATTGAGATTTAAAATAAGATAGAATATGAAATATGCGCGAGGACTAGAAGGGTGTTGAAGCCACGTCACCGCTCTCACATTACTTGGCGTGTTTTGTTCACATCGACTGAAAATAGCACCACGATGCTTCATTCACACTTAAAGGCCCATCGACTTATACTGGCATATTAACATTAAAATAAAGGAAGGAAAATAAATGTGAGAATATTAATCGCCGTAGATGCAGCACTGGAGACTGAAGAATGGCCGTTAGGTCACAATATAGCAAGAGAAACATACAATGCAACATTCTTAATAGTGATTTTTCTAAGCTCAAATTAGATGTGGAAAAAAGACGAAAATAAGACGTACCCAGTAAGCATCGAGCTCAGTTCTACTGATTCTAGCAAGAAAAGCTTGCTAATAATTACACCACCTCAAAATGCCAACGCATCATTCTTAATTGTTACAAATTTATTCTTGGCTTGCATATAGCATTCTATTTATATTCAACAAAATCGCTTAGGAATATTTCGTTCAATTTTATAGTAGTATTTTTTTTAATAAGGCTTATACTAGAAATTAGAGACAATAAAAAAATTTGAACTGGAAATAATAGCTGTCAAGGTAGAATTTATTTAAGCCTCATGAATGATAAAAAAGTGAAATGCATTATATACAAAACAATCACTCAACATAGATAAGATTACAGTGATTGAGTAATGTTGTATGTGGTTTACTGTATAACGAAGTAATTAAAACTAGGGTGCTTTTCTTTAGAACGATGTTTGGTTGCTCAGCCTTACTATTCATTATCGTCTACTTAGCAACCATCATTTGTTTCCCTGAAATAGTCTGGAAAAAGTGTTTCTATTCATATACAGAATGATAGAAAACACAATAATATTCAATATTTGTGATGACAAGCGGTCAAATTTGAAATCGTAGATAATATAAATAACTAGAGAATTATACTGAAATATGATACATCATTGAATACGTTGTAATTGACAATGTTTCGTTCAATATCAGAGAAAAAATGAAAACAAAAATATTCAAAAATTTATAAACCTAATCTTGGAACAAAGAATGGTCTGATTTCTTGCAAGACAAGATTTGAAACCATATCTTTTAATTTTGTTCAAACGAGCTGTTGCTTCAGTAAAAAACATATAACTATGTTAAGCCATCGTAACTGAAAGTGAAACAGTCTAATTAAAGAGCATGCCATAAAGATATCCCGAAGATACTCTATGTCAGAATTATTTATATTAGGCTTCTGAAAAACAGGGTTAACCGCTAATCAGTTTTTATAAATAAACAGAAAACAATCATTTAAAAAGAAAATGTTTCTTGTAATTTCATATTCATGAGATATATAAAATATTTTTCAGTAGGGTGATTTTCTAAGCGTAGCATACATATGACACAAGGCCGAAAGTATGAAGCAACCAACGAAGTAAAACTCACTCTTTATGCGTTATTGCTATAGCGAGATAAGATTGCTAACAATTTCACCACATCGAGCTGGCCAAAGATATTTTTCAGTAGGAAAGTTTGATTATTCAAGAGGCAAAATTTAATGATAATTACCAATGATAGAAAAAAACATCTCTCCGTTAGTATTATACACCGAGCAATGATATATTTGAGAATAGCCTTTTACTTGCAAAAATGCATTTAACACTCACAGAATGAACATTTAGCGTGAATGTCTGTAAACATTTATAAAATAATTTACTTAAATCATTAGCAGGAATAAAGTTTTTTTTTAATTATTTCATGTACCCTAACACTTAACGCACTCTCTAATGTTTGTACGGGTTTCTTTCTATTTTTTTTTTTTTTTTTGGTGTGGAGTGTCAACATTCTGACTGTGTCATTATTTTCTCTTTGAAATACATGTTAACCATTTTAGTTGTTACTAATAGAAACTACAACATATAAAGATATTCAACCAGAATATCTTTATATGTTGTTGTTTCTATTACTTGGTACAGATGTTTTTCGTAATTCTGCTGAGCCAATCATTGAGCTTTGATGATTTATAAAAGTTGAATTTTTAATCGGTGATATGAGGAACAGTTGTTTATATCTGATAGTTTAAACGTTTTTAATTAATTCGGCGCCATACATAATATCCAAATACGAGTCTCTCTCTGGTTCATGTCTTGGATTTGCAGCCTTTGCATTGAATCGTTACCTACATCTACTGTTAAAAATTTGTATACATGTGCCGAACCAGAATGTTTCTTTCTCGTTTGAATACATTTTGCATTTTTATAAATCTACTATTCGTCCATGAACTGAATTGTGTTGCCATATCTCGTCAGGTGCTCCTGCTGTTCATATCAAGGCTATTGACAAATTCCAAAGTAAGATCTGCAATATAATCAATCCCGATTTGTCAGCTCGTTTCTAGCCACATTCTCACCAACAGAATATGGCTTCGCTCCGAATTTTCTACAAGTACTTTCCCGGTTTATGTTTTGAGGGTCTTCATTCCGTGGTACCTCGCTTTCATGAATTTACTTGTGGAAATAGATTAACAACTACGTCCCATCATTTTGCCGTAAAAATAGGCAAATGTAACCGTCACGTCTACCCTACAATCTCTTTTTCTCGAACTTTCCGCCTGTAAACTACTATCCCCATGACTGCTTCTCTGATAGCGACAATGTCCAAAAGTTTATATGCAACGCCAATTTGCATCTACTATCTTCTTGACTTCCACTCCTCTTTTACCCTTTCTAAAACATCCCTGTACTGTTTCCTTTTCTGTCACCCCTCTCCCCTCACCCCTCTCCTATCATTGTAACCCATTGCGCACCAGTGGAAGTACTGTCTTGCTTGGGGTGAAACGATTATAAGAAAGTATCTACAACTAGTGTAGTTTATTGTTTGTTTAATTTCTTCATCTGATATATAGAACGTTGAGAACTGTACCCACACTGATTTAATTTCACATCTACCAAATGATAACTTATTAAGATGCAATTGGAAGAAAATTTCTCATATAGCTAAACTGGTTAATATAATCTATAACAAAAGGAGCTAATTAAAATATTGCTGTATAAGCATTTGATATTAACATTATATTGTCAATCAAAAATACATCATAAAAGTTATAAAATAATTAGGCATCAAACAAATGACATTAACAAAATCATATTAAATAAAAATAACATTCTGAAAAAAAAAGAATACGAAAAACTAAACGGATTTTTTTTTCTCCTCATGGTGTAACTTTGTCGACAAATGATAGCGGATAACTTAGAAGAAGTCTAGTCATTCCATTCATCTTTAGTTTTATCAAACGGACATAGACATTCATGACTTTTTGAAAATTTTGCCTAATGAGTCTTTTGTCTTTATTTTAAATATCATTTCTTTAATACAAAATTACAAAAAGTGTTCATATTAAATATTATAGGCAACGTTTCCAAATTTGATCTCTAATCTGTGTGAACTTCGCTTTTGAAAATATATAGTAATCACGCCCAAGATATTTTAATATAGAAAAACGTTATTTATTCAGCACATTAAAAATAAACAGTATAAAAATTGAAGAATATTTTAGTTCAAGTTTTATAGTAAATTTCATTCGAGGCTGCTAAGGTGAGCATCAAATAAACATTTAATGCCCACCTGCTCATAATGAAAATTACTAGAAGAAACGTTACAATTACAGTTTATTTTGATTTAACGGGTTTCTTGGTCAAAGGAAATTTTCTCTTTTTGTTTTATCGACCCAGCGTTATTACTACGCATCGCCTTTGGTAACAGTCCGGTGTTAGCATTGACCGTATTAACCACATGAATAGCCAGTCTTTAATAAGATTTATGCACAAGAAAATGTTGCCTCAGTTTGCTTGGACGAGCACACATGACCCAGTACGTAACTGGCTCAATGGATCGATCGGCCCTATTTTTACGGTGCTACTTTCTATACTTTTATTGACTCATACATCAGGAAAGAGTTCATTTCTAAATCCGGTCTTACTGTTTTTTCAAATACCAATATATTGGAGATTTTAGTGGTTTGAGACTATCATTCAGAGAGAGAGAGAGAGAGAGAGAGAGAGAGAGAGAGAGAGAGAGAGAGAGAGAGTGAGCGAGTGAGAGAGAGAGAGAGAGACAGACAGACGGACTGATAGACAGACAGAGACAGATGTTAATTTGAAAAAAAAACAGTTTTAATTAAACTGATAACTATACAAACATCTCTTTCCTTTGAGATAGACACTTTCATCTACTATTTGGTCCCTGACAGCAGTCGTCAGGAATGAATCTCATACCAGAATTAGACCGTTACAGATCAATAACATATACTTAAATCATAATTAGGACATGGGATGTAAGGACACTAAACAGTGTATCAGCAAAGAATATCAGAAACAAATAGAAAAACTAAATACAATAAATCTTGGAGTACGCGAAATAAAAAACAAATAAAATAAAAAGAGTAGTGCTTATAAAAAGGATGATCAAACAATCATTTCGACAGATGAAGAGCAAAATGAGAGAAGAATGAGACTGTTATTTGATACAAAGTAGGAGGGTTGTATTTTGATTTACAGGCAAGTATACGATATTCTAGTGAACCTGAAACAAACTTCATTTTGTAGACTGATCACAATGAAAGTTTTGAAAGAATATGGGACGACGACGAAGACGAGGACGAGAAAATCTAAAAAGGAGAAAAAGATGTGGACAATAATAATAATAATAATAATAGCAATAATAATAATAATGAGGAAAACGAATAAGAAAGTTACAATATATATTGCAAAGGAAAATGCAAAGAATACATGTCTAATTTGACACACGCATGTTAAAGAGAAGAGGAAAGCAGTGAAAACCTACCTAACGATCTTGTATAAATAGTTGACAGTACAAGAATTCAGCAAGATAGCAAGAAGACAAATTTGATAAGATTTATAAATTGAGGAGATCAACCAAGTCTTGAATGATCACAGCAAATAAAAAGAAATTGGAAGAAAAACAAGCTATGCTGATGTCCAAACAAAAACAGCAGATTTAAAAAGACAAACCTGCCATGACTATTAGATATATTAGTTGATAAAAAACAGAAGAAAGGATTAAACATTGATAGTAAATCCAGTGTAGTTACAGTCAATGAACAAACATTCTAAGGCAATAGAAACAAAGAAAAACAAAGTAAAGACACGTAACGGTAGTGGCAAAGTGAATGGAGACTATATATATATATATATATATATATATATATATATATATATATATTATAAAATAAATAAAGTAGCTATTTTGTCCTACACTACCTGTGTCTTATCAAGTAATTAGGTTTATTTTAAGCTGAAATATTTTAAAAGGTTAAAAACTAGCCCAGCCCTCTTAATGAGGAGGCATTCTTATATAGACAGTGTTGACTAATCAAAATAAAGTAATTTCCAATCCTAAGAGTATGAAAACAGACTTTAAAAACAATATTTGGTGCATTGACATTAATATTTGATTAAATTAAGATCAGCATTACTAATCGTTTATTAGATTCATTTTATTTTTGTTGCGAATTTTATTGCGAATTTTAAATTCTAAGTTTAAAAACAAATAGATTTAGTATTTTTTTTTGGCATTTTTTAAAGAATAGTGTTTCTTTGGGTACGGAATATTATTCCATCTATACCTACCTTATACTTATATATATATTACGTAAATAATAAATATTTGGAGATGGGTTTATCTCGGCAAAATATGTCTGCAAATCCTTTCTTTTTTCAGTTGTTATTCTTTTGATAAGCGTAGCTGTTTTCAGTTTTTCTTCGTAATTAAGTTAATTTTCTTTCTCTGGTTGACTGGGGTTGTGTCTTTCTTTTTGATATTTCTGAGAGAAAAATTGTTTTGTATCTATTTAGCGTGTGTTTGTCTTCGGTAGATTTTAATGCCATTGGTTTTATGTGTATGTTCATATTATTATTAGTTAGCTTAGAGGAAAATAGTATAATTTGGTGCTTGATGAGGTTGTTAGGAAAACCATTGTTAACTAGTTTCTGTTTTATACTAGTTAGTTCCGTAACGAAAAGTGTACGAGAGGATGAGTTCTTGTGTGTTCTCTTTAGAACCTATTTTACAACTACTATTAAAATTTGAAGGAATTCGTGGGTTTATGTTACGCTGCAACTGGTATAAACGAAAGGTTAATGATACTTTTAAGGAATTTTGATAGTCATATATATTAGGAAAGATGATCTCGACATATGTTATCAGCCGCAATTAAAATATGAATATTTATTTGGTTGTGAGAATAATTAATGATTTTAGCTGTTCACAGATAAGTGGAAGAAAGGAAATAATTTTCATAAAAAAATAAAGATCAACAAATATTCCGTATAGATAAAATGATTATTTGTAAGCTATCAAAACGGCGAGTAATATAAGCAATATTTTCGTGTGACAGTGTAATATAGTGAACACTCCTTTCAGGCTTTTTTCCAGTTTCGGATTGGGAAATCATTATTAACAAAGAGAGTCAATCGGAAAGAAATACAACATGATTTTGTGCTAAGTCTTTCGAATATGTGTTGGCAAGCCCATAAAATCAGAAAACTGAGATGGCTGCAACTTCTCAGTGCAGATAGATGTCGGTTCGTAAATCAAGTGACATCACGCAGAGGTTGATTTCGAGTAGCTACGCGATGTAATGAAGTGGTATGGATGGCGTATATTTTGGGCGCAGTTTGCAAATCATGCTCGAGAGTCTCATTTGAAATCTGTGAATTTACCGTTTAAAAACGTGCAGGTTCGTGCTCAGAAATAAAGGAGAGGCCGTAAAATAGATAATTTCCCATTTCTTTTCCTAAAGCGAAGAAAATCCTGACGTTTAATGATATATATATATATATATATATATATATATATATATATATATATGAATATATACATAAACGTTCTTTGCTAGTTCAAATGAAATAAGCAAAAACGTTAAAGAGCGGAAGGTCAGATGGCGCGATGGGCAAATTGCTCATTTTCAGATGATAGACTGCTAATCGAAGCAAATTGGAGGTAAGAAAGCATATATTTCCTTTTAAGAATAAATATACAATATTTATAAATGTAAAATACAAAGATTATATTCTTATCTTCTCATAACATCTTATTTTTATATTCTGATATCCTTTACTTGTGAAATAGCTGATCCATTATATACAACAAAGCGCTATTTCACGCCACATTAAATTGATTTAGTCTGACAACTCATCCGAATGAAGATAAAAAAAAGTGCCACGATGTGGAAAGAGAGAAAATTTTATCATTTTTACAAGAATTGCAAAATTTTTGACGTATTTGTTTTCACATATGTTACAAAGATCTTACATATGTTACAAAAGATCATATGATAACCGTCGTGTTTCTAAATGGCACATTTGGTACCTGACATGTTATATCTATGCCATGATAGTAAATCAAAACTTTGACTAAAATTGACACGCGTAGTTAAGTCTACAATATTCACTGTAGAATTATATTAATTATTATTAATTTCTCAACTTATTATTTCAAATAACATGATATTTCAGAACGTGGTTGATCATGACTCTCAAACATTTAGGTTTGATTCTTTACTCTTCCTCGTCATTCTAGTTCATTATGTAAATTACTCGTCATCACCTACTACACCTGCGCAAATATATTCTGTAAGTTTTGCAATTTCTATCTCTCTATTCTAGACTCCTATGAATTCTAATAATCCATTTCTTATTCTCATCAGTAGTTTCTTTATAGTACGTATATTTATTAACATATTATTTATACAGCTATGATCTCTCAGTTTCTCAGCCTTTATTAATAGCAAAATATTTTATATATTCCTCTCGATTAATACCATTTTTTAAAAATCTAATTGCAGTTTCTTTTTATTCATGAATATAAATAAAAATGTTATTAGGGGGGCTCAAAAAGTTTGAGCCTGACTAAGATCACAATTTTGAGATTTACTCATTTTGTTATATTTTGAGGAGTGGGTTTGGCAAGGGTATTTCCCGCATTTTCTTCTGTTAACACTTCTTGTGTATATAAATATAACTCTCCCTTCAAAAATGATTTTGCAAATTTCTATGGAGCTATAAGATATGAAAAGAAGCAATTCGATGAAAGGTAATAAGCATTTTTTACACATTATGTAATTATGGCTACTTCACGTTGAAATCCCCTGTTCTGTACGTTCACCGAAGTTAAGCAACGTCTACTACTGGTACCATGTAAACCAGTACTACCGGCCACAGGTCGGGTTTTTGACTACCAAACCATTCTCGTTGAAGATGTTTTTTTCTGGTGAGGTGGGTGGGGTAAGCACCCTGTAGGGCAAAAACTGGACCCGTGTGCTAAGTTTACTTTTAAGTTTTAAATGTTAGTTCTTACCTGCTTTGATCATATTGTTTAAGTTACTTTCATACATATTCTACAGTGACTCTTTTAACGTAGATTATTTTTAATTTACAAGTTAGTCAACTGCCATACGTAATATACGGTTGGGCTTACATTACTCTTTTGAGACATGACAGATTAGGCAATATATTTTTTCGCAGTAGGTTGCCATTACAGTAGATTGTGTGCTAACGAAGTCCATTGAAACAAATTTGTCTCGCTATTCAACCCCTAGCTGAAGGAAGAAGAAATAGATTCATACCTTTCTCAAGGATATTTGTGCGTAAGTAATTAAACGAATTTGACTGGAATTCGATCTCGACTATCGGAATTCTCATTCCGAGCCGATATCCATTACACTAAATTGTTAACCTATGAAAACTACGTTAGAGTGACAAAATAAAAGTATATTCCGTTATGTGTATCTTTTTAATCAAGTGAAATAAATTCTAAATTCTATATAAGTAGAACCTCATAACACTTGTTACAGGGTCTAATAATTGAATTCAAATAGACGAGCAAACAAATGAAGTTAAATGCAAATCCCCATTGAAGGTAGCTGGTTAACTATTTTCTCGGAAGATATATCAGTTTGTTCATATGTTGGACAGATTCATACTTCTGATTCACGAACGTCTAATAATCAGGCCTGGAGTCGAATTTTGTCATGGAAAGATATCACGCGATGAATAGCAAATGTCATGCTTAATTAATTAGGTAATTAAACTATTAATTGAATAATGAGATTTGGCAACGTACATCTGAAAGAAAACTGATTCCTTGCCTGCTAACATGGAATTTAGTTTCTTTTATTTTTGTTATTCCTTCAGAAAATCAGCGGCTACGAGTCGATTCTTTGACAGAAATTTGGTTTGAACACGAAGAACTGTAATTTTGTCTTATTTACCTTCTATTTTTTTATAAAGATTCAGCGCAGCTTGAAGTCAACTATTTTTTGGAATGTTTTCACTGTCTAACTCAAAGAAATATTCACATCACAGAAGAATACCTCACCAGATCTAATATTATTAATTTCTCGGATTAAAAGTGTGAGATTTGTCACTGTCGTAATAATATTGTTGTTAGACATTCTTTTTTTTTTAGATAACATGTGTTTAGGAATGAGAAAACATTGAATCGGGTGTTCCAGATAAAGTTTTGCAGAATACTTCGATTTGTGACAAAACAAAAACATTCACTTAACACTCCAAGTAATTTTCTTAAATTGACTTCTCAGAGACTTTCATATGGATGTCAGAAATATCGCCAAACCATGTATATCGTTATACAAGGCTTCCCACATCAAGTCGAGTCCTGTGAGTGACTGGGAGCCAACTGTTGCTAGAATTAGATTAATAAATTAAATTTTTGTTTGAAAATTATTACCTTTTACATTTGGATTAATTTAACTTGGATTATTTAAGAAGTAAGTATGATATTTACTTATTATTTGAACTTGCTTATATTAGCATTATCCTGTTAAAAATTCACAAATATCATTAAAAATTAAGAAAAATTAATTTAAATTCAATATATCTTTCTATTCTATTGTTCTTACATTATGAATATATTAGTTACAAAAATTATTCTTATGCATAACTTAGTCTGGCATAAAAGATTTTTCTTAAAGGTATGTTAAATTTTTCTGTCTTTTGTAAATAAATGTAACATATGTAGGGTTTTTCACTGTCAAATTAATGATAAATAACACTTATAAAATAATTTATCAAATAGTTAATGTCAAAGATTTGAGTCAATAAGTCCATTAATATTTTACATTAATATTTTACAGCTATCCTTAAAATGATACGATAAAATATATAGGAAATATTCATTATCTTGTCAACATCATTTTCTGCATTTCCTGCAATTATTTTAAATGGCAAAATTCATAACAATATATCATTATTAAGAGATTTGTCACAGAAAATTAATTTAATTATTCGTGATGCTATTATTTATTATTCATAAAATCGGACATCTTGGATATAAAATTTATTTTTAAGTAATAATTCTTGTTTTTTAAACATATAAAACATGTTGATACCGTTCTTGTAAGAAAATAACATAATGAATGAAATTTTGCACTGCTAATTTTCTAAAATTACTATAAATTTGGGTAATTGAGAAAAATTGAATAAAGATTTAATTATTCTTCATATCAAACTTTGATTTTTTTAAAGAATAAATAAAAAAATATATGAGGACTTTAATTAGCATTGTTGTTGTTAAAAATGTAAAGGAAAATTAACCAGTTTACATTTTTTAAATTACTGTAAAATATTAAACTGATTCAGTTTTTTAAGGTATTCGTAATTAAGGGTGGAGAAAATGATCGATCTGTACCCTCCGTGAAATAAGATAACACAAAATCAAAAAAACTTAACAAAGAAGTTTCAGTTCGATATGTAAATTCAACATAAATTGGATCTTGATCCAATTTCGAAACCCTTTAGAACCACGTATTTTCTTAATGACCGCGGAAATTAATATAAGAGAAGATAAATTTTATACAAACTTAATTCTTAATTCTGAATCATAAACCCTCCAGTTTAGATCTAAATGCTTGTAAAGTGTATTCTTTTTTGAAGGACAATGTAATAAAATTGTAATTAAAAAAATTAGTTAATATATTTTAATTTAAATATCACAATTTTTTTTCAAAATGTTAAAAAAGTGAACAAATTCTGTTTAACTGGTTGTTGTTATAACTATGGTTAACAAAATATGATTTGAATTATTTTGTCATCCCTAAGATCAGAATGAGCGGGAGTAATGCAATACCCCATGACAACACGCCTAACAAACCAAACAGTTGTTTGTTAAAGGCATTTTCACTCTGATTATATTAATCACTAGATATTAAAGGAAAATTGTGAACCAGACTTCCACCATCAATATTGGCCATTTGCCATTAGTTACTTAGCTTCTATCAAAACAAACAAATAGATATTCTGTGGAAAATGATTGTAATTTCTATCTATATATATAAGATGAAAAATCTTTATATATCGCTGATGCAATCAAACAATCAAATAACTGAAACTATATGTGACAATAAGAGGAACAATAATATTTTTTCAAAATTTGACATTTTGTAAATAAATCTTGGATAACTAAAAATGGCTTGTTCTTACTTTCTCATTATTTTTAAAAAATATTCGGAATAATTTGATGACTGAATCTGAGTTCAAATTACTGTTTTATTCTGAAGGTAAAAAGAAAACAGCAAAATGAAAAATTGTAAAAGGTCTTTTTGAGTATGAAAAACTTGAATTTCTTAAGCTGTGTAAACTAGCTGATATAGCTGTTTTCCTAAAACTTGATGAGCAAGAAGTGCTATATTTAAAAAAAAAATTTGTATTCAAACTGTAGTTTCCATTAAAACAAACACACAACTAAATGGGGAGAATACTACAGAAAATGGGAATTATCTGTTAAAGAATTATACGGTGACTCTAAGGAAAATGACCAATGAAAAATTTCATATCATATTTAGGCAATGATCATCTATTATTTCTATCTAATTCTGTAAATATGACAAAAAGAATGGCGGGAAACAACGCAAAATATTGAAATTTTTAAAAAGAGATATTCGATTAACCATTATATGGAATGACTTAATTGATGTCTGCAGAGATATATTATGTCTGTCACTTAATTGCAATAAGTGATATACGCTTGGTCGATCATGTTTTGAAAGTAAAAAAACAAAACTTCACAGTAGGTTGCCATTACGTTCTGCGGTAGACTGGTTGCAAATCAAGGCATTAGTACCTCATCTAGCCTGATATTTAATCCATGACTAGAGGGAGAAACGAAGGGAATGTGGGCATAAATAAATGCAAATAAATTACCAGGAATTCGAGCTCGGCTCTCCGATTTCGTGTTTCGAGCTGATATACACTTCTCCCCTAACATCCCAACAGTTGCTTAATAGTAGGTTTCATTTTGTTATGCTTAACAAATTTACTACAGACTACTTAGAAAATCAATTTGAATAATTAAGATGAATTTCTTGTGGAAGATATTTTATAACAGTTCAAAATGTTGTTGAAAAACATAATAATTACAAAATTGTATTACTTTGTAAATCACATGTTGATGTCAAAGTTTACAGCTTTGATCCAGGCCACAATTGATCAAAGTGAGATTGATGGTAAACAGTTAATATCATACAAGTCCTTAGAAATAGGATCCCTAAAGATATTAAAATGTCAAGCTATGTTACGACAAAAGCGTGCCCTACAGGATAATCATTTCATGTAACATAAAAGAGGAAATATTTATTAAATAGTTAATAATATTAGTTTTATTTTCAAGAATATGAACAATTTGAAACAAAATGTTTATTTTTAATTTTCACACATATACCATAAACACACATACACACACACACAGACACACACGCATACATGCCCTAACACACTTACACACACAAACCGACAGTAAGATTAATGACAGCAGCAGCAGCAGCAGCCAGGAATGCCCATTTCTTGAAAGGCACGGACTCACTCGGACAGACACACGCTCCTCTGCCATTCTGAAGATGAGATTTTGATCTCGAAATATTAATGTATAGGTAATACCCAAAAACTTCTTTACCTTCCTTTATTTTACTAAACACATTGTGACAGCCTTCAAACCTAACCATAAATATTTTCATGGCTTCTGCTCAGACGAACTTAAGTCACTGGTGCCTCCTCAAAGGTGTTTACTCGTGTAGCGAGAATGGCAACTGGGTCTCACCCATTCACAGTTAGGTTAGCCAAATGCAGACGACAATTCTACTCCTGCTGCTTCTTCTCTCGCACTTCACGCCTGTGGAACTCGCTCCCATATTCTTGCTCCAGAAATTTAAATGCAATGTTAATACTCATCTACTAACCACTTGACACTAGCCCTTCTCCCACTCCGTATATCCTTCCCTTTCTCTCTCCCCTTGCAACTGTCATTACACCTGCATTTTTATCTTTCGATTGCTTCTTTCTAATTGGTTTGTAATCCTCTTCTCCCTCCTCTAATTAATTTTCTTTCAGTTATGTAGCCCCGCGGACATCAGTGTCATTTACGCCTTGCCCGGGGTGAAATGATTAAAAAAATTATACAAATAATGATTTGTACCCACAGAAACAGTTAATAACCTTAAACAAAAAGCAATGGAAAAACTTGCAATACTGGGTGAAGATGGAACTCGATTAAAAATAAACTTTATTCAATAATTATTAAAATGTAAGTTAGTGGTGTAAACATGCAATTCCACAAGAGTGAAATAAAAAAGAAAAACTGTTACACTTACAATTCCTCCAGTAATTGTAAGGAGCGCAGGAAACGTTTTTTCTGCCTGCTCAGGCTCGGCTGCTGGATTTGTAGGCAATCGCCTCCAAAATTGCCTTTGTATAAATACAATTTCGTTTCCAAAGACATCTAAAGCAGAATCAGGCACGTGGGCTCGCAACGCCCCAGGATGTACGGCCTTCCAAAGGTTCATAAGGAAGGAGTCTCACTTAGACCAATTTTTATCTATGGTGGGCTCCGTGCAGCATGAGTTAGCTAAGTGGTCGGCCGAGCTTCTTCAACCTTTGTCTGACGCATTGTCCACGTATAATGTCCCTGACTCTTTCAGGTTTTCTAGTTTCGTTAGAAACTTAGAATTTTCCTCCAGAGACAAATTAATGTCTCCTACGTCATAGTCAGTTTGTACAAAAATGTTCCGTCAACTGAAACTATAAACATGTGTGCAGATATGTTGTATAGAGGAAATTTAGGATCTGCAGTCATTCCCGAAGTGTTATTCTTGGAATTTTTGCAATTAGCAACTGAGGGGGTCGAATTTAGTTTTGACGGGACAATGTTGGCTCAGACTGATGGGGTTGCGATGGGTAGTCCTTTGGGTCCTGTTCTTGCAAGTAATTTTGTGGGATATTATGAGCGTTTGCTATTTGAGAAGGTGGATGAGCCCTTGAAATATCAACGTTATGTCGATGACACCTTCTCTTTAATTAATAACGCCACAGATGCTGAATGTTTTCTAGTTCAGTTAAATTCCTTACACCCCTCCCTTCAGTTTACTATGGAGATAGTGAAGGATGGATGTCTCCCATTTTTGCATGTCTGTGTTAAGCGTCAGGACGTGGTTTTTGTTACTTCGGTCTTTCGCAAACCTACCTTTACTGGTTTGTATACCAGTTGGAACTCGGTTGTTCCTATATCCCGTAAAATAGATCTAATCGAAACTTTGGTTCACCGTGCCCTTAACATTTGTTCTCCGGAGTGTTTAAACAGCGAATTAATTCGCTTGCAAAATAATTTCGAGGGTAACGGGTACCCTACTAATTTAGTGAAACGGGTGATCGATCGAAAGGTCAAAGGTTTTAAAGAACCAAAAGTTGAAGGACCTAGTCGCTGTCCTTTGTATTTGAAATTACCTTGGCTTGGACGAAAGTGTCAAAATGTAACCGATAAGATTTCGGCATGTGTTTCGTCCGGTTATTTTTCGGTGCAGTTGCGTGTTGTATTTCAGACAAGACCTGTGTTTCCATCTTTTAGTAAAGATAGGTTGTCCTATTTTTGGAAAAGTTCTGTTGTTTATAGATTTAAGTGACACTGCGATGCTGCATATATAGGACGAACCAATCTTAGGTTGGAGACGCGGATTGCGCAACACGTGTCCGCAAATATACGTTCGGGTAGCCCTGACTGTCATATAAGAACAACCCAAGCAATTCTGGATTCAGCAATCGGCCAACACCTGCTGGACAATCAGGAATGTGCTTCCTCGGATGACGAAAATTAGTTCACTTTTCTGCACAGTGCTCGATCCGCATATCATGTTCGTGTTTTGCAGGCAATTTGCCTAAAAATCCAGCAGCCGAGCCTGTGCAGGAAGAAAGAGCGTTTCCTATGCTCCTTACAATTATTGGAGGGATTGTGAGTGTAACAGTTTTCCTTGTTATTTCACTCTTGTGGGATTGCAGGTTTACACCCAACTTACATTAATAATTACATTTAATATTTATTGAATAAAGTTTATTTTTAATCGTGTTACATATTTTCCACAGGTTTTCCAATGTTTTTTGTCCTCTATCTTTGACCCTTTGTAATTAAGCCAACGTAGCCCTTGATAAGTGTTGGCCGAAAGGTTCCTCGGGATAATTATGGCGTCTATTTTGTTTAAGGATATATATATATATATATATATATATATATATATAATCATTCGCATAAAGCCTGTTTTGCTGCATCCCAGCTCAGTACGGCTAGGGAAACCATTTGCTCCAAGCCGGTATTGAAACACGACTTATTTATCATCGGTCGGAGATCTTACTTCCAGGTATTGCCGCATGGCACTGAAAGGCAGATTTCATAGCGTGTTATATACAGAATGTAGACAACCGCCAGCATCCGAGATCGTACAGTTTGGTAGCCGAGCCGAGAGTGTTCAACTCGGTAGTCGAAGAGCAAGAACATTGCGGAAAACCGTAAGTGGTTTCTGTTTATGAGAAATATATATATATATATATATATATATATATATATATATATATATATAAATCTACACTCCTCTGCGGTGCTATAATGACTGTCGGAAATATATATATATATATATATATATATATATATATATATATATAAAGACAAAATATTTGAGGAGCTTATGTATTTAAGCCTCTCAAATATCTTACAGTAATTTTTTATGCCAGCGGTAATATTTTATTTATCTACTTGCTAATTAACTAAGTACTTGTGATTAGTAACACGTTATTCTCTGAAATTTTCTCATTAATAGCTTTTTAGTACCTAAGTGAGGTCTGCACAAGATCCACTCTCAGTCGCTGACTCTAATCTTTGAACCAACTTCATGCTTACCAGACCTTGTATAAAGACTACATTGTATCAAACCCATTCAAAGAAATCTAAACCTTGACCAGTATACAATTCCTATTTTTAAGAATGGTTTGAGCAAATGGCACCTGTAGGTTACAGCACGGACCGGCCTTCTTCAAAACTTGTGAAGTGACAGCATAGAAACTCAAAAACTGTATCAGATAACAGAAATTTTATTACATTCCAAACACAGCAACATGTAAACTGATTATTATAATCAGAGGGAAAATGACTTTCAAAAACATGTAGCACAATTATCATGGAACGAAAACAATGACATAATCAATATATTGATCTTCCAGACAACTTCAAACAAATGTTTAGTAAGTAACCCCATGAATACCGAAAGGAAAAACACAACTAGGGTGCTTGAAAAACATATTTTCGTGAAAAATTTGATTTAGGGAAATATTTTATATATTTCAAAATAATAAATTGTTGTTCGGTCAGTAAATGAATATTTACTTATGAAGAAACGGCTGTTACTATTAACATTACAATGAATACGACATACGATCTAGATACAAAGAGTAGACAATTATAGAGAAATCGTGTTTATGTAAGTTACAGTGGCACCTATCTAATCGTATAGGTGATAATAACTGGACCTAATGTTTGCTGGATGCCATTTGGGTTTTGTGATTACTATCAATAATGCTTCATGTACTATATAAGCCCATACAAATTACTGCATCGGAGACTAAGCTGTGTTCCATAGCAATATGGTAATGAGACAGCATTGATTGGCTGAGGACTGCATAGACTGCACTCGATGGTCAGAGCGTATGTATTCACCTGGAATCATTCACCGACTAGGTCTAACTTTCCAGTTAGAGAGAATCCGCTCTGGTTTGATATGCTGCATCATTTGATTGAATACCTCTCTCACTTTAACCTAGAAATGTGAAGAAAACGGTCAGGCACTCAGCTGTGGAGCGATCTTAAAAAAAACTGTCTCGACACTGATGACGATATTGAAATATATATAGAACAGAAAAATTAGCATGTCACGGGATTACAATGGACATATGTAAAACAATTATCATCAGACAGAAGTAAGCATTCATTTAATTAACAAAATATAATTTTAAGCATTGGTTCTCTAAATATAACTAAAACATCAAAATGATGAACTTTACATAGTAAAAAAAAAACATTTACTAAAACCATTGCTTATCTTCTAGAAAGAATCTAAAAGTGTTACCAGGACTGAAAAGTATCTGCAAATAGAATTTCATTGTTATTAAAAGTCGACTTGTGAATGCCTTAAAAAGATTCTCGGCTTTTCAGGGTTAACATTCAAAATGGGGGCGGTGATGTTATACTCTGGGCAGAAATTATTGGTAATAAGTATGTTGGATGCCTGAGGAGATGCTGATAGCGGGAACAATAATTTTTCTAGCATCAACATTCGAAACACTCAAGTTTTATAAAAGTAACAAGAAAACACTGACATTCAAATCGAAAGTTGTATTTACGTACGAAAATATTCCAGCATATGCTGCCATTACAGTTTTTGAAAACTACAAAGTTTCTCTTAAATATGACCGGCTTATTGAATAATCAAGGAATCAAAAGTTAAAGAAGGACGGTGGAGTAACAACAACCCGGATTGCCAAGTTGTGATTCCAATCGAATTCATTAAAATCAATTATTTAATCTTTGGAAAAGAATGACCTCATTTCTTTTTCCCACACTTTTATGGGTAAATGGCAGGGAAGACTGGGTTCTATAGTCTTGGTTGGCAATCTGTCATCCACAGTCTGTATGAGCAACCTACCACGGAAAAATTTACACGTCACATGCGGTTAGGAACTGCTTGTAGAGCCAAAAGCCCAATGAAACTTTTAGAGAAGAAGTCAAATCAACCAGCTCAATGTTAATATCACGAAAAGTACAATACAGTAAAATATTAACGCAAGAGGAATTCTGAGTTTTATTTACACACACACACACACACACACACACACACACATATATATATATATATATATATATATATATATAAAATAAACTGCTATTTACACACGTACTATGACTGATATTGGCCAGTTTTACCCTGTAAATAAAGCCTTCCTTAAAATTATATTTCGTCATCTTAAATGCAAGCATATTCAGCGTGACCAATTGAAAAGAACCCAATCAGGTAACAAGTAGATAAATATTACAACAAATCTCAATCATTGTACCAATTTTGAATAAGTGTACGCAGGACAGATATGCTGCAAAAACTCCACTTAAAACAAGATCAGCAGCAGTTCTTTCCCGTTTAACAACTGGATTCTGCAATCTTTATTGTCGCATTAGGAGGTCATGATACCCATATCTATCGGCATTTTCAACTACTTTGCATTTCTTCCTCCAACCAACCAACTCTTGCATATTTAAACGACGATAGACAATGGAAAACATGACAGGGTTTGGGGAAAACTAGAAGCTTGCACGTTGGTGAAGAATTTTGTCATCAACGCCATCAACATAAAAAGAGCTACCTGCGAATAAGTGAACTTTTTAGATACGAGATATAGCTGAGAACAATATATATATATATATATTATTCATACTTACATATGCACGCATTTTTCTCTTAATCACTATGACAATAAATATTCAAAGTATTTGCAGAGATTCAAAAGTAACTTTTGCATTAACCGAATTCAGAAGATATTTTAGACATGGTATAACCGTTTGGGGATGTGCGTTGTGGTGCAGTGGATATCGAATCCGAACGACACATCGGGGAGCCGAGTTCGAATTATCAGGTGAATTCTTTGCATTTACTTCGTAAATATGCCCTTGGAAAAGGTATTAATCCGTTACTTTCTTCCAGTTATTGGTTAAATAATAGGACAGATTGGGTTCTGTAGCCTCAGCTGGCAACCAGTCTACAGCAGATAGCAATGACAACCTACTGCGGAACAATAATCTACCCAGTCAGTCATGTCTCTTTGGAGACATGATCACCCAGGCGTGTATCACGTACGAGACCCAACTGACTGACTAGTTTGGTGACAAAATTTCATAATTTTAGAGCTGAAAGTGATAGACGTTTTTATAACTTCTATATAACAGTTGCTTCCATGGATTGTTAACCATTCTTCAGTTTGATTTAAACAAAGGTTCATCGTTCACTTGAGTCTTCTTAATTTCAGTTGTTTCATCGTTTTCTCTTCTTACCTGAAATAGGTAAAAATGGGAAAATCTAGATTTCTTACACACCTGTTAAAATTACAATTTGGTTTGTACCATATATTAATATTATTTAGGCCCCAGCATTTTTACCATGGTCTACAGGTATATACATTTGACATTTTCCTGTGTTTCGTGCCCTTTCTGAACGTTGTTAATTATCGGCATCCCCTAATTCATGTCTTTTGTAGCTTCTATTTCATAGGTTTTTATTTGTGTTATTTCTTCTGTTCTGTCAACCATACATACAAGTACCTTAGTTAGACTAAGCACGTATTTTTCTTTGTCTCTTGCCTTCCGTATATTGTGTGTTTTTGGTTTTACTTCATTACAATATCCCTCATACCCTGTATACATGAAACATAGGTGAAAAGTTAAAACAGAAACCAAATTTCACCAAATATAATGGGAAATACGGAAACCAACAACTTCAACCTGATATAATAAATCTAAAAACGATAAAATTTGTTGGTGAAGAAATTAATTATATTCACTTTTTTAGACCAACAACAATTACTAAATATTTGAAATGTTCCTCTATACTCACCTTTCATCAGGTTTGTGTCGGGTTCCCAGTCCGAATTTGCCTCGTGCAGGACATGAAAATAAACAGCGTCCGTCCAGCAGCAACGCCTCTGATTCGAAGATTATGAGGAGTATGGAATATCCTCTTAATTGCTAGTGATCTTAGGTCTATATTGATCAGAAGTTGGAGCATCTGTTGGGGTTCAAGCTATGGGCAAATAATTGATCCCTAAATTGGTGTCAAAACAATATATGAGTAAAAAAATTGACTTTCATAGTAAAAATTACAGAAATACATTTTTGGAAACAAAGAAATTTTTACCAGCAATAATTTTTGAAGGAAAAAAATATTACCAGCAATACATTTTTGAAAGTAATACTGTCTATTTCATATATTAAACTGATCTTCAAGCCAGGTGATTTTTCTCGAATATGCTGGTCAATAATACTTTATATGTAAGAAGGCTAACAGTTATTGCATTGGTCGTACCGGCTACGTTTCAAATTATTCTGGTGTGCATTGAATACCAATAATTGAGGAACCAAATGTGGTTAGTTTTAGCTTTTTCTTAGTGTTATTGTTTTTCACTTTTTCATTGATTATATAATTATTTTATTTTATTATTATTATTACTACTTTTATACTTAATTATGTTTCTGTATGCATTCGTAGTTTGCAAATTCTTTATTATTTTCATCATTTATTTAATTACGTGTATGTTCATCTTATTATTTGGCGTGGCTTGGTTATCTTATTTGTCTAATGAAAGGTATAACTTTGTCTAATATATGTTACATTATCTGTGTTGTATATACTGCATATATTTGCATTTGTCATCGTGGTATATGAAAAGCTATTCGCATTTCGTTTTCGATATATAATTAAAATTGTAAAATATTTGATTTCCTGTCGGTATTTTAAGATAAATGCTGAACGTTTATTTTGTAATTTGTGTTGCTCTAGGAAATGATTATAGCTATTTTCTTCTCAAACCAGATTTTACAGTTTTTGGAAATATTATTTCACGCCGATTGGTTCATATTTCTCATTACATTTAGTCTGATTTAGTTCTTGTATTAATTTCCAAAATACCTTTCATCTATGCAGAATGTGATGGGAAATTTATCGTGTAAATATTGCAAAAATTAAAATAACACATGTCTTTTTAAAAAATGTTTTTACTAACATTTTGCAAACATATCTGGAAATTCTAAAAGGTAAATTTATTCTGTAAAAAGCAATTCGATTCAACCACAAATCCTGGACACTTTCCTTGTTTAACTTGGTGAATGGTTTCTAAATCCGTGTCTTCAGTTCATTTCTGTTTAGAAAAAGTATTTTGTAGTTGTCCCAATCAACTGCAATCCGCTCATAATGATCAAAGGGTTTGTTTGCCTTCGAAGATAGCTCGCCATATAGACGGTGCGATGCAGTTGCAGAAGATCTCTTACAGTAATAATTGTGATATCTTGCTTATGTCGCGTGGTGCATAGATCTGTTGCTTGAGTTGCGCTCTGTATTGACTTTGCATTCTTATGCTACTACATAAAACGGTATCAATGAAGAAGATAATTTCTTTTTGGTATTTGTTTTATTATGACAGGCAAATAATATTTTAAGAGGCAGTAGGGTGAACTGGCGTCACAGAAACGCATATCGCACGTCTGCTTAGCTTCCCTCAACAGGTCGCAATACTGAGTGTGGGAGGCATATTGACTCTTCAGAATTCTTGGGACCCTCTGTTGAATTGGCGCCGTTTTGAACATATTCAAAATCTAATAATACATCGAGGCAAATCAAAGGCAATCCATCACTGTCAGAGTACCCCACCCACGATACACTCTGGCCAATTACTGATAATTTTGTCCACTGTATTCGCATTCTATTGCATTAGATCTCCTTTTTATTTATCAAAATCTATAGTAACATGTATTGCGAAGTGTGATTTTTAGCGTATTTGTCGCTTTGTTGCTATGTCTCCAAAGCCAACGCTATATACACGAGTAAAAATATTATAAAACATAGCAAAACATACTCTACATATTGTATAACAGCAAATGAACATTTACAAAAATGCACAACAATATGCAACATGGCAATTACCACTCATGAACATTCGTATAAATGCGTAATATGCAAATACCACCTCCGGATTCTACCGGGTATTAGTAGTTTTAGTATCCCAGAAAGTTCATTTCTCGAGATGGGTCGTTTCATGCAACTTATTCCTGCGGTGTGTCATTCTTTATGACACTAATTGCAGAAACAATAAATTCAATTGTTTAAAGACGCACAAATGTCTGTTCATTCTTTTTTTTTCATTTTATTTTATTTTTATTTTTTAGTCCGTCTGCACAAATAAAAACAAAAAAAAAAACGAAAACAAAGAAAAGCGCATGCGCAAAATTAAAAAGAAAAACAAAATGGTGACAGTCTGTCCATCGCACTCTGTATATAAATTTAAACAGAGAAAACCGCATAGATTTGCGTTTAAAAGAGAACCTTTTTTCAGCATACAACTCATTATAAGAATTGATGGCGTCTACTATAATAAACTTGGAGGAAACGAGGAATTTCGATTAAAAATAAAATTTAATATTAAAAACTGTTGAAAATGGGGAACATGGCAAGAACAGAATAAACAGATCCAGAGAGTTTGAAAAACAATATATAGACGAGAAAGAGAACCATCAAATTTTTCCTTCTGTCGGCTCAAAGACGGCCAGTGCAGTTTATTAAGTACTGCAACTGAGGTGTGTAGATGCTTATCCGACCATTCTTTTACCAAAATGGAAAACCACGAATCACTGCATTTATACGCACACTCTGGATTATCCAAGAGGTATTGACCTATCTCGGAATCCTCCGACATCAAGCGTGTATTACGTGTACTAATACCTTGTCTAACATTGCCAGTCTCATGTAGTATATATATATATATATATATATATATATATATATATATATATATATATAGATGTAGAAAATAATATATAAAGTAAAATACAGTTACCGGAAGTTTGATAGTGAGAGAAAGCCGATGAAAGATAAATGTGTGAAAACTCATTGGCATTTTTTCTTTTTCCTTAATCATAGAAACCAAATCCAATTGTAGAAATTTCTTAAACATTTGCTGGCAAAATATGTTTGCCACAATAGTACTCATGTGCTTTAATATTTTCTGCACGACCCACTATGCAATCTGTCCAAAATAACAATCATCAGATCTTTGGGGAAATGAGCTCCTGATCGACGGAAAAAACTTTTCAGCACCCTGTCGTGTGCGTCTGTCTGTGTATGTTCGTGTGTTTTCCTTTGTGCACGTGTAAGTGCCAAAACAGGACATTTCCTCTTGGCACATGCAGGACGTGTTTGCCTGTACTTCTATTAAATTAACAACAGATGATGGGTTTAAGGTGATTGTAACGCTCTGTCCTAATTCTTAATCCATGCCAAAAACGTCGTAGAATCAGAGGAGTTATTTATTACAAGCCAACGTAGTTATTATTTTATTGGCTTGCCTTTGGTAATTTAATTAGATTTGGCACGGTTTCGAAATTTTCTTTCTACTCATTCAAAGTGAGGATCATTCTGTGTTCAAATCAAATTAAACGCTATTCAATCAGATATAGTAAAAAATTATTTGTGAAACCAACTCCTAAACAAAATAAATGCGTAAGAATTAGTATAAGTAGTTCTTAAATTTTATAGAATAACTTAGAATGAGCTAACGTCTAGAAAAGATCATGAATATTTATTACTTTGGTAAACCAGCATATCTTTGTAAATTACAATAAATAGAACGTTATAAATGTGATTCTTTGTAATACGCGTAATGAAGCTGAGTAGGCAGATTGTAAGCTACGAGATATATTCTCACTGTGCGCAAGATAAGAACGAGCTTATTTCTTAAATGAGGCATTGCATTTATTTACACTTTTTACATTATCTGGACTGTTGTTTTTCTTCTTATTGTTGTCATATTTACATTGTTTCGGCCTTCTTAATGCGATTAGAATTTAGAATGGAACCCTTTATTTTATCCACAGAAGAAGATTGTACTTTGATTAGATGGCCCAATGGAAAAAGAAGCGTTAATCTAGTGTCTTGACACAAAAAAGTTTGGAGTTCAATACTGTCTCACAGAATAGGCGAAAAGAACTTCAAACGTTCGTTTACTTAGGGGAAATAACTAAAACTAGATGTGACATGGCACATGAATCAATCTACCCTCGTGGAGGGTACGGTTAAAAATTCTAATCACCTGACAACACTCGGTGAATAAAACGCCCGAAATGTCTTCAGTATAACAACAAAGATGAAGATAACAGCTCAAACAATGTAAATGTTGTAAAAAGAATAACCTTGTAACTACATTTCATTTAGGTAAATAATTAAAGACTATAAAGCGCTAAAATATATTATTATTTAATATAATTCGCTTCTATTTCATGTAGATGACGTGATCAATTATCAGTTTGAATTATTCTTCTCCAACTTCTTTTTCTATGTTTCGCCATATTGTCATTGGGTTCTTCATACTTTCTTATTTTTTATACCTATTTGTAACATTTGTCATTTCACAACGACACCCAGTTAATGTTTCCCAGTTAAGTAGCTTACAAATCTCTCCTGCATCTCTTGTTTTCATTATTTTTTATAAGAGTTGAACCTGTTTTGCTCTTGATGAATCCTCGAAATTTAAAATTAATCTTTTTCTGATTCAAAATATAAGCATCAAATTTTCTCGATCAACCGTGCCACACGTAATAATCAAGAGTTTTGTAGTCTGTGGAGTTAAATGAGCAAATGTATGGCGTGCGATTTTTTGCTTCTGTGGCATGGTGTAGAGTCCAGTTGCCAGTTGTAGGGTCTTCAAGTACTCATCTCTATAACAAAGAGCAGCATTACATCCTAAAAGCACCTTATGTAGGAATCCGTGTTGAGTCTGAGGCCCATGTTTAGATGAATATAGGCATAATTTTGTCATCACTAGGTGATGTTGATTTTGCTCTTGACAATATATTTCATCTAAATCTTTCTGATTCCTTTGCTCTCTCCTCAGATTTACACTTTGAAATTTTCGTATTGGAGATTTCGACAATAAAGCCAAGTTGTACGACATGTCATTTTTAAATTCCTGGCTGAGTGAATTGTCGAATTTACACAATTTCTAAGAGTGAATGGTGTCATAGTGCTCTATTTTTACGGATGGGACTGAATGTATCTATCTTTATGGTAGAATCGACAAAATAAAAAAGCAAACAAGGCGCATGCCCGACCAAGTACAAAAGCGATTACACGTTACTTCATATTTATTCCACAAAAATAGGATACTTAAAAAGAGAGTAATGATAGCAAATTATGCAAATTATAGCAATGAAATCGATTATGCATATGAGCACCGGTGATGTAAGCAAAATGGGTGAAGATTATGTAAAGTTACGAATATTTGAAAACAACCAGAAAGTGTTAATATTTCTTGAACACATTCTGAATCAACTCGGCTTGCATATTTTACCACTTACAAGACATCCTAGCTGTCGGGAAAGTCTCAACGTTGTTTAATGGTTAGCACGCTCATTGTACTAAGTCTATCATCCTTACTAAATCTCGATTACATTTAAACTTGTATCACTTTATGCTACGCGTAGAATATCACCACAATCAAAGCAATAACATTATACGAAAGAACCGAGCATTTTGCCTAACGTCGTTATGTGAATATATAACGGAATGGTGGGGATTAAATTGTGATAAAGATTCAAGAGTTAGTTTTGCAAATCATAGTGAGTTGTTCAGAGACAGTATTCCTGCTTTTTAAAAGACGTAGCATATAAATGACGAATACAACGCTTACACTTGCAGCAAATTTAGCGAATCATTTAACATTAAAACTTACACAATTACAACTGCTGATATATCTGTTTCTGTCGTTGCCTCTAGCTAAAAGAAGATTGGACACTTGGGAAACAAAGTGGAGATTAATTATTTTAATTAACATCTATTTTTACGTTTATTTTTGATTTGGCGAAATTGAGAGGAAAGTAATTTTGAGAATAATTAAATTTATATCTTTTTATTACTAGCTGCTGGATGTATATTTCTATTTAAAGTTATATTAACATTCAAATTGTTTGAATTTTTAATCCGACAATCATGTTTTTGCTATATTTGTTGAGAGAAATTAACCCATTAATGCGCAATTTTTTGCTTTAAGTTTTTACCCAAAATCTTTAATTTGTATAATATTTTTAATACTAAGCACATAAAATAAATTCTTTGCATTATTCAAAACAACAAAAAATACTCTGGGCCTTTTTTAGGAACAAACTTATAGTGCATGGTATATTTGAGTAAAATAAATTTCATAAATTTTCTTTGTTTTATAGGATAGTTAAGGCATTCATATATACTATATACAAATATGATGAATTAGATTTAAGGAATATTTACCAATTTCTTTTTGAATGATAAATGAAACTGAGTGCATACTCTTCAACATTTTTTACTCTATAATGAAAACTAAGACATCATCATTGCCAATATATATAAGAAAGTAGGTGCTATATTTGAAAGACATTTTATTCTTTATGACTAAACAAAGATATATCTGAAAAATGCAAGAATTGCTGAAATATGAAAAATTATCATTATGGTCCTAAAAAAAGAACCATGTGCAATAATGGGCTAAAATACAAAGAAAGTTTTATCTCTCTTGTTATATATCTCTGCACCTCTATTCAGTCATAAGAATCACTATGTAGGATTATGGGAAAATATTCCGCGACACAATGGACGCAGTTTTCAGCTACCGCTTAGAATTCTTGGAGCAACAGTAAACTTGTTCTTTGCTGTATTGATTTCCTGTGTTTTAATTATTTGCATTTTTTCTGTCTAGCATCCACTTGTGTCTTACTGTCATTTAGATTTTTTTCGCATTGAAAAAGGGAAAGAAAAATCAATATTCCTCTTAAATATACAAACGAAATGGATATGTACTGAGTTGCTTCAAAGTGGAAGACTCATCGTGTGTAGATTACATTCAGTGAAGTATAATTGGGCTAGACAGCATTATAAATGCAAGTAAAAAGTTCAGACTTGAAGGACACTGGATCATCTGAAGGAGTCCTAACCTGAAATACATGCAGAATGTAAAAGAAAAAAACAAAACAAAACAAAACGGTTGAATCGTAGAATAGTGTGCGATAGTAATTTACACGAAACTTCCCTTGCATGCCCCTGTAAAATTTCGAATATATAGATTGCAGTGACATACAAGAATAGGGATCCAGGAGGATCTATGTGTTTATTTCTGTTTGCATTGATTGATTTACTTTTTACCTCTCATCAAACACTTTCGGATTATTTAAAGTCGAAACACATTTTGGTTTGTAGAATAACGTTTCCAATACCAAAGACTGTGTTCGAGTAAAAGTTCCATACCGAATGAGAATCTCTGTACTTGGTTAAAGAAGGAAAAGATATTTAAATCAATAATATTCTGCACATTTTTTCGGAAAATATGGAAATGACTTTCCGGATGAGAAAGTTCGCCAATATTAATGTCATTTAATACATTGGTTATATTGGTTTTGGATGAGCGATTCCAGGGTATTTATTTTTGCAACCTACATTTACCGATAGGTCTGAGAACAGGACATATCTTAGTGAATATTCTTGTTTTTTCTTTAAAAACTCGGTCAAATATATTTTTATTTGAAAGATGTAGCCATATGTCTTCTTTTAAGTTACTGAATGATTAACGGCCACATAAAACTACGAGAATTCTCAGTGTAATTTTGTTGGTTCGTATAGACTAATAAAATATTTGTTCATTTTCTATGTGTTGTGTCTCTTCATAACATAGGCTTTCAACAACGTCATGCCAGCTGTAGCTGTCAGTAAGTTTTGTATTTATGTTATCTCATCTACTCCCCGTTTTAGTAGATTATTCGTTGATTTCTTTTGGCTATCTTGCATTCAATGTCCTGTGAGTGTTAACTTCTTCATATCCTCTTGCCTCATTATATGAACTAGAAATTATGTGCTTCAGACATAGTAATTGTAGTGTGTATAGAGCAAGGTAGGCCTGATAGCCTATCGATCTTTAAATTTAGTGTTTTCTATCTTCAATTCAAAAAATATAGTACATTTAGTTATTTATCCTTTACTTGGAGAAAAGATAAATTCATTACATTTCCAAGTGTAATTTTTTGATAGTGAATGCAACGAACCTTGCCAGAATTTGAAATCGGCTAATCTATTTCGTCATCTGTGACGCTAACTGTTCATCAACACTCACTTGAAAGTATGCAACAAAGTAAATGACATAACTTCTTCAAATTTAGAAAAAAATATTAAGAATTGTAATATCTGCGGATGCTGTACTTTTACAATTATTTCATATTATCTGTTATGCACTGTTCATATAAAAACCAAAATATCACGTATAGAAATTATGTGGCTTCTTATAGTCAATATATTGACGATTTTGACGGAGCCGTTCATTCCCAAGCGTAACTAGGTGGGTAAGTAAGATAATTTTTGTTTGAGGATTGTACGACAGGATTGAACGTCGTTTCGACATATGTCTTGCAATGACAAATCTTAACCGGTCTTCTATTTGTTTGATCGCCTGTTAGCTTGACGTAACCTTCTTGGTCTTCTAAGTTACACATCCCCGCTCCCAAGACATGTCTGACGTCAAATCACTTTATTCCAGAGCTTCTCTTGCCGAGGGAATGTCTGGAATATATATTGGTTCAATGGACGAATACATGAATGACCAACTGCCTGGTAACCGCCCTGTTTACTGAGAGGCTGGTGAACCACCATTCTGCTTAACCTAACCTAATTCTTTTCAAGACATTCTAACACCTGTATGATTTTATAGTAAAGCAGTTATTCTTTCTATCTATCTATCTATCTATCTATCTATCTATCTATCTATCTATCTATCTATCTATCTACATAGATGGTGTGATGAATAAATCATCACTATATTTTATTTTCATTTTGACGACTGCAGAGTATAGTAAGGTCAGTTTGGCAACGTCTTTGAGAAGGAGAACACCGTGACGTAATTCACTTCGGCAGTAGACCGTCCAGAAGAAAGGCAGGAGATTCCGAAATCGTTTGGAGACCGTGGCTGCAGCCAATCGAGAATTATTTGAATAAATCTACTCGTCAGTGTTTTAAAATATTTTTGTTAAATTTTGGTAAATGTATCTCCTAAAATGACATATCATAATGGCAAATAACTAAAACGGAGGTTAGAAAATGAAATTGTAATCTTTATCACATCTTCAAAATGCAGCACTCGCTAGGTAAAACAGATAAAAACTGCTAGTGATGAAATAATATAGAGCAATATAAATACTTAGCTAGCTATTCACTTTAGAAAAATGTGACACAGGGACATTTTAATGTAGGCAATCAGAGACATATAGCTCGGACAAAAATTGAATATCCAATTTTCCCAAGTCGAGATTCTGTTCTTCGGCAGAGCCACGTCTGGGTTACTTTCTGCCCGAAGACAGAGTCAAACAATATCAAAATTGAGTCCAAGTGAAGTTAATCACATCGCGGCAGTATAATTCCTCTCACAATAGTGTTCAACGTATTTATGAGGATTGGGACTTATACCCATTAATGTTTTTAGGGACGTATATAACAGTATTATTTTCATTTGTACTTTACTAACATGACAATTTAGGCATCACACACTATCTATCTATCTATCTATCTATCTATCTATCTATCTATCTATCTATCTATCTGTTTCCTTCTGTCTATATCTCTGTTTTATTCTGTCTATATCTATCTATCTATCTATCTATCTATCTATCTATCTATCTATCTATCTATCTATCTAACATGACCTCCTGAGACAAAACCAAATTACTAAATAAACGATCAGATCTCATCTGAAAATGCAGACTCGAAAACAAAGTTTTACTGCGCTACTTAAAAATTAACTAAATGAAAACGAACTATAATAAATGAAAGATAGTAAAATAAAATCAGCAAAAAAACAAAACAAAAAACAAACAAAACAAACAAAAAACTGTACGAGATGCCTGGCCAAATTCGATTCATCAGCAAATAATATTTGATTATCCTACTAAGGCAGATCCACCAGACAAAAACAATGAATCACTTCTTCCCAAACGTACACATTTAAAGAAATAAATGATCTCCCGAAAGGTGGGCACTATAAAAGTAAAGATAATTCATCCACCTCCGTTGTAAATAAATTTATGTTCATGAAAAATACCCAGGTACTAGTATGGCGGCTGACACATTAATCGGCTTAGCGACTAGAGGCCCACCTTCGTTTTTGGAGTTTCCCCTCCATCGCCGAAATGCATTGTCACTTTAGCGGAGTTCGGCGAGCGATAGAAGAAAGACGCGCATGCAGTTATCGATGGTAGACTTTTGGTAGATCATAATGCATAAGAGCAAAGTGTGAAAAAAAAAACTTTACATGTCTTTGTAGTCGACAAAAAGTACAGTAGTATAATGTTATTTCTTAGGAGTTTAAAACTAAAAAAAAACATAAAATGTTAGGGTTTGTTCATGTGAGACATTCTGTTGCCCGCACGATAGGAATGTGCGGATATGGTTTAATCATGATTTAATAAAAAAGATCATCTGCGCTGAATATCGAGAACAGCATAAGACCGAGGTGACGGTCTACGAGACTCATGTCTAGATTCTCGAAAAGCATTTATTTGCGTATCTTATGCAGTTTGGCAAATTATTGAGGGTTACTCCACAATATGAGGTAAGCGAGTGTCGGCTCGAGTTGATGTTGAATGTTGGATTGTGAAGACATCTATTCTCAACATCTGGGAGATAGGAGGAAATAATTACACCGCTTTTGTGACAGGAAGGAAACCATCCTACTGGAAATGGGGCGTGACTAGTCCCTTCGAATCTTCATTCTAAGAGAAAAAGCCCACTTAAATCTGACGCAATTCCTCTTTGATTATAACTGCTTGTTCCTCGGTGACTGTAATTGTCAGCGGTGGTAAAAATCAAAGTTCGAGTCTCAGAGCACCATATTGCCTGGCACAGAAAGGCGGATATGGGAAGGCGTAGGTAGAGCAATAGTGAAACTCTAGTCTGCGGGTCTACGTTTGCTGAAATCCGCAAAGCCAAAGGCATTAGCAATCCCATTCTTAAGTGTTAGACTCCGGTTAGCTTTGCCAGAAAACTACATAAATTAAGTAAAAATTTCAACTACAGTTATGGAAACTTTAAGAACATAAGTCTTAGACAATGAAAGGCCAAATTGCAACCAGTGTCAGTGAGCGTACTCTGTCCTATCTTACCAATCTTCAAAAAAAGTTCAGCCAAACATCCAGTAACGATGACACTGACCTTATCTACTCCAAAAATTACTACCCATAAAATGGTGACCTCCACCTTGTACAGGGCCACAATCTAACTCTGAAGACAATTCTCCTATTCAAACACATACACAACAGACAAAAAAAGTCAACCTGAGTCACTGAAGGTACCGCGCACCTCAGTTTGCGTCTGCATTCACCTTCACTTAAGTAAATAACTCCTTCAGTGATAAGGTCACTGACCCCAACTCCTTTGAAGATGCCCCCACTTAAAAAGGTTAGCAATCTATGTGAGTCACAATCATCTTCTGTTCAGTCTTCTTTTTCAGCATATACACCACACAAAGAAATAAAAAAGAGACAAAGAATACCATCTATGGAATCTACTAAAAAATATAAAGGAGGCAGAACCTGCCCTACAATAGCGCTGAATATGTCTTTTCAGTATCCCCAAGCCAAATAAAGAGAGCGAGAGAGAAAAGTAACCGAATAAAGAAATTGACGTACTTGTCAATCCCAAAATTTGGTGACCAGAAAGTGGATGATCTGGGGAATTTTCGAATCTTGAAACGGGTACCTACCTTTATCAGTACTGGCTAAGGACCACGGCAGATTTGAAGGATGGTAGAAGTTGTCATGAAGAGCTTCGATATTACGCCCCCTTGGCAATCGAAGACAACGAAGAAATTAAGAAACTACAACACTTCTGCCCAGATACGTCCCAGATTTTCTTCACTCCGCACTATATAGTGCACTTAAATTAACTTTTCCGTAGGATATCATTTTTTTTTTGCAATTATTCGTTTTATTAAAACTGAAAGGTGTCAATGGGTTAGGCCGTCGGTTTTCTCACCACGACATTGTTTATGGCAGGCGATTAACCTAAGAAGATCTGAGAATGGTACTCTTGGTAGACACTTTTAATGCCCTGGTTCTTAAGTCTAAATCTCGAAAGGCGAGATTCACTTCATTACAAGAGACTCGTCTCCATTCTGTTGCATATGATCTTATACTGTTGCTGATATTGCCCTTTTCTCAGAGTATTATTATAGCAATTCTAGGGTAGGTTCTTGTTGGTTTGCTGTTCTTTGAAGGATATGTGTGTCCTGGTCTTCACAGATCCCGCAGGCAGGCTTTGTGTCGTAGATGCTACCATAAAATAATCGGGCGTTTCGTTTCATCGGGATTGATTCGCCTAATGACTCCAAGGAAGGAGTCGCCTTTCTTCAGCGTGTCGATCTGCTTCTCATGACGTCTTGTCAGATAATTATAGCGGGTAAGTGAAATGCAGTCTTTGGTCCAGAAATAGATAGCATGGGGACTAGCCTGGGTACTAACAACCCGAATGGAAAACCAATTCCTGACTTTATCGACAGGCTGTATCTTCTGATTAATTTGAACTACCCCAGGGGATAATGTGGACTTGGATTAATCGGGGCAGCTCGGCTTAAGTGTAGAGTAAAACCTACATTAACTCAGTCTTAACGGAGTCGCCTTAACGCTCTTAGGATGTTTAAGTCCTTATTTCATAATTTATTGGAACAGAGGCTTGGTTGTATTCGCTTTTAGTTAGAAATAGATAAGATTAGTATATTTATATATCTCAGAAGATAGATCTGTTTCGCTGTATCACAGCTCATCAGTACGGTTAGACATCCGATTGCTTTTAGCCAGGATTGAAACCCGACCGAATTTGTCAACAGTCGCCGATTCTCTGAGCTATGGTCGTTCGGCAGAAAGAAGTAGACGTTTAGCGTGTGATATACGAGTAGGTAAGAGCGTTCTAATTCATTACTGAATGAACGATGCGTATATATATATATATATATATATATATATATATATATATATATATATATATATATAGTATAAATCTAAGTAAGAGTCAACAATCTCGCCTAGGTTTCACCCTACGGCTCGTTAGAATAAAAGCCATCTTATCATGTCGAGCCCTAGGGTGAAACCTAGGTAGGTTTGTTGGCTCTTATTTAGATTTATTCTGTCAATACTATTGTATTGAGCGCTTTAGTGTTAGGGTCTCGTCTCGGGATTTTTTTTCTTTCCTACGAGTATTTCACGTATGCTCATGTACTTCATTTGTTTCTTTTTTTACTTCTCCACCTTTCCCTACGAGTTTGTCATCGGTGGGTTTTTCAAGACAAATTAAAATATAGTATAACAATTACTAGTATTTTTGTTACTATTACTACTGTTATATATATATATATATATATATATATATATATATATATATATATATATATATTTATATATAAATATGCTGATTTCATTAAATTGACAGATAAGGTGTGATGGTTAATATTCTTCTGTAATTATTTATGGAATCACATGATTCCTCATTTTTGAGGACATACCATATTTAAAAAATCATCCACATATCGACATGCAACAATAAAAGCCATAAAACAATGGAAGCCTTATTAATAAAAACGAAAAACTGAAAACTCAATAACATCCATTACAAACACGCTAGCAACATATTTACCGTGTTCGGTACAAAACACATACCACTATTCTATATTGTACGCAACACCACTTATATTCTGCTACACGTAAAATAACATTCATGCTTGAAAATGTCTAAATTTTAACCGAAATACTCAAATAAACAAAACATTTGGACAAAATGTAAAGTATTTTATTAAAGTTAATTATAATAAAAACATTTTACATCACTGGTTGGTCACTGGAGTTTGGAATGTTTTTCATGGAAATTAATGGATTATTTTTTGGAAACTAATATTGCTACACTATGTAGTGGGCACTATTAAAAAGTAAATGCTACGAACTGTAGATATTTACTCCATTTTCCTACTCTTACTAATATATATATATATATATATATATATATATATATATATATATGTGTGTGTGTGTGTGTGTGTGTGTTTGTGGAGAGAGAGAAAGGGGGATATCTTTGGATTTATCGATCTATATATTTATAGCTTTTTATCTATCTTGATTTATCTCTTTCTATAATCATTGACGTGATTTGTAATTTCAGACTAAGAAGTGCGCATGAAGTTTGATGAAATATATGTACGTTTGCTCAATGTAAACGTTAAAGCAGGCTGATGACTTTGGAGTTTTCAATATTTTCAATAGTTTATGCTAATATCCACATCGCGCTTTTGTAGACTTAGCCGTTTTTTTTTGTTTTTTTTTTACTAAAAGAGACAATACTTCGGTCAGATTCCCGTCTTTCTTAATTGCATATTTCTACTTGCGTAATATAATTTAGTACATTTTAAAGTGGATCTGTGATGTGGTGCCGTGGATATCGGCTCAGAACGAGAAATCGGATATCGAGTTCGAATTCCAGTTTAAATTGATACATTCACTTATGTGCTAATACCCTTGGAAAAGGTATTAATCCGTTTATTCCATCCAGTTATGGTTCAAATAACAGATTGGGTTCTATAGCCTTGGTTGGCAATCAGTCTAACACAGAAAGTAATAGCCACGTACTGTGGGGAAAATATTCTGCCCAGTCAGTCATGTCTCGAATGTGACATGATTGCCCAAGCGTGTATCACGTATGACACTTAACTGACTGACACTTGAAATTATGTCAACACGTATCTACGCAAATAAACTAAATATGCACAAATATTATCCCTAAATTTATTTCATAACATACGATTATAGTATCTGTTTAATCTCTTAAATAAAGCCTTGCACAACCATTGGAGAATTTTCGTCGAATTATAACAGAGATATTACTTGAAGTATCCCTAACCCTATGGTAGTCCTACGTTTAATGTATAAGATACAAATCTTATACCATCCAACAATTAACGAAAACGCAAAATGTAAAATTGCACACCCGACAAATTGGATCAGAATGACTGAAAACATTTTGAAAACACCCAGACCAAGGACAATTTCAAAAGTCAGTGTTTAAACTAAGATTCTGGCTACTGATGTATAGGAAATAGCAAACTGATTATGAACACGGTCAGTTTTTGTTAACACCCAAAAAATATGGATACGGTTTCGAGCTGACCAGGTGACCTGCTTTATACTTATTCACGTCCCTTGACCAGCAAAATCAGTCAAATTGGAGCAAAACACATATGACACGCTAAAATGTAACAAAAGAAACTTCAAGCAAGACTCGGAGATACAAATGTCGTTCTTCCACTTCTTGCAATTTTCCTTTATTTGTCTTCACTCGCACGTTGTCAACAAACAACAACAACAAGATACGTCAACTGAGTCTTAAAAACTAAAGTCCGATAAGTACAATTTCTTTTATTGCTTTACCTTCCTTTTTCACTTTCTCGCTGGTCATAAAAAGGAACGGAACACATACATTATTCTATCAACTATAATCTCTGGATTTATTAACTCCTTTCTGCTAATTCTCTGGAACATTTAATTACATTTTATCTTGAACAATTTTTCTTACTAATTTTAATTCTGTTTAGTTAATAAAACTTTTACTTTAACATAGAAAACGAAATATTTTATTTTTCCGCATTCCAACATCGAAACTCCAACCTCCTGACATTTTAAATTGTGGGGACTTTGGTTGTGTTTGGCACAAGCCCAATTTGGTAAACATCACTGAGGACCCTATAGGTACCTCCAAAAATCGCTAAAAAAACAGCATGAAACAGCATAGTATGAATATAAAAGTTCATAAACTTAATAAAACAAACTTTTCCATCAAAATATTTATATTTTTATTAAAAGGAAAGATGAAAGCAATTTTTAATTATTTTTTTAAATTTTTTGAATCCCTGCTAACATTTTCGAAATTCTGATAGAAAATGTTGCTTTATTTGAGTTAGCGGCTAAAAATATTACGCCTTTATTACAATAGGTTACGTAAATGATGACACAACCCACTTTTTTCTCGGTAACGAACACATTAATTTGAAAATTCTCACAAAAATCAAATAATAGTCAAATTCGAATGAAACTTTCAGTACTCATTCACAATGAATGAAATTATTTTTGAAATTATTATTTTTTAAAATTACTTTTGAAAATATTTTTTTAACTCTGTTACCCCCACTCTACGTAAATCCATAAAGTTTTAATACATTTTAATTAGCTGTAAAAATTTTTTTTATTAGTTAAATGCAGGAATCATTGGGGCATACAAATCATCTATGTTTTTTATTCTAAAGTGGACAACCTGGCCGAAAATCTGCTCCGAAGAGTAAGATAAAAATGCAATAAAACTCTGATATAATTTAATTTGATAAACTTTTAATTGCTGGAATAAATAATAATTATTAAGGACATTATAGTCTGAAGAAAAAAAAATTTCGTTTACTAATAAAATTTTGAAATAATTGTTTATATTTTTTATTTTTTTATTATAACAATTCATAAAAGTGTTAAAATATTTTAAAAACCTGTTATAAAAATGTTGTTGAATTTCTTTTTTGCTTAAGAATTGATTATCATATTGCCTATCGAAAATTGACAAGTTTAATAAAAATCATTCACCAATTTTACTTTTAAAATAATTTTAAAAAAAATAAATTTTGGATATTTCTATTAAGTACGGTGTTCCATAGGAGTCATAACAAGTTTCCGTAGAGGTCGTATTTTTTTTAGAAGTTAACAAGTGTTTGGATGAATTCCCCTTACATCGTAAACTACACAAACCCCACTTTGATTCTAATTTCATTTTCTTTATTAAATTAAAATTATTCTAAAAGAAATTTAATTTTTCAGAAAGCATATTAATAATTTAAGATAAATATGTAATATCTAAACATAAAAATATTTAATATTTCAGAAAAATATTAATAAATAACATAATATAACTTAGTTCGGTTATTTTAATTTAATTCTTTCTTTTAAAAGAAATTTAAATTTTTATTTATTCAAAAAGCATATTTTATTTATTCAGAAAGCTTATTTTATTTTTATTTATTCAGAAAGCATATTTTATTTTTATTTATTCAGAAAACATATTTTATTTTTATTTATTCAGAAAGCATAGTCTGGCTATAAATCTAAACTAAAATTCTATAAAATAGTATACTTGCTGAAAATATTTTGTTAAATTTTAAATTTTACTGTTTAGTTAAAAAACAACAAGAAACATTTAAATTTCCAAATGTTACGGTTTAAGCTACATGAATGTTTTGTCACTTTCGGTCACCATCCAAACGTCATTCACACCTGCTACTTGTCAACACATAATTTATCGCTGAGATAAGCGCTGACAAGTGGTCTACCATCAGTAAAGAGTGATTTATTTCGTAAATTTCCCGACAGTAAGCAGTTAATAACTGTTTGAAATCAGATAAATGTAAGTTTCAATTATAAAAATCAACTTAAATAACGTGTCAAGGAGGTATACTTTTTTTGTGCAAGATTTTTAAAACAGAAATCTAGCTACTGTAAAAAAGTTCAGCAGTTAAATTTGTGATTCCGAGCAATATAATTTCGGTTTGAACTAAACCAGAGTATTTTGCTTACTGTAATTAGTAAATGTAATCTCTTGACTTGCAATTAAAGATAAAATTAAAGTTTCAAGAAAACATTTTTATTTTTAAAAATTGAATTTAAATTGAGGTATCGAAAATGAGCAGTGATGTTTTTGTAGGTACCTACCCTACAAGTGTGAATTCAGATATTTTCTTCTAACTGACCGACTGTCAATCATGGGCAGATATCATAATTTCTCCTTTTATTTAACTTATAGCCGGCGGGATAAGAAATAGTACAATAATAGAAATTGTGTCCGTACGAATGCACACAATTCCAAATATATTTCACGACTATTTTTGGTCATCGTTTGTATCCTATTCATTATTTTTTTGTTCATGGTGTGATCAACGTAAACCTAATCGATCACTTCGATATACTCTCTCATTGTTTGTTGTGAATGTGCGTTATGGGGCAGTAGATATCGGCTTGGAACGAGAACTGGGGGAGCCGAGTTCAAATTCCAGTTGAATTTTTTGCATTTACTTAAGCGCAAATACCCTTGGGAAAAGTATTAATCCGTCTTTTCCCTTTAATTATGGATTAAATAACAGGCAACCTATGGCGGGATAATCATCTGTTCAGTCAGTCATGTCTCTTTTTAGACATGATCGCTTATGCGTGTATCCGGTGTGCCACATAAGTGACTGACTGACGTATTTGAAAAAATTGTTTCATTTGTGATTATACATTTATTGGGTGCTTTACGTATTTAATGAATTTTTCTTATATCTCTACTTTTATTAAACGCACTTTTAGCAATAAAAGTATTTCAGAGCCTCAAGCAGGCTTTCAGTTTATATTCATATGATTATGTTTTCGAAATTTATACTTTAAAATATATTTGTTCAATTTTTAAAATTAAATCTATTCTCATCATTTCAAATTTCTTGTAACTCATAACATGATTCTGACAAAATGCCATCAGCAAAATGTCGATGGCGCAATTATTTGACTACTATTTTTTGCCAGACATTTTTTCAATATACTTTCTAAACATTCTGCAAATAATTTAGACGAATTCATAACCATTTATCGCAATCCTTTTCAAAACCTTTTCGTCCAAATGGGTTTGCTTATCGGTTTTATCGCAGAACAGATATCACGTCTAAACTCAGCAATCATTACATAAATGTTGATGATACATTAAATTAAAATCCCTTACTTAGTAAAAAAATAAACCAAAACTAAAACTGTAAAATACAGATTGTAGTTTAGTATATCTTTTGCTTTTTTATTTTTATAACATTTTTTTGCTTATTATTTAAAATCTGCTCATGAAACTTGGCCGTCTTGAGATCTGCGTATCATCAAGAGCGAGTGTTGTTTTGTAATTAATGGTTTTTATTAAGGAAGAATTTGCCAGGGCCATAAAAATGACGGCAAAATATTTATATTAATTCTTCTAAGTGCTCTATCCTTTCAAGACATAGGCTATCATGGCTTTCCACATCTCCCTACCATAGTTGCTCTTAGCACGCTTTCTCCTGTTACACTACGCAATATGTTGATTTATCATTTCTCACTGAAAATGTCACGCATTTCTCGAATTTACTCCACCTGGAAATTAAATAAAATAGTCTTTTATCAATTTTTTTCTTCAATTGAGAAAACTATTTCGCGACTTCAACTTTACAAAATATTTGGGTAGCGCTTCGTATTTTTAAAGTCCGTACCTCTAGTTTCACTTTCTCGATCCTCAATCCTAAATATAGATAACAAAACCCACATTTGTTTCCAAAAGGCTCCGAAAACCATTGGGTGGTTGGTTGTTTTGTTTTTATGACATATCTACCTCGGCGGGCCATTTATCGCCAAGTAAATTTCTATTTATTAATTGTTGGTAATACCTTTTTCTTTCAACAATTTATTTTTGTTTTTATATAAGTTTTGTGTCTAGCAATACTTTCTTCTTTTCGAGTATCAAGATTCATTGCGATTTGTTTTGTTTTTTTAGGGCTGGATCTCCAAACCCTACCCTGTTAACCGATACCTGGAGGGAAGGGACAGATTAATATCTTTACTTAGGGTACCAGTGCTTAAGTGAATGCAGGGTATGCAACTGGAATTCGAACTCGGCTCACCGATTTCTCTTTCCGAGCCAATATCTACTACACCACAACGCACATCCGTCACTATACGCTTACAGCACCTGGTATTCCCAAGCTCTCACCCATCTAAGTACTGACCAGGCTTAACTTCGGTGATCGAGCAAGAACCGGTGTATTCAGCGTGATATGGCGGTAAGCCCCATTGGGTGGTTCACAAAACTAAATATCTTCACCAATAACATATTGAATTATTGAATAATGTGTTTTTCTTATGCAACATAATTACTTTGTAGGACTTGGTCGGGTAGTCGGCTTTCTGCCGGAAATAAGCTATGCTTCGGAAATAACAGTGTCTTGTTTGGCACCGCAGTGTAAATAATTGTTAGCATAGCTGTCCCTCATTATTACTGAGTAAGGAGTTTGATCCTAAATGGACACCTCATAATTGTGACCTCGTGTAAAGCTTTGAATATAACTATCTGATCTGCTTGATAGGTTAAATAGTTACATATTTGCGACCAGTGCTTGTCAGTCAGTTAAATGTCATACGTGATATACGCTTGGGCAGTCATGTCTCGAAAAGAGACATGGCTGACTGGGGAGAAGATTATCCCGCAGTAGGTTGCCATTACTTTCTGCGGTACAATTATTACCGACCAAGGCTGTAGAATCTAATCTGTTCTGTCATTTAACCCATAGCTGGAGGGAGTAGAGACGGATTAATTCCTTTCCTAATGCTATTTGTGCGTATGTGAATGCAAGTAATTCAACTGGAATTCGAACCCGATTTCTTGTTCCACTGCACCACAACGCACATGCTTGCAACAGGCAAAATTCATGATTTTGAATGCTGACTCCTCAGGCAAGCAAATTCATTTCATTCAGAAGAATGGCGGGATACAATCTTCCTAATTTCATTCTTCCTGTTTAGTCTTGTCCTTTATTGATTTTTACCAAGCTTAAGTTCTCTTAACAACTAAATGATCTTTAACGCAGAAAAATTTTCTTTATTTCCAACTGTGGAAGATTACGAACTGAGGTTTTATTTATTTATTGATTTATTTTTAAGAATTTTAGTCATTGTGAATTGTTAGGCGAATGCATCCTCTCGAGTGGGGCCGGATGTTTTTGTCAAGAACTGTAGATTAATTGCCAAATCATGACTAAAGAGCTTTTATCTATCCATTAGGTAAGGGACTTGTGGCAACACCAGCCGGTGACGTCTTCTGGACAACTTTGTCAACTCAATGTAAGTCACAAGATATGCTTCAACGCGTTGGGTGATTATTCAAGCACTTTCAAACAACGTCGCACACTTGGATTGTCTACCTAGGCGGGTATTATCAAGAAGTCATCTCCTAGACCAGTGATTCTCAACTACCGTACGTCAGCACACTAGTGTGCCGCACAATATTGTCATCGCATACATATATATGTGTCTGTGGAAATAGTAATGGTTGAGGCTTAGTTTTTGAATAAATGAATAAGTATTAAACTTTTTATTACCTTCTATGTGCCCTGTCCTTTCAGGACTAAGGCAATCATGGCTTTCCACGTCTCGCTATCCCTGATGGCTCTTAGTATGTTTTCTCCTGTTACACCTCGCAGCCCCTGTTCCGTCATCCACCTGATCAGGCCATCCAAATATGTTATCCACCGCCTTCCTCTGTCTCTTTTTCCCTCTATCTGGCCTGCCAGTATCAGGTTCTCCAAGTCCTCCTTCCTCATTGCATGCTCCAGGAACTTCAGTTGTCTCTTCCTGATGCTCAATATTAATTTTCTTTTGGTTGCCATCCTTTCTAAAACCTCATCATGCTCGGCCCCTTGATTCCTGCTAGGATGCGGTTTCCAGTTTTCTCTTTTCCAATCTTACTTTTTTTTTTCAATTGGAGTGGATAGACTAAACTATCGCCCGGTTCACACTCCACCCACGTCTATTGAACAGGTGAAGAGGCTCATCCCTTGTTTCCTGTTTAGGATGCAGTTTCTGGTTTTCTCTTTTCCAATCTTCTCACTTTTTTTTCAATTGGAGTAGATAGACTAAATTATCGCCCGGTTCACACTCCACCCACGTCTATTGAACAGGTGAAGAGGCTCATCCCTTGTTTCCTGTTTAGGATGCGGTTTCTGGTTTTCTCTTTTCCAATCTTCTCACTTTTTTTTTTCAATTGGAGTAGATAGACTAAATTATCGCCCGGTTCACACTCCACCCACGTCTATTGAACAGGTGAAGAAGCTCATCCTTTGTTTCCTGTTTAGGATGCGGTTTCCGGTTTTCTCTTTTCCAATCTTTTCACTTCTATGTAGCCCCCTGCACATCAGTGGTGTTACCGCCTTGCTCGGGGTGATATGATTAAAAAAACACCCTCGTTCCGTCATCCACCTGATCACGTCCTTCAAATATGTTATCCGCTGCTTTCCTAAATCTATTTTTCATCTATCTAGCCTGTTAGTATCAGGTTCTCCAAGCACTCCTTTCTCATTGCATGTCTCAAGAACTTTAGTTGTCTCTTCCTTATTCTCAGTATTAATTTCCTTTTCGTTTCCATCCTTCCAAAAACCTCATCATTGCTCACATACTCGGTCCATGATATTTGCAGCATCCTTCTGTAGAACCACATTTCAGTTGATTTAATTTTTCCTTCATCTTCGATGATATTGTCCAGCATTCACTGCGATATGGAAGAACTGACTTCACATAGCAATCCAGGACTATATTCTTTGTTTCTAGCCAAATTGTCCTGTTTCTTAATAATTTACTCAACTTCTGGAATGCTTCCTTCGCCATGCCAATTCGCGTTCGGATATCGATAGTCCATCTAAACTGATATAAAATATATAGTCATGAGCAGACTATATATCACTATATAACAGCTAATCAGTACAGTTAGACATTCAATTGCTTCTAGGCGATTGAACCCAGACCAAATTGATATCAGTTGGCGATTCTACCTCTGAGATATGGGCGCTCGGTAGAGAAAGGCGGACTTTAGCGTTTCTTATATAATGTAAACACGCGCCAATAACCGAGAGTGATTGAATCCAACAACTTGGCCCTAAGAAGTGTGATTTCCGTACCTGGCTACAGCTAAGATGAAAAATAAACTTGATAAGTTGAGTTTAAAGGAGAAAACTGAGACATCCGAAAAAGGCACTAGACGAAAAATTAAAACAATCAACCCTTTGGGACATTACCACCGGAGGAAGACTGGAGTGTAGAAGGGACATATGGCTGGCAATTTGATTATGGCAACGAAGATAAGGACAACAGTCCGAACATATTATATATATATATGTATATATATATATATATATATATGTGTGTGTGTGTGTGTGTGTGTGTGTGTGTGTGTGTGTGTGTGTGTGTGAAGTGTATAGAGTAAAATTCTACGCCTCCTTGGCCTTACACTTTCGGCGGACCTCAAATGGAATGACTATATCGAATCCATTGCCAAATCCGCTGCTATGAAAGTCGGCTCCCTGTGCAGGGCCCGGAAGTTTTTCCCACCTGAATATATTCTGCACATATACAAATCTACCATCCGCCCGTGTATTGAATATTGCTGCCATATCTGGTCGGGTGCCCCTGCTGCTCTCCTTGGGCTTCTTGACAAAATACAAAGGAGGATCTGTAACGTGGTTGATACTGACTTGGCATACCGGCTGCAGCCGCTCTCTCACCGGCGTGATGTGGCTTCCCTGTGCCTCTTCTACAAGTACTTTCATGGCTACTGCTCCGATGAGCTTAGTTCACTGGTGCCGCCCAAGCACGAATTTACACGAGATACTAGATTAGCAACTAGTTCCCACCCTTTTACAGTTAAACAAATAAGATGTAACCGTAAATTCTACTCCAACAGCTTCCTTTCTCGCGCTTCCCGCCTGTGGAACTCCCTTCCACAACTCTGCTTTCCCGACAGTTACAATCTCCAGGTGTTTAAATGTAGGGTCAATAGACACCTCCTATCACACTAACTCCCAATTATTCTCAGAACACTCTCATCTACCCAACCCTTATTCTCGGTATCCTTACCCGCCTATCACCCACCCTCTGACATTTACTATACTTAACCATCCTTTCTCCACTCTACGTAGCCCCCTGCGCAGTAGTGGCAGAGACATGCCTTGCTCGGGGTGAAACGCTTATAATAAAAAAAAAATACTCATCTACTAACCACTGGACCCTAGCTCTCTCCCCACCCCTGTATAATCTTCCCTTTCTCTCCACCTATGTATCTGTTATCGCACCTGCTTTCTATTGTTCCTTTCTAACTAGTTTGTACTCCTCAATCTTCTAATTAATCTTTTTACATTTATGTAACCCCCTGCACATCAGTGGCATTTCCGCCTTGCTTGGGGTGAAATGATTAAAAAAAAAATAATAATAAATATCAATATATATATGCAATTTGTTATATATACTATATTATTTGTGTATTATTTATGCGTGGTACTTATTTGGAAAGGTTCAATATCTAAACTAATTTATAAATGGAACTTTGTCTGTGTGTGTGTCTCTGTGTGTGTGTATCCGTTACCAATAGACTCCGAAACGGCTGAACCGATTTTCTTGAAAATTTACACAGTTGTATTATAAGCATTTGCGAGTGTTCTTAGCTATGTTTTGTGTCGAGGTATCCCCGATATATATCGAAAATTGATAATCGAAAAAATCGGGTTATAGAAAGAGTGGTCCGATTTTAATCAAATTTGATACACTCATAGTCAAAGACATAAGAAACGATATTCAGAAGTTTCAAGGTTGCAGTTCTTACAATAGTGCAGAAAATTGATGATATATATATATATATATATATATATATATATATATATAAAGGCAAGATGTTTGTGTGTGTGTGTTTGTCTGTATGTCCTTTATACAAAAGTTTAAGCTCCAGGACCATGGATTAGTTTTAAAGCTTTAACTACACCCGAGCAACGACGGGCTATACTGCTAGTCAATGATAGTGCTGACATCATAGTTTGACACAGACCCCATCATACGCACATATATACATACGAGCAATCGACTACTGTCACGCGTTGATATCTCTACACTATTCGAATACACCAACCAAATGCGTATGTATATGCAAAACAGCACACATATGCATATATGTACCGAGCCCCGTACGATTCGAATATATGTTTGTGTGAGCCCCGATGGGCGGACGCGTGTGTGTGTGTGTGTGTGTGTGTGTGTGTGTGTGTGTGTGTGACTTTCCGCACATCAATGGGTGTATAAATCTGTACATATGTCCACATGTTATGACGAGAAATTTTCCTTTCACTTCCACAAAATACACGAATGTCCTACATATACCAATTTAAAAAAATTAATCAGTTTGTGTGACGATCGCAAGAGCGTGGAACCCAGGGTTACAAACTCAGAGCCATATATATATATATATATATATATATATATATATATGTGTGTGTGTGTGTGTGTGTGTGTGTGTGTGTGTGTGTGTGTGTGTGTGTGTGCAATACTAAAAGGCAGCGGTTGCACAATCTATTACTTGGAATCTTGGAATCTACCTACTTTAGCGTTAGTCATGCAGCAAGAGTTTTCGTAACTGGTTTTAAAGAGATTCCACTTTCCCTCAGGTGCCTCGCCCTTTTCTCTATCTCTATCTTCTAAACATCGTATTTTGCTTTGCATTTCTGGTGAAAATTAAGACAAAAATAGTCCAACATTTGGATATTGATTTATTACGATGGTTCACAGGAGCCATCTACAGAGTCGTTTCAGAGACGTTAATCTAAAAAAATCCACCATCAACGATGGTATTTTTGTATTTTCATAAAACATTGCTATCCGACGATAACAGCCACCGAATATCAGGTGCAGGTTGTAATTTAGTAATGTAGTTCAATGACGACTCACCACGTGAAAGAGTTAAATGTTAACAACAGAACCATGTCTAGATTGATATGTCTAAATGCATTGCAATGTGTTCTTACTAGATTGAAATTTGATTTCATTGAGTGTATGTTGCTTTGATTTAATGTAGAAGGCCTCCAATACCTGAAGGTTCTTTTTATTATGTTATCGTCTGAAATCTGTCTAATATTACATACATACATACATATATTAAAAACGAACACTCATATATATATCTATATATATATATATATATATATATATATATATATGTAATGGTTTTTATTATAATATATATAATGGTTTTTATTATAATTGATAGGATTCTTATTAATGAGAATAATTTATATATGTTTTGTATTCGAACAATATTGTGATAGTTGGTTGATTTTTTTTATCTCTTTACTTATTAAAAAGAATATTAAACTGATATTTTTAGAGACCTTCTTCTTGGTATAAAAACATGCTAATTAGCAGTACCCATTTTTTTGTTATTTTTAAGGAACCTTCAAAATATTCTCATACCATGCCATCTTAGCTTTTCCCTAATGCCTTTGCCTATGTTATATTGTGTTATATGTTTAAGACATATATATATATATATATATATATATATATGTATGTATATATATATATATATATATATATATTTCTTAAACATATAACACAATATATCATTATATATATAGATATAAATACAATAAATCAGTTAAATGCTATAGGCTTGTTAGTCTTTATCTTTTTCGATCTCTGACTTAGTAGGCAGAAGAATTAGGTTGCTTCGATTGACAGGCTGACAACCAAAGCTACAGACACCAATCTCTCCTGCTATTTAATCTATAGCTGGAAGAAAAGTGATAGCGTTATATCTTTCCAAAGTGTATTTGCGCGTAAGTGAATGCAACTATTTCAATTTGAATTCGAACTCCGTTCTACGATTTTTTATTACAAAGATATATAGAAACATACACCCAAATATAAAAAATTGATAGATTGTTTTATTAGACTACTAGCAGTATAGCCCGGTGTTGCGCGGGTGTAATGAAAGCTTTAAAACTATTCCATGGTCCTGGAGCTCAGACTCTTTGGACGTTGGCATGAAAGACTAAAAAGCAATAGTTGTTTCCAGCTAAAGCGAAACTATAGACAAAAAAAAAAAAAAATGAATGGATGTAAGTTAAATTTTGATTTCTTGGTATTGATATCAAATAAGTTTTTATCGTCATAAACTGAATTTTGTAGGCTAAATATGTCCTCTGAGTAAATGGTATTATGGCTGAGACTAAGAACTACAATTATGCTTACTTAGAGCCAAACCCGAAGCAAAAACTAAAATAAAAGGGCTGAAAAAATACAGACATACAGGTAGATAAACAGACAGACACACAAACATCTTACCTTATATATATATTATCGATTTTCTGCACTATTGTAAGAACTGCAACCTTAAAAGTTCTGAATTATGTTTCTTATGTTTTTGTCTATGAGTGTATCAAATTTGATTAAAATCGGACCACTCCTTCTATAACCTGATTTTTTCGATTATCGACTTTCGATATTTATTGGGCGTACCTCGATACAAACCCTAGTTAAGAATACTCGCAGACGCTTATAGGACAACTGTGTAAATTTTCAAGAAAATCGGTTCAGCCGTTTCGGAGTCTATAGGTAACGGACACACACAGACCCTCACACACGTACACAAACAAATTTCCATTTACAAATAAGTTTAGATTTATTATAACTCTTAAAAATCGAAATAAAATGATATGTGCCTGAGTAGGAACTCCAGTTGTTTTTTTCTTTTGAACAAGTGAAATTAACGTCTAAACAATGCCATATTTTTATGCTGAAGAGCTGCTATACGTAAATTTACTTTAAGACGTTTAGTTGTCACTGCAATAATGTTTACATTAATAATAATAATAATAATAATAATAATAATAATGTATATATATATTATAATTATTTTCCTGCAAATAAACGACAGTATATATCCTTATGTATATATGTATGTATATATTCATGATTATTCTATTATATATGTGATACATGATTATATTATATATATATATGGCTATTATATTACATATACATATATGCATGATTTTTATTATTATAAATAAACGCACCTATATATACACGCATGCACACACACGCGCGCACACACGCACACACATGCATATATATGGATTTATAGAAATATTTTTTCGTGATTGTTATGAGCAAAAATTTTTGCACTAATCACCGAAGCAAAATGTTTACGATGTTTTTAAAATATGCATGCATAATCCAAGCTTCCAAACATTTGAATGCCGATTACAGGCTCCGTGGGGAAATTTGCAGTTAATTAATCTAGAAGCAGAATTGATAAACCCGCATAATTATTTGCACAATGTCTCATACATGCACATATGATAACGAATACAGATGCTGAGTCACACGCAAATATATACATTTTCAAACTGATCCTCATGTATTGTTAAAACATGGATGAGAGCGTGAGAGTAAATAAAATGACGGAGAATTAACGATAACGTTCTTCAGATTTTTTTAAAAGTGGAACAAGTACATTGAATTAATAGCTGTCTCTAGCGCTACGAAAGTTTGTCACACTGTCAGATTTTATTAACATAAAAAATAAAAAAATGCCATTCGACCGTACATGAAATACTGTTGTCATATCTGGCCGGGTGCTCCTGATATTCATCTGGAGGTTCTTGATAAAATCACAGTAAGGATCTGCAATGCAGTCTATCCTGAATTGGCATCTTGACATCAGTTTCTTTCTCAACGGCGTGACGTGGATTCCCTCTATGTTTTCTACAAATAAGTTTATGATGACTGATTTGACGAGCTTTATCTTCCTTCGAGGCTCCCGACGACATGAATTTATAGGTGCGTAAACTAATGTCATCTTGGCATCAGAAGAAAAACCGTCTCAACGCTGAATTAGTTACCTGAATCACTACTTCTCCTGCAAAAGTTTATTTTTTGGCACTTCCCGTCTGTGGAGTTCCCTTTTGTTTAATTACTTTCCAGATAACTACCATCCCCAAAATTTAAATGCATCCCGTTCTTATTTTATCTTTTCTTCAATACCGTAAATACCCAGTCTTTTCACTCTGTTTCACACTCTGGAACTCTCTTCATACTACCAGAATTCCAGTTATTTTGGATGCGTTGAAATGATTAGAAAAAATTTTATAATCTGACCAAAACTCAGAAATGATTTACATCAACTTATATTTTTCACAAAGGAAAGTTATTCAAACATTCTCATAATTCGCACTATTTACATTATTCGGACTATGGTCATCATCTTTAATGCCATGTTTACTATGTTTCGGCCGTTCTACTCTCCGGCCTTCTTCAGGCTTTATGTAATCAGCGCATATGCTAGACAACAAAATTTCCTAAGCCGATGCAGCAGAGAAATGAATACAATATGGTAACCAGTAACATAGAGTGCTAGAGAATATCATTAGCGTCAGGAGATTACAAGATGGAGTCTGGAAAAAATGTGTACTGGGACAACGTAGCATTGAATATGATGACAATAGTTTTAATAATGTAATTAGTGTAAATACTACCTCATCTCAGAAGATTAGACAAATTCTCGTCATTCTTCATTAATGTCTTTTAATTTATATTTTTACCATTTTCTAATTTAATACTTGTATCTATTCGATTATTTCATTATTTACTTAGCTTTGGAGTATTAATCTAGACACATTTCCTGAAGATATCAGCGTTGTGTTACACTATATATTTGTAAATATTTGCAATATTTGTATATGTTACAAATCACCAAGTCTTGACTTAAACAGTGAATGCATTTAAAGAGCAATTTGCATGGACTTTATTTGAAAGCAGCTCCAGTATGTCTGCATGGAACTCGAAATAAAAGGAGATAACGTGTATGAAACTTCAAAATAAAATACAGACGTCTATTTTGCGAAGCAAATAATGCAAATAAAAGCAGCTACGTCCCCAGTTGCCGGTATGTAATTAAATTTTCTTCTCACTCGTAAATAAATCTAAGCAAACATGTATACATTCTCGCTAACATCAAATAACTTCAGCTTCTGATGGAAACATTTTACATTCAAATTATTTTAACCTTATGTATAATACACTTGCTAAAAAACATGGATATTGACTTTTTTAGATATATATATGACTCTAGGGCTACGCAAGATAATGGATTACTGAAGAAGTATAACACGTGTAGGTTATGCATGACAGAAAACTCTTACCACTAGAATTAACAGTATAAGATTGTAGTTTGTCGGTAAAACATCACCATTTTATTCCACTCCACAAAGTAAATTTCCTTAGAAAATGATTTTTACCAATAAAATACAAAGATAATTAAGAAGTCTTAGAGTCTGGGAAATAGCGTGTCTTAGTTGCAAAGGTAACGGTTGATAGAAACGGTTGATTACTCGTTCAGGTTCGTCTTTCGGAAAGCAGTTATACAATACGATATCATAGAATATCTATTTATCAATCTAAAATCATGCCTGTAATAGAATTCGGTGAATCAAACAGCCTTTCGATTTGATTAATAAATTACGTACAAAAGAAAATACATCTCAAAGACTCATTTCCTGCGAGTAAACAGCAAAAAAAGATGAATTCATATTTGGAAATTTAAAAGTAGCTAATGAATTCGATTTTGCAGATATTCCCTTCCTGTGTGTAACTTATCTTACATAGATTCAAGTTATTCTTGAAAGACAGCAGTTGTAAATTTCTCGTCATTACTGATAGAAAGTCAGTATTATCGATTTTAGAAATATAAAATAAATTTTTAAGACGAGAAATATTGACAATTTTTTTCTTTTTTTTTTCAACTTTTATTTTTAGATCAATTCGTTGAGTGAATATATTTTGAAGTCTAATCAAATCTTCATTCTTATTACGTGTCTTAATTTAGAAATGTTGTAATTTGGAAATAAAAAAGTTTTACAATAACGAAACTTTTGAAACTCAGATTAGTTGTTTTTATTTGCTGCAAAAGTAGATATAAACAAAAATAAACTGTCTCAATTTCAGCTTACATTCATAATATGCAGAAGGACCACCACTGGCACAAGGGTTAAATACGTTTATTCGTATTCATCGATATTCGGTCTGAATGACGCCGTATCTGACCACGGACCATCTTCCTCCATTGTATAATTTTATTCCATGCAAAGCGAAGATTGTATTTTCCCAGCTTGTTTACGACGACGTGATCTTGGGTGAGAACGACTTGAATAAAAGTAGTTGGCGATTTATATTAATCACAAAATAAGAAAAATTGTACAAACTATAAACAACTATTTCAGAGAAGTCGGTGTAAAATAAGTCCATTCAACTCCAATAGGAATTTACCAACCAAATCCGTTATAAATATGTCGGAAAAGGATAGAAACATTTTCTAAGTTCACTCATTGTTAAAATGTATATTGGCGAGAAAAAGACAGCAGAAAAATATCTTGCAGCCTGGTTAAAATAATAGATATAAATAAAAATCTACAAATAGTATCGGAAATATATCTAGCCTAACACAAGGAAAACCCAGCCGTTTTCACTATTCTCTTCATAGAAATTAAAGCAATTACGTAGGCACCTTTTTACAGTCAAAATAGTTAGCAAACCTTTTTCAGGATCACCGTTAGCTGCCTTGATTTTTTTTATTTGTTGAATGTGCGATCGTGTATATCCCTTCCAACAACGAATTTAATTTTGGGAACAATCAAACACCAAAACTGATCAAATTCTGGTTAAAATTATATTACTCAGATATGTTGGAAAGGCTGGACTCTCAACGTTTTCTGAAATATGTGCGTAAAATATTTTTTCGAAAACGTCTGCCAGGTATTTAGTAATGAACACGTTCATTTTCATGATGAAAACAGCCTTACGTTAGTAAAAACTTAGTTAACTCACCACCTGTGGAATTTTTATTTTTTATTTTAAATAGGAGTAGATAGATCACACTATCGCCCGGTCCATACTCCTCCCACGACTATTGAACTTGAGTAGAGGCTTGCCCCTTGTTTCCTGTTTAGGATGTGGATTCCGGCTTTCTCTTCTCTCTTCAAACCTTGGTATTGGTACTTCCGTGATTTTCCTGCGATCTGGCCGGTTGGTGGCAACGGCTCATCACTGTGAGGGTACTGGGTTGGCAGTTTCCTGGTTGCTGCTTCCGACTGGTAGTTAGGAGCCCTAACTCTTGCGTAGCGTCAAGAGCGGCTGCTCTGATCAACAGTTGTATAATATCGGGGTTCTTGTAGCGCATGGATAGGTGTACCTGCAAGCGCTTTCGGTGGGCAACTCTGAGGCCACACCTTGTTGCAACCCTAGCCAGTTTCCCTCCTGCACAGATCGTGGAAAATGACCGCCTGTATCTTCTACTCTAGGTCCGTTTCTATAAACATAAACATGACAAAACAAATCAGAAATGACCCTAAACCAGTTAAAATTAAACCACCTAAACCCATTAACCTTTCTTTCACTAATATCCGGGGCAGTCTTACTAACCTTCTTGGTGTAGAAGCATTCCTGCATAAAAAGTCCACGGACATCCTTGCGCTCTGCGAAACTAACTTCAACTCAGCTATTTCCTCCTCTGACCACTCCATCCCTGGTTATCTTCCTCTCTTAAAGAAGGATTCCACTGTCCACATACATGGGCTGGTGTCTACGTCAGCGAACACCTCCCCATAGCTAGGTTGATTTCACTCGAATCTACTGACCACCAATATATATATCTCCGCCTGTCTCTCCTCAGTTCGGTTAGTTACCTATTCTTTCTTTAACGTTCTCTCTCCTCTCCTGACTGCTCCATACTACATAGCATTGCTGACGACATAGATAAGTCTATTTCCTATCACCCATTCGCCCACATATATGTATTTGGTGACCTCAACGCCTATCAATTTGCGTGGCTTAAAAATGTTGATACTGATCCAGCGGGCATTCACGCCATGAACTTCGCTATTTCCCAATCCCTTACGCAAATGGTGGACTTCCCCACTCGCTTCCCAAGCACTCCCTCGGGTCATTCTTCACTACTACATATATGTTTCACCTCTGCGCCTGAGGCCTGTCAAGTCTCGCAGCTTTACCCTCTCGGCAACTCCGACCACGCTGTAGTCTCTCTCAGTATTTCTTTCCACTCTCACTCCCCTCAGGAGCCCCCTACCTATAGGACCTCTTACCTGTACCAAAACGCTGACTGGGATGTCTTTCGCGATTTCCTCTGAGACGTCCCTTGGGGAAAAGTGTTCGATCAATCAGCTGATGACTGTGCCTCTGAGGTCTCGTCATGGGTGAAAGCTGGCATTGATGCCTTCATACCGACCAGCAACTATTGCCTAAAACCTCATTCCTCTCCGTAGTTCTCTCCGCAATACCTCCCTTAATCCATGAATTTGAGGTTCGGACGTCATCTGCGGACAAAGCTGAATGCTTTGTCCGCAGATTCTCATCCAACTCCACATTTGACTCATCTGGAGTACACCCACCCGACATCCCTATTAGAACTGAGGCCAAACTGCACGACGTATATATTACCCCGACAGTAGTATCACGAGTAAAATCAAAACTCGACCCCCATAAGGTGAGTGGAGACGATGGAATCCCGGTGATAGTCCTTAAGAGGTGTGCTCCTGAACTTTCCCCTGTCATCTCTAAACTGTCATCTCTAAACTGCCTTTCTGCTTCCCTGCATGCTGGAAGTTCTCCTCAGTCGTTCCTGTATTTAAGAATTGTGATGAACCCTCGGACCCATCCAACTATCGTATTATCAGTCTTCTACCGATATTCGAGAAAGTATTCGAGGCCATAATCAATGCTGAAATAGTCCAACATCTTACTGCCCACAAACTCTTCTCTGACAGGCAATACGGCTTCCGCTTTGCCAGGTCCACGGCCAACTTGCTAATAACCGTAACGGAGTACATGTTCCAGGCCCTTGATGAGTTTGACGAGGCTCGCGCGGTTGCTCTGGACATCTCCATGGCTTTTGACAGGGTTTGGCACTCTGGCCTCCTATGCAAGCTACGGGGTTACGGTATTACCGGTCGCCTGATTGACCTAATCAAATCTTTCCTAAATAGCCTCAAAATAAAGGTCGTTTTGAAAGAGCATGCCTCTTCATCCTACAGCACAAATGCTGGTGTCCTACAGGGCTCTATCCTGGGCACGACGCTCTTCCTTATTTTCATCAACGACCTGCCAGATGAGATCAGTTCCCAAGTAAGCATCTACGCAGACGACACCACAATATACTCCCGCACCAGTAAGAAGCCTGTCGTGGCGGACAGACATAATCTCGCTGCTGACATTGAACGGGATCTACAAGAAGTGGCTTGTCAACTTCAATGCGTCTAAAACCAAGCTGTTGTCTGTCAACCATCACAGGCAACCTCACCTGCCTCCCATAAGCATGGACCAAGCGATTCTCCCTGAGAGCAACACACTACGCCTCCTCGGCCTTACCCTCTCCTCAGACCTCAAATGGAACCACTATATTGATTCCATAGTTAAATCTACTGCTAAGAAGGTTGGGTCACTACGCTGACCCAGGATGTTTTTTCCGCCTGAATCCATCCTGCATATATACAAGTCAACCATCCGTCCGTGCATGAGTACTGCTGCCATTTATGGTCAGGCACCCCTGCCGTTCTCCTCAGTGTTCCCGACAGGCTCCAAAGGTGAGTCTGTAATGTGATAGAAACTGATCTGGCGGCTCGACTGCAGCCACTTCCCCATCGTCGAAATGTGGCATCCCTTTGTCTGTTCTATAAATACTTTCATGGTTTCTGCTCGGATAAACTTAAATCACTGGTGTCTCCTCAACAGGTGTTTACCCGTGCAACCAGACTGCCAACTGGGTCCCACCCATTCACATTCAGGTTAGTCAAATGCAGACGACAATTCTACTCATGCAGCTTCTTCTCTTGCACTTCCCGCCTGTGGAACTCGCTCCCATATTCCTGCTTTCCCGACGGTTACAACCCCTAGAAATTTAAATGCAATGTCAATACCCATCTATTAACCACTGGACTCTAGCTCTCTCCCCACCCCCGTATATCCTTCCCTTTCTCTCTACCTATGTATCTGTCATCGCACCTGCATTCTCAGCTTTCTATTGCTCGTTTCTAACTATTTTGTACTCCTCACTCTTTTCCAATTAATCATTTTACAGTTATGTAGCCCCCTGCACATCAGTGGCGCTTCTGTCTTGCTCGGGGTGAAATGATTAGAAACATATAGCATCAAACAAACACATCATTGCCATGTATGACTACAGCAGTGTGCCTGTTCCCGTATAAAAAGTACAGTTTTGTTTGATGAGTAAGTCTTATTAATCTTGCATGATCAGTTCCTTATAAAGGAAAATGATCTTAACATATCATGACGGCCTTGTTGGAGTGGTTGTTGTTAGATGACAATTTTCAAAAGAAAAAAGAAAATCAGTTTTGTAGGTAAGTAACACTTCCTGAGCAAGAATATTTGCATAACTTTTATATTACTATCTTCATTTGATTTAATGTGATTTTGTTTCGTGCTAAACTAAGCATAGCAAATATCTAGATAGATTATGGACAGAAAAACAAATATAACAATATTTCCTTGTAGTCTGACATGTACAATGAAGATGTAAAACGAAACAGTTATTTCACTTTTTCATGTATTGGCACTCTTCATTCTACAAAGCTGATAAAATGTGGTTTCTTTTTGTTAGATGCCATTTAATTGCATGTATATTTACCAAAAGATTGTTTTTGTTAATATAACAGTCTTATCATTATGAACACAAATATTATATTTGGAATAACAAACAAGAAAAAAATGAATTTTTGAAACTCGGATTCCCATAGAAATTCCGAATTAAAACTAATGTTTTGCATAGACAAAAAGACCATCGAGATATTTCTCAAACTTCAATTAAATAAGATGTTTGTAGCGTTAGTTTTCTTCAGGTTTATGTAATGACTATAATTAAGTAAACTTTATTTCATGGATCTGATTTGTGACCCAGATAGACTGTCGCTTATAAAACTTTCATGCAATCATAGATCCATGAATATATTAAGTACGTTGAAGCACTTAATAAATATGTTATTTATGTTATTGCTCCTAAACCTTGTTCCGCATTCATTTTATTCATGCTAGCTGGGTAGGTTAGGTATTTCTTTCCTCCGTTTCACTTTCACTACATTAGTCCTGTATTTCCAATTCTGCAAGCACACTTTCCTCATTATATGCCTTAGAAATTTCTGTTGTCTCTTCCTTATGTAAAACGCACATTTTTATTTTCACTTTCACTAACACAGTAAATAACTCTCATATCATGGAACTAAAAGTTAAATTCAAATTACTGAATTTTAATGATTCTGAATTGTTGGATAATTGAATAACAAAATGGGGAAAATACTATAGCATGCATTTTTTTAAAAATTGACTTTTGCCAGATTAATGCAATGTTAATAATGGTAACCCACTATCTGAGCATTGTACATAGTGAACATCATATATATATATATATATATATATATATATATATATATATATATATATATATATATATATTAGAGCTATATACAATACAGGAAATCTACCACCTACCTCGGTTTTACACAACGGTTCTTCAGGGAGAGCTTCTTACCCTGAAGAACCGTTGTGTGAAACCGCGGTAGGTGGTGGCTCACTTCTAGATTTCTTGTATTGTATTCTCGCTCTACTTTCGTATCGAGCACTTTATTGTTAAGATTTCGCCTTGGTTTTTTTCCCTTTCCAATGGGCACTAGACGTATCGTTCTTGTGCGCTGTTTGTTCCCACTTTTTTTTCTCCCCCATTATTTAAACCACGAGGTAGTTCTTGTCGGGTTACAAGACGGTTTGAATTACTGTTAAGTTAGCACTATTTTCTGAAGTTCAGTCTGTTATTAGTAGTGTTGCCTTACTGTGATTAAATTCATTATTATTAGAGTTATATATATATATATATATATATATATATATAGAGAGAGAGAGAGAGAGAGAGAGAGAGTGTTGATGCTTTTCTTCAGGAAAATGATTAAGCAGCCCTACTTGGAATATTTTTAACGCTGACTTGAAACGAACAAATATTTTGAATCATTTGCTAGGCCCGCTGCAATGAAGTTGGATCTTTTTGTGATGTTTTTCTCACCAGTATCTGTCTCACAAGTGTATAAGTCCACCTTATGCACAGACATTCACTCTTATATCTGTTGTAGTGATTCTGGGATATATAGACATTCTTACTAAAATACAAAAGATAATCTGCTATATTACTAATAATAACATGCCGTCTCGGAATTTTTATACAACTGTAAGAAAGCTTCCCTGTGTATTTTCTATAAGTATTTTCAAGGTACGAAATGCAATTGATCTTTCATACTGATACGTAAACTTAATGAATTATGATGACAGTATTAAGAATTTATGACTAGGTCGCATCCTATTGTATTTTAAAATGTTGTACAACAATACGTCCTATGCAAACACCTTCATCTCTTACATGTATCTTCGGCTTGTTTATTTCCAGTCATGTTTTAATTTAAAAATTTTAATTGAAATATCAATCATAAATTTTTGTTTTAGTTTTTTGACTTTCATGGTAATCTTTCCGTAACACTTCTTGATTTGTTTACATAATTTACAGTCAGTAACCCCTTGAATATTATACAACACTATTTCTGTTTACATTCACAATATAAAACATTATAATCTACAACACAACTAACCATCGTCAAGAAAACAACAAAATGCATACTACAGATCCTTGAGGCAATATTAATTAAAAAAGTAGAATCTGCTATGAATACTGTAGTAATGTTCTAAAATGTTTGCAAAAAGAACAACGTGCAAGAGCATGGCATGATAACATAAAGAAATTCCATAGTAGATAATTTTCTCATTCTAATGAACGGTAAAGCAATTTGTCAAATGATACGTTTGAAATAAAAAGAAAAATATTACAGTAATATTTAGCAACTAAATTTTGCGGTTATTCATTTATTACCACAACTTACAACCCTGAATATAATCTCGGAAGGAGATTGAAAGTACTTGGGAACATTGAGAAATGGATAAAAAATCAGCAGTAAAAGATATATCGCCTTTCTTACATTTTTCAATTATAATTCATGAAAAAATAAGCAGACACAATGTTTGCTAATAATTTCATCTTAAGAAAACTTGCAGCCTAAGTACACACACACACATCACATTCAGAAACACCCAGACACACAGACACAGAGAGAGAGACAGACAGGCAGACAAACAAACAAACACACACACACAGATATATTTTTTCTAAACGTATAATGTTAAATATAAGAGACCATCTTCAGAGAGGTTATAGGGACGTTAACATTAACGTTAACTGAAGATAACTCACGTGAGCCAAAAGCTTAGAACCAACTTAATAAAAAATGACCCAAATGTTTGTTAATTTTTGTCTTTATTTTCACCTGAAATGAAAGCCAAAGTACGATATTTAGAACGGCTCATGATTAAACATAATAGACATTCATTGTCTCTTATATTTAAAGTATATGTTTAGAAAATTATCTGCTGCCCCGATATATATATATATATATATATATATATATATATATATATATATATGCCTGTCCGTGTTAGTTTGTATTCTAAACATGATGCTATATATAAGGTAAATAATTTTAAACTAAATTGTACATTTCTCATGTGTTTCTATATTTAGCTGTTATGAGTGAATTTTTTTTAAAGACTGGTATGAAAGACAGTGAATATTGGGAAAGTGAAGAGAAGGAAACGAACCGTTTGTTCCCTCATGACGGAAAACAAAAAAATTATAAAATAAATACCGAATGCGGAAGTATATAAACAAGTTCTAGGCAAGTTAGTGAGGGACGTAGAAGTGGGAGATGTTGATCATACGGGGAATTGGGTGATTGCTTTTGAAATAAGCGAAAACAAATCCAATCAGCATTACATTCCAATGCATCGACTTCCGGCTCACGATATAACACAGTGAAAGACAGAGAAAGAGAGAGAGAGAGAGAGAGAGAGAGGAAGAGGGAAAAAGAGAGCATGTGATTGAGTGAAATAGATGGATGGATAGAGAGAGAGAATGCAGGATAAAATTATTATGACTCATATTATCGTATTTTTAATACAACAGTTTTATTACTTTATGCCTTCCTTCATTTACTCCACTCTACATTTCACGATTAATTTCTTCTTAAAACATAAGAAAGTAAAATGAAGCAATTTGCAATATATTATTTTCTAATCACATAATCTAGACATTTTAAAAAAGCGACATCAAATAGGTATTTTATTGATCTTCACAATTTTGAAGAAACAATCAATAAAATAACTTTTTTCATTTTATCCATTTTTCCATGCCTCGATTAGGCATAATTTAAAGAATTCAATCTTTATTAATCATTATATATGCGCAAAAATTTCGATTTTTGTTTTATATAAAAATATAGTTTTCTAATGTATATTCTTCTAATTTTTAAGAAAAGATTACTCTGGCCAATTGTGCGCATTTTTAGGGTTTCATGTTTCTGATATTTTGTTTCTGAAGCATAACAAGATAGTAAAATAAATATTTAAATAATGTTTATTACAAAATATTACGGTTTGTTACAAAATGATATTAACCGATATCTTCCTCATGTGCAGCGTTTCTTTCAGAACGTCGGTGATCATGGACATCCACTTGGCCCGATCTCTTGTTGCTCTCAATATTTCTCCTCTTGGTAACTCTCTCAAACCTCCTTCCATATTCATTTGTTCAGTACTATCAAATATGTCTCGTGCTGCTTTCCTCTGTCTCTCTTTCCTTCTATCCGTTCTGTGAGTATTAAATTCTCTAGGCTCTCTTTCCTCTTTACGTGTCCCATGAACCACATATGTCTCTTCCTGGTGTTAAGTATGAGTTTTCTTCTCGTTTAAATCCTCTCCAGCACCTCATCGTTTGTCACGAGCTCAGTTCATATTGTCTTCGGCATCCTTCCGTAAAACCACATTTCCGCTGCTTCAGGCCTCTCTTTCATCCTAGATGAGATTGTCCCACATTCACTGCCTTACAGGAGGACAGATATCACATAATGAGCTAGCACTCATTTTTTCCTTCCGATATTTTCCTGTCTTTCGGTTCTCTGGTTAGTTTTGAAATGTGTCCTCGTCCATAACAATGCGTCTTTTGATCTCAACATCGCACTATCCGTCATCTGTTGAAAGACTTCCCAGATATTTAAACTTCTTTACTTGTTTTATTTTAGTTTCTCTGGCATATAGTTGACATTTTGGTCTCTTTTTTTGCTGATGACCATACATTCAGTTTTCTTGAAGTTTAGGCTCAGTTCTTTCTTCTCGCTTTCTTTTGCTTCTTTCTGTCGGAGGTTTTACATTCCCTTTTTCCTTGTCTGCCATCAGCATTGTGCCATCTACGTATCTTACATTGTTGAAATTGTGGCCGCCAATAACGAATCTTGTCAATGATTTTATTTTCTCAGAATTGTTTCGCTGTATATGTTGAATAGATCCGGTGAGAAAACACATTCTTGACTTATGCCCCTTTCTATTTTTGTATATATGCTGAAGTCAGTTCTTATTCGTACGCAAGCGGTTTGCTGTCAATATAGATTCTTGATAATCTTAAAGTTTTTTTTCCGAATATGTCGAGGTTGTTGAGCCTCTCTATCAAGTCTTTGTGTCGTACTGTGTTAAATGCTTTTCTGTTATCTATAAAACACAGATATATGTCCTTCTGCATTACAGTTGCTCTTTGAGATAACATTCTGAGCATGAATACCGCAATCCTCGTTTCGGTATCTGTAACGAAGCCACACTGTTTTTATCCTATCTCTGGGATGATTCTGCTGCGCCATCTTTTCATTAGAATCTGGATGATGAATTTTGTTGTCATTAAGCTGATTTTTCGGTGGTATTCTCAATCCACTGCACCTGGCATCTTAGATAGTGTTATGAAAATTGATCTACTTATGTCTTCCTGTATATTGCTGCTGTTGCAGATTTCCTTTATTATCACTGTGAACATATCTACGCCAAAGCCTCTCTATTACACTCCTGTTGGTCCCAACAACTTTGTTTTTGTTCATTTTCCATTGCCGTTTCCACATTTATGACAGTCGGAAAGGCCTAAAACTTTTTTCTCCAGAACTGTTTTGGGGTTCTCCCTTTTCATAAAGATGGATTCGTCCAGATTATAATTATACTATTCTCTAGAAGCGAGACGGGAGGATACCGCGTTTTCACAGAGAGCAACCGGAGAATACGAGAGTCCAGAGAGAGATTAGCAGTCAGTACACAGTAGCTCATAGTATCTCTGTGCTCCATACATCGAGAATATTATTACGCAGTACTCGTCAGCTTCCGACGCGGACATACTGAATATACTACGGCCTCACCTCCAGAGATTTGTACATATACTTTTTACTAACCCGTATTTCTGGACTATTAATCTTCATTCACGTTAATAAACTTATTTTCTATCTCAATTACTGGTCGTAGTTCATTTCTTTGTGCGGGCCCCATTGCCGGGATCCACAACAAGAATTATGTCTAAATAAAACGTAGATATTCTGCAACAGAGTAAGAAGCTGATACTCTTGTGTAATCAATGAGAAAATAGATTATTTGATCGGGTGACACTTAATTACAGATAAAAATCGCATTCATGTTTAACGCAGAAACAACCAGAAAAATAAACAAACACGCAAAGATAGACAGGTGAAAAATAGAAATTATGTTTTACTCGCACAACGTAAGATACCGTCCCAATAAATAGACCACAACTGTAGACGCCCTCTCTTTTGTATGTAACTCGGCTGTTTGCAAGGAAGAATTAAGGAGATTACATAGACAACTGAGCCACACAGGTGTTACAAGCATGGTCTACATGATAAAAATCAGAAATTTTCCAACGCAGGAGAGAATATGAAAGATTATAAATCATGTTACCCTTGCGCTGAAAATAAACCCAAGTTTAAATTTCCTAAAACCACAAAGTTCATAAAATACAAGGAACCCTTCAAAGAATTGCATTGTCTTTTGAAGGTCCACATTTTTCAAAAGTTCCCAACAAATATAAGTCAACTATAATTGACGAATATTCCTGATTTACTTTCGCGATACACTTCCAAGTTGTATGAGCTACAACGGACATATATGCACTTTGCTCAGGTTTTGCAGTCTTCGGACTATTCACATATATTCATTCGTAAGTGGGGCTTTATTTATGTTCAAATGCGTACAGCGACTTCTACAAGAGCAGGGAGTGGCCATATATAGAACAAGACAATGTAAGCCTGAAGACAATGGCCATAATGAGGGTTGCAATGGATTAATCTAGAAAGCTGTTGAATTTCAGCTGCTTTTAAAGGGCAGATGTAGAAATTTAGGAGAAATTACTCATACAGACCCAAGTGACTATTAGAATACTACTATGCACATCCAATAATGTGATATCCCATCAACGATTTCTCCTGTTTCAAAGTATTTTGACTGGAGCGTATCTCGCATGATACTAGGAATATTATTCCAAAAACACACGCCAATGAATAAAAATAAGCTACTTGTGAATTTATTAGAGCAAACACCTAGTATGTACTTGGGTGTTCAGGAAAGAACACAATCTGACTAAAAGACTTATGTACAGCATGAGATATATCTAAACCCACTGACATAAGCGAGGGCAATCCTCACGTTACTTCAGTAGATTTTGAAGAGACAGAGACCCAGGGTTACTTTCTTTATTACAAGGAACATTTTGAGTTCCGATTCGTCGAGTGTTAACGAACATTTTTGTTAGAAGAGCGTAAACCTACCTACATTTTATTCAGAGGACAAGTAAGTCAGTCGAAATCTACGAAAAGGCATCAGGATTTAAATCCAGAGAACGAGGAATAACTTCATCATGCTTCTGGCAATCTGTCACGGTTTCACAGACATCAGAAATGCTTGTATCCACTGACGTCGCACAAGTTACCGTTTAGCAAGTTTTTTTTAATTCTACAGACTTGTTCTAATGTTCCCGTTTCCCACCTATACAGCATTTTTCCATCATTGTTTGAGCGCCAAATTTTTATACAGTGGCGGGTCGCAATAGGTGAAGAGCTGTCTGACTTTGCTGAATATGTATCGCATTTTGTTTTGCTAGATCTCGTATTCTTGCCTTGCTGTAACGTTAAGGTGCTAATTTCGACGGAGCCCTTTTATAAAAACATCTCCGCTAGATGTTTTTTCCGCTGATACTGAAGAAAATGAAGAGTCTTTACTTAATTTTACGAAGTCTGAATCTGGGTGCAGTTACCGTCTCTTAGCCAGTAATTGTCTAGGGACTTCTTCATTTTGTTAAAGCCTCTTCGTAGGAAGAAAAACTCTGCAAAATACCCCTAAAACTTTGCTGAGACATATTTGTTGAGGTAGTGCAGCTTAATAGAAATTTCGTCAGAATAAGTATAACATGTTCAAATTAATTGAAAAAAACTGCTTTAGCTTCCTTTCTGTCGACATACGGCCAATCTTAAATGCCACAGGAGTAACATGTTGTAATCAATTTCTGTTTTTACTTCAGATTATGTCTTTTTTCAGTTGTGTGCAATAATATGAATCTATTTTCGGAGTGCATGATATAATTTGTTTGACCATAATGAGTATTGTCTCCTCCGTGATAGTATCGGATTTTTATCTCGTTCAGACATTATTGTCTCGACTGTCGATTAATTGTCCTTGGGTCATTGTCTGTGATGGACGTTACTCCAAGGAAGCGCAGGAAAATTGTAACGCTTCGGGAACACAATGCAAAGCCTTACAGAGGAATCGCGGATATTGTTTTTGCCAGCCTTTAAACTGTCAGTTGTGACGTCAAGGCCAAGAAACAAACTAGATCCATAATCTGAAACGTCAAAGAAAATGGAGTCAGAAGAGAGAAAAATGCCAAAAAACAACCTAACCATGATCAGAAAACGCGTGAAAGATCTTTGGAAGACATTATTCGTTAAGTTTCAATTCATTTTTTAAAAAAGTATATATCAAAAGTTTTAATGATTTCTAAATAAAAGAAGATTTCTCGAACTATTCATGACAGATCCATGAATGAGATAAATGGATTATACCGCAACGTTCACCTGAACTGACGATTTCTTTTTGCGGTGTAGAAAAGAACAACGTTTATGAGAGAAACCCACACAGAGTCGATAAATTAAATGTGTACACACCAGAAATAATTGAAATTGATGCAGACTGGGACTTGGGTCTTGCTGTGTGTCATAGAGTTCTTGAGAAGTTCAAGGAATCATATAAAAAGAAAAGAGGAGATTTTGAACATTTAAGTGATTAAACTGTGCTAAAATGTAATTTAAAAGCTATAGAAATGTATACAAACACTTTTGAACAAATATGATTGTAACAAATAAATATAAATATGAGAAAATGTTTTAAAATGTATAATCTGCCTAATTAAGTGTAAGCCTCCTTTTGGCCCATCTTGTATAGAATACAGTGTGGCCAAAATATATTTGCTAATAACGCACGTATGAATGTATTAATACTATGTTCCTAAATTTATAATCAGTAAGGACATAAATAGTTCATACCGGCGCAAATATACGTATATAGTGCTTGTATATATATATATATATATATATATATATATATGTGTGTGTGTGTGTGTGGGTGTGTGTGTGTGTGTGTGTGAAAAGTGTATGTATATAATTATAAATATCAATATATATATATATATGAAATTTGTTATATATATTATCATTAATTTTTTGAATTAATCAGTTTTTTTGACGATCGCAAGAGCGTGAAACCTAGGGTTAAAAACTCACACCTATCTATATGAATATGTTAGCTCTATCACTGAAATTGAGCGCTTTCAAATAAGTACCACGCATATATAGTATATAAATAATATAATATATATAACAAATTACCTATATATATATATATATATATATATATATATATATATATATATATATATTGATATTTATAATTATATACATATCTTATTCACATATACTTCGCTCTCCCACAGGTTGAGCACTCGCGTTGTTCTTTTTTTAAGATGGATATGTTTGACCTAGGATATTCACTGAATAGCATCCCTATACCCACCCAAGCTTCGTATAAACTTCAAATAACGGAAAATTCGAAAGTCTCATCAGAAGAATGTGATAAAAGGCACATTTCTTCCTCAAAGAACAAAAAACAAAAAACAAAACAAAACAAGACAAAACAAAAACAAAACAACTGAGACATTTAACATTAATACAAGGAAATGCCCATCAATATAAAATGAAATTCTAAAATTCGAAGATGACATGACAAGTATAGTAAGAAACTTAAATTTTAAGAGTCACTTGGACAACTTTCAATAGAAAATTATAGACGACAAGAATAAAATAATTAACTCTAAAAATGTATTCATATTGTCTGACAAAACTACAAACATATAAGCAATGGAATCCACCGCCTACAATAAACTCATAACTAACAAAATCACACATTCCTACAAGAAGACTACCACGAACACAATTAACACGATAAACCAAGAAGCTAAACCTATAGCCGTCATATTAAAGATGGATGAAAGAATAAACCGATTAGCCAAACATCAAGCTTTCATAACAGCAAAAGACCACAAAACCAACTTCGTAGATAAACCTGCGAAAAGCGAGATAGGTAAAATCAGAAAAAAATATTAGAAACTATCCAGATCAAAAAATTAGGTCTTAACCAATGGAAAAACAGCAAAGCTGGCATAGAGTGATTTACAGCAATAAAAAACAAAGACAAAGTCACTTTCATCTAATTTGGCATAGTGGATTTCTACCTATCCATCACGGAAAACATATTAAATGCGGCTATACAACTAGCACAACAACATATAAAAGTTACAGACGAAGATATTAAAATAATCAAGTACTGCCGTAAATCTTTACTATTCCACAATAATGAATCATGGACAAAAAACAAAACAAAACAAAACAAACTAAAAACAAAACAAATCCACGACATATTCGATGTAAATTAGGGCAGCTACGATGGAGTTTTGATATGCGAATTAGTAGACACAGACATTCTGTCAAACCTAGTCAGAATCCTGGAGAAAAAGGACACGGGTATATAGAGAGATGAGGGACTTATCCTGATAAGAAAACCCAGTGGTCCCACATTAGATTCAGGAAAAATAGTAAACGCTCTAAAATACATTGGATTCAAAATAGAAATAAAATCAGGTATAAAAACAGTAAGCTTCCTAGACGCCACTCTTAACTTGGACAACAATACATACGAACCATAAAGAAAAGATAATTACGATCTTTTCTTACGTACGCACATCCTCCAACCAACCACCTTCTATCATCAAATAAATACTCATATCAATCAGCCGCAGACTATCTGAAAACTCATCTAACAAAAACATGACAGACGCAGACATATATACACATTTGTATACCCATTGACGCGCGTCCGCCCACCGGGGCTTACATAAGCATAGACTAAACTATCGCCCGGTTCACACTCCACCCACGTCTATTGAACAGGTGAAGAGGCTCATCCCTTGTTTCCTGTTTAGGATGTGGTTTCCGGTTTTTCTCTTTTCCAATCTTTTCACTGTTACGTAGCCCCCTGCGCATCAGTGGCGTTTTTGCCTTGCTTGGGGTGATATGATTAAAAAAAAAATATGCTAATCTTGCGGGGCTCGGCACATATATATATTTGTGCCGTTGTATACACACACAAACTTGGAAGTATCGGTGACTGAACTGGCTATTCGACTCTATTCAAAATATGACCTAACAAAGAATGGAAGAACTCTCGGCCAGCTAACTTGATTCTTAATAAATTACATCAAAAATTGCAAACGAAAACCATTCACTATTAATGCAGAAACATATCATAGCAATTATCAAATAAAATATGAAACCTAATGGTTTGAATGTTTTTAATGTCTATGGGATTCAGCTCCTCGCCTGGTAAGGAACTACTTGTGCAATAGAGGTGAACTACGCGTCTTTCAGCTAGTGTTAGCATACTGTTAGCATAAAGGACTTAAAGGGTAAAAAACACACCAGAACATATCCTAACAAAGAGCTGAAGAACTCTTGATTAATCAACGAAAAAATATTTCAGCGATGAGACGAATATATCGGACATCTCATCCAAAACAAAAAAGAACACTCGGTTATACATAGAAATACCAACAGAATAGCAATATTAAAAAACGAGATGGAAGCATTACTGACCAAATTGAAAAGAAACAAAGCAGCAGGACCAGATAAACTTGTAATAGAGATGATTACAAGCTTTGACGATTTCGAATTATGCAAGATTAAAAATATAATAAATTAAATTCAGAAAAGAGGTAATATATCGGAAGACCTAAGCAGATATATTTTCATAGCATTGCTTAAGAAACCGGATAGGAAAAAATGTGGTTTTCACTGAACAATCACCTTAATGAGCCACATATGAAAACTCATCATTCGAATTCTGATGAATAGAGATCGCAAAAGTATCAAACAATTGATACCAAAAAAAAAAAAAAAAAGGCTATATATATGTTCAGAACTTTATCAGAAAGAGAAAATCAAATGCAAAAAGATGTATAACTTTGTTAAATAATTTACGCTAAAGTGTTCGGCAAATTAAGTCACTAAGTAACCTTGAAATATTCATTAAATACATTAGAATGATCAGAAATCTATATTGGCAATAAACTGCCTGAAAAGAAAATTAGTTCAACAGATATATAAACATAGAAAGAGGTTTAAGACAAATATGTGTCTTCTTGTTGGATTTATTCCTCCAATACAGCGAGGTATTTCTGAGAAAACAATTACTTCTACCAGGATCCATCAATGGCCGCCAATTTCTTAGCGACCTAAGATTTGCAGATGGCACAGTTCTGACAGAAAACACGGAAAGTAACCTACATAACATTGTTCAGGCAAGGAAATTGAAAAGAAAGGACTAAATCTCAACTATAAGAATAATGAATGCATGATAATTAGCAAAAAAGTGGAACTGTAAATGGAAAGTAGAATTCGGTTATATTAAAATCAATCAAACTCATAAAAGAAGAAGGAAAGTGAGATAATGAGGTCCGAAGACCTATTCCAAAGGTCAAAGTGGCATTCCACAACATAAACAGAGTATTAAGAGGCAGGAATATTTTGATGGAAACAATGAAAAGTGTACTGATCTTTTACGTAATATTAATTCTTGTATGTCAGCGATTGCTAAACATCCCCATTAAAGATGAAGATGAGATTTGATATAACAAGAAATATTGTTCAAAATTGCTGATGACACCATGAGCTGAATATGTAAACAGCGACGACCTTTTGGAAAGAATGAAAAAAAAAAAGGAAATTTAAACTTAATACCAGGAACGGTCAGTTGTAATTTCAGGGATATATAAGGAATAATTTGGCTAAGCAAATCTGATACACACAGGGCGGATAGAAGAAAAGCGGTATAGAGGAAAGCATCTTGTGACATACGCTTGATGACGCAAATGAATGGCAGAACAGGGTTTTTAAAAAAATATACAGAAATGCCAAATTAAGAACTTAAGAGGATAGGAAGATATGAAGGACCTTAATCGCCTATTTCTTGAAGAGACATAAAAGAAAAAATAAGCTTAAATAGAGATGGGAAATTAAACTACGAACCGAAACATGATATCATGTGTAATTAACTTGAACGAAATTTTGAACTATATGGCAATATGACCGCTAAACGACCATCTGTTTGTGAGTCATTATATTGCAAGATATCGAGAATTTGTTCGGAATTCTCATGAAAAATGAGCGGATAGTTCGACCATAATTCCTGTTGAGAAAGCCGTTGTATGGGCAGCTTCTAATCATTCACATATCGTCAACATCTTCCGACTTAATTAAGACAAATAACCGCCTTGAAAGATGCACTTGAAAAGAACAAAACAATTAATTTGCCCGTTTACCATATCAAAATGGACACGTGCTACTGCTTCCAATGGGAAGTTTGTGCATTAAGTCTATGACGATGTGCATTAAATATACGAAAAACAGCAAGGAATTTCCGTGTCTTTTATTTAGTAAAATCAGCCTTCATTGAAGAATACGAATGTAATGTTAAGGGACATTGCTTCGTTTGTAAATAGTCATATCTTCATGCAGATCTATCTATCTATCTATCTATCTATCTATCTATCTATCTATCTATCTATGTCGTATTATCTTGACATATATGAGTGTTCACTGTAAAACATGAATATAGCATGCAATATATTATTATTTCAAGAGAGAAAGGAGTGTAGCATTATTCGACGTAAAGATACCTCACTGACTTTAGATTATATGTTGTATGATAAGCTTCAAATCATTTTGGTCATTTTGAATCGATCAAGATCAGAAGGTAGTATTCAGCATTAATTATCGAATGTAATAATATTCAAATCAAATGAAAAATTTTGAAAAATAATTTAAAACATCATCACTGTTTTGAAATTTTGTTATATTTGAAAAGACCCCTGACTTTTAAAATTTATTGAATAGACATGTTGTCCATAAAATTTCTTCAAAATGTAAAAAAAAGTAAAAACACTTGATCACACAATCACGTGAATGTTTTACAAAATGAGGAGTATATATTTAACTAATTATATATGGGCATCCTTAGTTGCACGAAATATATCAAGATGGCACTCGATATTTCATATATTCACTTTTGCCTTTATCAAAAATGTGCGTGTCTCTATACATTTCTTGTTCCATGCACGAATTGACGGACGTGACAGTGAATCTGTTACATACATATTTTGTTTCAGTTTCGTTGAGTCTTTGTATCCAATTTTGTTTCAATAAGCCATGAAACGCATTGTGTCATTTTTTGTGGAGTGATCGTTTTGAGTGGTTCGTTTAACAGTACCTCTTTCATGAACAGGACACCTGAAATGCATAAACGGTATGTGAAAAAAATTAATTACCAAATACATAGAACAAATCTGATGAAAATATGTTACCAGTTGCAATTCTAATATAATTCTTAGATTGCATAGACATTGAAAATCTATATAACACTTGATACTATGCGATAACATTTTAAATATCAGATTTTCATTATTATCTTACCCCATCACTCGTTATCGTTGTCTCTGTCTCTCATTTGTCTGTCTGTCTGTCTCTCTTTCCATCTATCTATCTATATATATATATATATATATATATATATATATATATATATATATAACCACAACCCTGATGTGTTCAAACATAAAAGAGTGTCTTCAAGAAATTTCAAAAGTAGCAGGAACCTACTCTGTTAAAATAACAAATTCTTTGCACTAAAATTTTAAAGATCTCTCTCCACTCAATATCGAGCACTTTACGATTAAACATTTACTTTGCAAAATAAATTTTATCAGTAAATATAATGAAAAAGCAACAATCTTGACGTCAAAAGCTATCACAACCCAACAATATATATATATATATATATATATATATATATATATATATATATATATAAAGAGAGAGAGAGAGAAAGCGAGAGAGAGAGAGAGATGGGCATTCATGTTTACACACACACACACACACAAACACACACAAACACACACACACAAACACACACACACACACACACATATATATATATATATATATATATATATATATATATAATTTACATTTCGGCTTCTTATCGGCCTCAGTTAAATTTTCAGGCCGATTGCAGCTACATTTCCCGACATATGTAACTAGCCGATTAAGAAAAGTGGAGAAAAAAGGAAACAGTCACTTACATAACGCTGGTTAACAAATACTTACTGCAGACTATCTCGTGACTTTTGCTATCCCCCTAAAAACATATTCTCTTATTCATTTGAAAGAAGATCGCTCGTTAAGTCGCACCTCTTTTCTCTCTGTTCCCACTATCTTCAATATATTCTGTGAATTGAAGAATCTTTTAAACGTCTTTTTCAATTTTATGTCAGTTTTTCCGCGCCTTCTGCTTTTTTACCTTCCATAAATCTCCCTGGTTGGTCACAGGCTCAGTATACGTTTTATTAATATCCTCCTCTAGGCCCAAATTTATGTTGTCGAAGTTCTTAATTCCTTTATGCGAAAATTCTCTACGTTCGTTGATATGTAGGTGGTCTGTTCGTGCTTATCCTAATATATATTTGCTTGTCTCCCCTTTTGTTAGTTAGCACGCCGTTGCACTTTGCCTATACCTTATAGATAACAGAAAATTCCGCATTCACGTGAAAAACGAGAAAAATAATATATTTTTCGGTTTCAGTGAAAACATAAAAAAGAAGGTAGATGTGCAGAGATAATCAAATTAATCTGATAAGGACTGATACTAGGCTTTGATACCATCCAAAAGGCCGAGAAATGATATTGCCTACGAAAAAAATCAGCATTTTTAGGCACAAAATATTAAACGAGGGGAACTGTGTAAAGCAATCGCAAAAATTACAGTTGACATGAATTAAATAAAACAAACTTGTCTGCTGGAATAGTATTAAATTTTATTAAGATAAATATTTTAAAATGGGGATTTGTCTATAAAGAAATATTACGTAACCTACTCTTCTAATACCTCTTAAATAAAGGTCTATTCTGTTTATATCATGTGAAGCGAGGAAAAACACACTTCTTGATTTTAGGGAGAAAAGAAATGGAGATTTTTTAAGCGCTGCTTAGATGTGGCACAAGGCCGAGAGTATAGGGTACCCACCGAGGATCGAATTCGCTACTCAGTTGTAATAGAGTCTAACAAGACAAGCTTGCTAACCACTGCACCACGCCGAGTTACCGAATGTTGATTTTTCTAAGCGATACTTGTGGCCCAGGGTCGAAAGTATAGGGCAGCCACTGAAGATCGAACACACTACTCAATTTTAATGATCCCAGTTAATGATCCTTGCTAACCATTACACCACATCGAGGTGCCAAAGAAGTAATGATATTGTTTCACAGCTGTTTTATGGAAAAATTCCGAGTATTTTAATTTCTACCTCTACGAATATTTTGTTAAAATATTCGACATTACTAATATTATTCAATAACTAAGATAGGAATTAACATTCACCTGGAAACTTCACAATGAGAGGCAGGAAACTTTCGTGAATCGATTTTTAATAAATTATTTAGTGTTAGAAGGTCTTCTATGCAATTGCACTACACATGTGAGAATTTTAACATTTTTCCTAGTCTTTTGTACTTTTGCAATCTTTATTCCGTAGATAGCATCTTTGTCTCTTCGTTTTTCTATACATCACAGTTAATACTATTTCTTACAAATAATGGTTAGCCATTTCCTGTAGTTTTCGATGACTACTTTGTCGTGTAAATCCTGCAGTTCCTTTATCTCACTTAAACACGATATTATGAAATCATACATTTTTGTCAATCAAAGCTTGTATATTAAGTTTTTTTTAACAATCGTATCGTCCCGAAAAAGGTCTTATATTGCCACTACTGTGCATAAGAAGAAAGTTACGAAAAAGAGTGACAGAATACAGGGGGTGTCAGGAAGCGGGTAAGAGAAGGATGAGAATACTGAAGAAATAAGCTTAGAGCATGAGAAAGAGGATGCAAGTTAGTGAGATGGGAAATGACAGGTAAACGGAAGAGAGTTCTACAGTTGGGAAGGACGAGAAAAGAAGCTGATGGAGTAAAATTTGCGTTTCTATCTTATTGGTTTCGCAGTAAAAGGGTGGGACCTAGTTGCTATTCTTATGTCTCGATTAAATTCGTATATAGTGGGCACCAGTGAGTTAAGTTAAACGGAGCAGAAGCTGTGAAGGTACTTGTAGAAGAGACACAGGGAAATCACACAGCGCCGCTGAGATAGTGACTGCATCCGATCACATTGCAAATTCTCCGTTGAATTTTGTCAAGAACCCCTAGGAGTTCCCGACTAGATATGGCATGGGCGGATGTTAGATTTGTATACATGCACTATTGTTTCAGACGGGAAAAACTTTCTGGCCCTGGACAACAAACCAATAATCCTAGCAGCGGATTTAGCTATAGGTTCTAAGTAGAAAGTGACACAATTTGTTGATATTTTCAAATTAATACGCATTTTTAATTTCGTTTTGGTGTAGTGGATATCGGCTTCAAAAGAGAAATCGGAGAGCTTATTTCGAAATCATTGGTTTCTCTTTCCAGCAATTATTCTTGGAAAAGGTATGAATCCGTTGCTTCTCTCTTTAGCTATGTGTTAAATAGTAGAAAAGATAAGGGGTTTCTATAGCTTTGGCTGGCAAAGAATCTAGCGCAGAAAATAATGGCACTCTACTGCGCGAAAATTATCTACTCAGCAAGTTATGTCTGTTTCGAGACATGATCGCCCAAGTATGTATCACGTATGCCATATAACTAACTGACTGACTATATACAGGAAGTCGTTCTTAAAGAAAAATGCGTAATAATAAAATATAGTCGTAATAATATAATAAGTTGTATTGAATTGATAAATGTTATAAAGTATATGATGTAACAATTTTTAAAATGTTATAACTGAATCATAAGCATATTTTGGATTACACGGAGGTTCCAAGAGTCATTGCATATTTTTGAAGGAAAGGTATTTTCAAGCAGATTAGATTCGCTTGCACGTTACGGGTCTCAGGTTTCTACGTATTCATTCAATATCCTTTCACTTGTGCAAACATAAGAAGCATGTCGATATTCCTTTCCATCATTGCCTAACTTGGATGCCCAATTCCATTTAACACTGCTTTGCTTACGGGTTTTGGCCACATTTCATTATCCTACTTCGTATGTGAGCGTGTGTAAGTGTAAATTTATTGGCGAGAGAAAATCTCTAAAATGAAACCAGATGTTCAAGGAGGCATCGCCTACATGCGTTCGTTTCCGATCCGTTTCCTATTGCCCAATGACACAGACTCGGCGCATTTCCGAGGCACTGCAGCTGTTTGTTTGTCCCATATCAGTCCAAGCGAGATCACGTTATACGTGCGCGCTCACCATCTGTTTAGCTTCTAAATTGATTTCACGGCTCGTCAAACTGCTAATCTCCGCTGCATGACTCGGAATGATTTGACCAATGTAAGGTGTTGTACGAAAGACTAGAAGAGTTATGACGCAATGTGGAAATGCATTGCTAGATCTTGGCACAAATTGGGCTGACACACAATACTGGGATTTGGAGAAAAGATACGGAAATGAACACTATGTATCGATGTGATATTACGGAAAAAAACGGACGGGGAAAAGTGCCAATTAACATGTAATTCTCTCCATGGTTTGTTTTGGCTTCAGCATATCTATGAAGAGTAATTGAAACGGATAAAAGGTTAATTCGAATTTAAGCAAGGTAAAGAAATACTAATTAATGACCTTCTGTACGTGCATCCACATACGCATAACTATACGAATATTACGATCAAATGACGCTGAAGGTTAGAAAAGTTAAGCAACATACTTATTCAATATTTATGCTGGCTGCAGTAATTGCAAAGTTCTTATCATCTTTATAGAATTACGTTATTACCGATTTTGCCTGTAATTTACAATCAGATTCCACAAAATGTATCCGGCGCAGGTAGTCTAATAATTTTGATACATTGATGTCATTTTATGTAGTTTGTCTGATTATGAGAATTTATGTAAACTTTTTCAAACTATGAATGAGTAATCGCACCTAATATCGGCTTTTTTGAAGGTTGTTAGATAACCATTACGTAAGTATCTGACCGTTTTATAGACGAAATCGTGGTAGGAATTATGTATATTTAACAGAAGTGATAGAATTGAATTTCTCATCCCGGAAAAAAAAGATTTTTCAAAACAGATGTCATGGTTGTTGTCACTTTGGAAAATATTAAGAGATAGGTGAGATCCAGTAAGTTTAGTTCGGTCAAACTTACATTTCTCTCCTAAGTAAAATATATATATATATATATATATATATATATATATATATATATATATATATATATATAATCCTCTTTAAATTTCTTGATATATGTTATCATTTTAAATGTTAATTTTAGTCGATATTCACACTTGAGTGAGCGATTCGTTTATTCATTAAACAATATATATATATATATATATATATATATATATATATATATGTTTCCTTGTAACGGTACTCGAATATTAATAAATATATTTTAATTAATATATACAAGAGGACATTGAAGTCAACATCCAGATGCGGCAGTTTATTTCTCTCTTAATCAGACCTGACTGTTCCATTTAGTCATGTCGCAGACTCTCACATATTGACTCCTATATTTACATACTCTTTATCGTTGATAACGAGCAAGAATTTGAATCCATACACATAGTAGCATACCTTATCGGTACTTATTATCATTAAGTGTGTGTGTCTATATATATCTATATATATATGCATACATATATATATATATATATATATATATATATATATATATATATATATGTATATGTATGTGTGTGTTTTTGTGTGAATAGAATTAAGTTAATAGTTAAGAATAAACAGGAAACATTATCCTTAATCTAACATATTTCACTTTAATAGGAATCTTTAGAGGTTTGTTAAGACGAATCATTCGTCTTAACAAATCTCTGAAGAAGCCTATTAACGTGTAACATGTTTGATTAAAGAGTGTTTTTCTTACTTGTTTTTAACTTATTCAATTCATCTCTCGGATTTAAATCAATATGTTCGACACACACACACAGACACACACACAGACGCAGACACAGACACACAGGCACACACTCACACACATATATATATCTCCATATTACAAAGTAATATGTGTTGTAATTGAATTTTAAGTTTATGAAGTCGCAGTGAATAAACATTTTCAATTCTAAATTATGCAATGTCATCAAAACTTGAGGAAAATTTCCAAGTTAGTTTCTTTTAGGTAAATTGCAATTTCAAGTGACTGTTTTCTAAAATCATGGAGAAAGCAAAATACTCTTTTAAATGTTTTGGGAATTAAACAAATGCTTAAAATATTCATAGGACTTTAGTCATAAATCTTTTACTGAGAAACAGCGCTTGTTACATACTGGAGATGGAGCATTAGATTTAATAAGAGTCATAGAAGGAAAATAGAAATTTATTTTAGTGTCTTGCTTCCAAATAGCAGTAGTAGATATTTACATATTTATCGGGGGTAACTCGACACAAAACCTAGCTAATAACACTCGCAGACGCTTATAGTACAACTGTGTAAATTTCGAGAAAATTGGTTCCGCTGTTTCGGAGTCTTTAGGTAACGGACACACACACACACACACACACACACACACACACACACACACACAGAGAGAGAGAGAGAGAGAGAGAGAGAGAGAGAGAGAGAGAGAGACAAAGTTCCATTTATAAATAAGTTTAGATTCTACTATGGAATTAATACTTAAATGAATGTAATAAAATCTACCCATATACGAACTCGGCTCTAATATTCCTCAACTCAAATCGCAATCCATTACTCATCATTTCTGCTGTCATACGTTATTTTATTATTTTGTTTATATCAAAATAATAATGTTATTTTTTATTATGTCTTTCTTCCTAATGTATTCTAAATGTCTTTGAACCCATTGTGATTTTTTACTCTGATTGATTCTAGTTATTATACAAAAATATATTTATTTGTTACCTTTTCATAAAGAATATTTACTTCATATAAAAATAATTACTATTAAAGTAGTCCTAGATTTTTCAGTCTCTTTATATGCAATTCTTGTCTTTCACCTTACAGTCTGGAACGACTGTCTACAGAATGGTTAATACGTGGACATCATACCGATTCTCCCACCTTGTTTCAAAATTTAATCACGTCACAAGTAAATTGGAGTTTGAACCTTTCCTGATATTGACGTTTTATAAGGTTTAGATTCGCCTCTGTTAATTGCAGCCTATCATCCTTTTCACGAGTGATACTTGAAATTAAATACTATAATTTTCTACCATTATACACTATTGCTTCCCTTTTTGACATATGGTAGTGACTGTTTATCGTGTTCGTAGAAATATCGACCATTGTACATATTTCTCCCGCTTGCAGGAAAAGTTAATCTGTACATCAGTAAATTTTCAGATGACGTTTTTATATGTATAAGTTAAAAATCCATATCTATATTGGTTGACCCCTGTTTTTCTAATAAAATAAGAACATATACATGGAAAATTCAGGGGGATGTATAGATTTCCACACTTATGTCTTACTGAAAAAAGATGAAATGGACATGAAAAGAGAAAGAATGAAGAGAGGGAATACACTCCAATAAATGAGATAAAAGCCAAGAACAAAGTGGTTTAGAAGTAGATACGTGCGTCGGAAACAAAACAAAATCTACAGGAAAAAGACCGTTTGACATGAAAGGAAAAAGGTGACGTCAAACGATAAAGAGGAACTCACTAAAGTAAAAAGGACAACGGAATTGTAAAAGGAGTTAAAAAGTGATGTGACAAATTTATAAAAATAATAAGAAAAAAAGACCCACAAAGCAAAGCTTTAAGCGAGGCACACACACACACACACACACACACACACACACACACACACACACACACAAATAAAATAAAAACAAAAACACGCACACATATGTATAACATTATAACGAAAAGAGAGCCGAACCGGAAGTGGGAAAGGTTCGGTTGAGTGAAGAGACAGAAAAAAGATGAGATAAATTTAATCAAGTAGAAAATGAAAGGCGGCAAAAAGAAAATCCGATTAGGATGCAAAATAAAATAAAATCATATATATATATATATATATATATATATATATATTGAATAAAAACACTTTTTTATTTTAGAAGAATCTTTATGCATATATATATATATATATATGTGTGTGTGTGTGTGTGTGTGTGTGTGTGTTCATATATATATATATATATATATATATATATACCTTCTGAAATAAAACTTGGTCTAATTCAATATTATAAATATATTTTTATTGCTATCGGCTTTTTTTTTTAAATAAGGAGTTATGGATATTATATACGGATTGATTCATTCAAAACGCTGCCTTCATCACATTTTTGTGAGCCACGATATACTTTCCGTTTGATATTGCAACTTACTTCACGTTAACGCATTTGGGGTGGCACTGCTTAAAAGAACAAATAAATTTACACCAGTTTATAAATGGCAAAAACTATCATTTGCTTCGATTCCTCTTCGCCCGAACTTATTGATAGCACGTATTCATCTTTGGACGCTTTCGCTTAGTATTTTCTGGAAAGATTAAGTTCCCAATCAAGGTACGCTACACTTCTTCTTTGTGCTATTTTCATTCAGAACGAAAGCGACCATAGCCTCCCACGTCTTCCTATCCCTGGTGGCTTTTAGCACGCTTTCTTCTTTTAAACCACGCAACACCCGTTCTGTCATCTTAGGCCAGTATACTCAGTAAAATAGCATGATACTCAATAAAATAACGTGAAAAATGTACACACGCACAAATACGTCTTATATATATATATATATATATATAAAATCATAATAATAATTATTATTGAAGCGTTATATTTTGTGTATCAAAATATGGGTAGCAACTGAAAAAGCAATTACATAAAAAATATATCAGATTAATAACTTAAAGATCTAATTTCTAATATATGTAAATGAAAAAAAATATGTTGTTTCATGTTTCAGAAAAATATGTTGTTTCAAGTTTCTTTTTTGTCACTCTCATCAGCTCCCATCTGTAGGAGGTCTTGACGTTTTCTTTCCCTGTCTGCAATCAGCACTGTATCATCTGCATATCTTATGTTGTTCAAATTATGGCCTCCGATAAAACTCCTGGCGTAGCACCTAGATATAAAATATTCTCGCATTACAAGGTGAACTGTTCCGGTGAAAAGACACATCTTTGTCTTTCGCGCCTTTCTGTCTTTGTAGATTTGCTGAAATCGTTACCTGTCCGTATGCAGGCAGTTTTCTGCCAGTAGAGATTTTTGATTACTCTGATGTCTTTCCCAAAAATATCGAGGATGCTGATCATCTCCATCAATTCCTTGCGGTGTATTTTGTCGAATGCCCTCGCATAGTCAATAAAACATAGGTACAAGCATTCGACAGAGTATGGCATGCCGGCCTTCTACAGAAACTGCGAAACTATGGCATAACTGGACTTTTGTTGGACTTAATCCGGTCATTCCTCTATAACCGCACACTGAAGGTGGTATTAAACGGACATGCCTTCCAGAACTACCCTACAAATGCGGGTGTACCCCAAGGCTCTATCTTAGGTTCTACGCTCTTTCTAATCTATATCAATGATCTCCCCGATGTCATAAGATCACAAGTAGGCATGTACGCCGATGATATCACAGTTTACTCTCGCCTCGATCAAAAATCTGGTGTTGGTGTCAAGGCGAACCTCGCTGCCTAGCTTGAGAAGGACCTCCAATCCGTGGTGGATTGGAGTAAGAAATGGCTCGTAAAATTCAATTCTTCCCAAACGAAGCTGCTGTCAATTAACCACCACAGACAACCGCACCTCCCTCCCATTAGCATGGAACAGGCTTGTCTCCCAGAGAGTAAATCACTACGCCTGCTTGGCCTGACACTTTCAGCGGACCTCAAGTAGTATGACTACCTCGAATCCATTTCTAAATCCTCAGCTATGAAAGTCGGCTCTCTGTGCAGGGCCCGGAAATTCTTTCCGCCTGAATCTATCCTGCAATTATATAAATCCACCATCCGCCCGTATATTGAGTACTGCTGCCGCATCTGGTCGGGTGTCCCTTCTACTCTCCTCGGGGTTCTTGACAAAATACAGCGAAGAATCTGTAATGTGATTGATACCGACTTGGCTGACCGCCTGCAGTATCTCTCTCACCGGCGTGACGTGGCTTCCCTGTGCTTCTTCTATAAATACTTTCATGGCTTCTGCTCTGACGAACTTAAATCACTGGTGCCCCCTAGATGTGAATTTGCACGAGATACTAGATTGGCAACCATGTCCCACCTTTTTACAGTGATATAAATGTAACCGTAATTTCTACTCCAACATCTTCTCTCCTCGCACTTCCCTCACGTGAAATTCTCTACCGCATGCTTGCTTCCCCGACGGGTACAACCTCCAGGAGTTTAAATGTAAGGTCAATAGACACCTCCTAACAAACTAACTCACAACCACTCTCTCCAACTCTCTCCTTATGTACATCCTAAGTCGTCTATCACCCTCCTTCTGACATTTCCGATACCCAATCCCTCAATGTAACCCCCTGCGCTATAGTGGCAGTGGAATGCCTTGCTTGGAGTGACACGATTAAAAAAAACAAACAAAGGTACAAGTCCTTCTTCATTTGTATTGCTCTTTCGGAAAGCATCCTCATCATAAATATAGTGTTCTTTGTTCCGGTGTCTTTCATGAACCCGCACTGTTCCAATCCTATCTCTGGGCTGATTTTGCTTCTAGTATATTCATCAGGATTCTGACAATCAGTTTTGTAATGTGACTCATTAAGGTGATAGTTCGGTGTAGTTCACACTCGTTTGTACCTTGCTTATTCGGCAGTGCTATAAAGATTGACTTGCATAAGTCGTCTGGTTTTATTCCATTATTATATATTTCGTTTATTATTTCTGTAATTTTCTCTATGCCGAAAACTTTCTGGGCTATAAGTAGCTCTATTACAATACCGTCTGGACCAGCTGATTTGTTTCTGTTCAGTTTAGCCATTGCAGCTTCTACTTCGGACTTTAATATTTTCAGTCTGTCTTTATTCTTATGTATTTTCAGTTGCTCCCACTTGTCGCGGAAATGATACTTTATATACCCTTCCGATCGATGGAGTATTTCCTCTTTCTCCAGTATTATCATTCTATCTTTTGGATTTTATGCATCCTTTTGAGGACCAGATTATTTGTCCTCTCTTATCTCTTTCTGCATCTCTGCTTTATTGGTCCTGCTCAGACTCACCACTCTTACGCATTTGTTGTTAAGCCATTCCTCTTAACCTGTCTGCATTTGTTCTTTATCTTCCTCTGTAGTTTCCTGTATTCCCTTCCATGACTTGGTGTTATTTTTGTCTCCTTTGCATCATGTCGAGGAATCCCTTCAGTCATCCGCTCGTTTTTTCTTCTGCGCTTGATTTCTTTTGGGGCAAAGTTGTTCTCTGATGTCACCATCTCTTCATTTATTGAGTTCAGTTAGGAGTTTTCTTTTCCAAATTGTTCTTCATATTTCTTTCTCGCGCAGTTAGTGCATTCTTTCTGCACTTTGAGGTCGTAAGTTTAAGGATACATATTAAATTTAATTTGTAGTATGAAATAAAAGTAAAATTAGAGGTAAAAATAATCTACCCCACTTACCTCTCACACAAAATTTATTAATCTAAAAAATAATTTCCCATCTCCCTTCACCCTACCTGATAAGACATTGTTCTTTCAATGTCAAAACAAAATATACACATTGTAGTAGATGAGAATTTGTACCTGTTCTATAATTTATAATAAATATACATAGCTCTATTTTATACTGAGCACTGTCTTAAATTAATATTTTGAACTTTGTTAATATCTTTTTCATTCCCTATTCACTTGGATTATCTATCTATCTATCTATCTATCTATCTATATATATATATATATATGAGGAATTACACAAATAATGTTTAATATATTCTTAATGCGTGATTAAATTCTATTTACATAGATGTAAACATATACGATTTATCTAGTTTTACTTATCTGTGCGTATTTTCTATTATAATAACATGTACATAGTAAGGTAAAAATAAACCTATCAAAATTATGTGATTTGTAAGACTATTTCCCTTGAAAGTAAAAGAAAAGCGCTTTGATGTATCTATTACTAGATGGACAGAGGATTATTTGAATTGTGGTTTATCGATTGATTCGGGTCATCGAGTTTATTTAAGTGACTTGAAAGAAAGAACGAGAAAGAAAGAGAGAAATAATGGAAGCTGAGGATGATATCACGAAAATAGATGAATTGATCAATCGAAGCAGAGAGAGGCGGAGGAGCGGAAGATTATGAGCTGGAAAAATTTCTTGCCTGAAGTAAAAGAAAAAAATAAATAAAGAGAGTTTCATAAAACTTTAGTGCAACCAAAATCAAACTAGTACAACAATTTAAATATCTGGAAAGGGTTTTAACAGAAGATGAAAGTGCGATACTGAAATCTGAAGGCACATTAGCATAACAAATGATATCTTCCAGAAATTAATGTATTAAGAAAGAGAAACATTTCTAAAACCGAAAGAATATTGAACTGTTACATGACATTTTATCTCTTATATGATAGTGAATACTGGACAACCTCCTCAAAAATGACTTGAATAAACATAAATAATTTCGTTCCGAATTATGCTGAGAATGCCATGGCTTAAAACGAGAAAGTTTTAGATGACAGTGAAGCAAAAAAATATTTATATTCTAGGACATATAATGAGGAAAGATGGCATGGAAATGTTGATACTCTGGACAGCTCGAAAGCAAGAGACAGAGGAATGCGTGTTTGATAGCTAAAAAGAACAGCCTAGACATGAAAATTAACACTTGAACAAATACCACAATTTAAATATTTTGGAAATGATTTAACAGGAGACTGAAAGTTCAACATACAAATCTGAAGGCGCATTTGTATAAAAAATGCCTTCCGTAAGTTAAGCAAATTATAAAGAAACAGGAAACATACGTTAAAAACAGAGAAAATAGTACTGAACTCTTATGTGATATCCATCATCCTATATGCCATGCATGATGAACAATCTCTTCAAAGATAATGAAGAGACTTGACTCCAAAGAAATATATTTTACAATAGGACACTAAGAACACCATGGCCATAAAATGTGATCAACGTTTACGATTTAAATAAAATAGAAACAAAAAATAAATTCATATAGATAATGCGAAAGAGGTTGTTGAAATTTATGAAACAAATAATTAGAAATGAGGGATATTAATATCCAATACACTTAGGACATATTGATTACAATAAAGGCATAAGAAAGCGCATAACCTACCTAGTCAACTTGAGTAAATGAATTACGGGGCAATATTCAGGTGAGATAGAAAAAAAGACAACGTTTATTTAGCACTGCAAAATACAGGAAATTGTGGAGATGGAATGCTTGTCAAATTCCTGAATGGGCATTGTGAATAGAAGAAAAAGAACTGCATAAATCAACTAGATACTTGAAATATCAGGAATATTTTCCTGTGCCAGACTTCGTTAGAAAAATATTTTGGGTTGAAGAATGTAAAGCAGCGTAGTGGCGAATAAGAGGCAATTACTATCTTTTAGATTTCGAACAGGAAATAACACATTGCTCAGAGAAAGTTAGTGAGAGTGAGACAGAAAGAGAGAGAGAGAGAGAGAGAGAGAGAGAGAGTGGCGGGGGTTGCCATAATTAGTATGTTCATACGTGAATTTGAGTTGTAGATATTACATCCCAAAAGCTAAAAAAACATTATAAAACAGGAAAAATAAAGAGACATTGTGCTGAAGTGTTACATAATATCAGTCTTCCTATATGGTGATTGTCTAAGCATAGCTTAGCTGTGAAAGAAGTCCAAGAGTATAGCACACCCAGAGAAGATACAAATCACTACTTAATCCTAATTGTCCTAGCGAAACAAGCTTGCTAACGATTATATCACGTCAAGATGTCCCCACCGAAGAAGAGGCCCGAGGCAGAATATTATGTGGTTTTAGAGTATGAAGCTAAGAAAAACTTTGACAGAGAAACAAAAAAAAATTAAGAAAAGCAACAAGTATACTCAGCTTACAATCAAATAAATATAGTTCAAATTTTATGGGATACGTAATGAGGAAAGTACATTGATGTAGATATGCATTGTGATGCAGTGGATATCGGCTCGGAACCCAAAAATCGGAGAGTTCAAATTCCACTCGAATTCGTTGCAAAGAAAGGAATGAATTCGTCGCATCTCCATCTAGTTATGGGTTAAACAGCACGGTAGATCGAATTCTGTAGCCTTGGTTGGCGACCGGTCTATCACAAATATTAATGGCATCCTGCTGCAGGAAAATCTATTGGCCAAGCGTGTATCAAGTATAGCACTTACCTGAATGAAGAAAGAGTGTTTAGATAACATGAGGCTCATATTTTATACTGAATCAGAGATGGAGGAATATATATCAATTAGCTTATCAAATTAGCTTGTGCAAATGATCTACTGCATAGTGACCCAGGGGCAAGACACACATTGCTAAATGCCACATGCTATTGAATGTTGTAGAGACAAATATAATCGCCCACCACATGGAACGAAAATGCGCATAAAACAAGACAAATCAAAGTGTTGGAAAAAACACAGTTTTGAGGTTGTAACACCTTTTACAACAGTAATGGTATATGAAATAATTTTACTTCACATTACACCACGACGAGCAAATAAAAAGAAATGCATTAAATAGAAATTATAGATAGAAATAAAGAGGCAGATTAGTTAAAAATCTGTATGATTTGTTAAAGGTTGCGCTAATCTGAAATGATAGTGTGACAAATATTTTCATTCGGTTGCTGTCTAGCAATACTGTATGTTAGACTACATGTTACTGGAATGAAGTTGACAATTAATGGGCGCTCCCTTTCAAGGGAATCCGAGAAAAATTTATAAAACTTTTAAGCATTTATATCCCTAGCTATAAAACACACAAATAAAGCTAACACTGAACCTCAAATGTAAATCAAAATACACACCCAAACATACACATATTGACCATCAGAAAGACACATATTCACATTCATACTAAAAGCCAAGAGCTTAAACACACACACACACACACACACACACACACACAGAGAGAGAGAGAGAGATAGAGAGAGAGAGAGAGAGAGAGAGAGAGAGGAAAGTAAAAAGGGAAAATAAATAAAATATCAATAAATGTCTGCGTCTAAAGACCGGAATAAATTATCGAAAATTTTCAAACAAGATTAGAGTTAAACCCAGCGAAAAAGACTGATAATTCTCTTGAAAATTCGGTGAACGATTATATTGTATATTGTGTTATCAGTTTATAACGAATTCAACAACCCTCCTGCAATATATATATATATATATATATATATATATTATTGCTAAAAATGTAGATATTTCTTCATCCCGCCAAATACCTAAATATATATTAGGCAATTTGGAAAACGTTTAGTATGACATACATATAGTAACAACCATTTTGGTGGTCATTAAACCATTTCTTTATAAAGAAACATCGGATTTCGGATATTTATTGACTGAACAGTTCATAAAATACTAGTAATAAAACCATTATTCTGGTAAATAATTTCTCAAATCCGCTAACTGTTTTTGTCCTTCCTAGTATCATTTTCTGCTTTTAGTTTGGACGAATATGGGTCATTTTTTATCTTACAGTTATCTGCGCAGTAAATTGATTTATATATGGTTATACAATCATTCGTTTGTATATATATATATGCCAGATTAAAAATATTGCAAACATTGCCTCTGTTATTTTTAATAAAATCAGTTTATACTCACTAATAATCTTTCGTTATTATAACAGAAATATATCAGAAGTGAGCTGTAACGTTGACATATGATTGTACTATTAATTTCTCGATACTGAAGTGTGTCAACGGTACATCTCTTTTTTTACATCTTTCAATTATTATACGCGTGTGATTATCCGCGAGTATGAAAGTATGAAAATTTATTTAAACTGGCATGACTAAAAGAAAATTTGCTGGCTAAATACACAAATATATAATCATCCGCAGACAAATCTGTTTCGCTGTGTCAAAGCGATATCAGTACGGTTAGACTTCGATGGCTTTTTACCCATGATTGAAACCCGACTGAATTGGCGTCAGTCGGCGATTCTACTGCTGCGCTATGGGCGTTCGGTAGAAGAAGGCAGACTTTTAGCGTGTATATTATCGTTACACACGCCCAATAGCCAGAGCGCGCTAATTCATGTACTGAATGAGCGAGGCGTATATATATATATATATATATATATATATATATATATATATATATATATATATATTAAAGTACCCAGACTGAGCTTGTGCAGATAAATAAAATTTGACGTTCTCTTTTCCTGCGCAGTAGGCCTTCAGTTATCTTTTTCGTATTTATTCTTGTTGAAGCATTCCACAATTTTTCGTGAATTATTTTTTGACAAATAGATTAATTTTTCAATTGAATTTTCAAACGTGTCCCTTGTTTCCAGTTTTTCATCATAACTTATGATCTTTCCCTGTGTCAATTTATTTTCCCAGCGGCAACATCTAATGACGTGTTAACCGAAAGGAACCTTAGGTTTCTTGTTAAAATATTTTTCTCATTTTCAAAATGCTGTTTAAGTTTTGTGCAATCAAGTTCATATATATATATATATGTGTGTGTGTGTGTGTGTGTGTGTGTGTGTGTGTGTACATGCGTTGCGTGTACTGTGTGTGTATGTGTGTGTGTGTGTGACCGGTGAAATCCCTCCAAAAATACTTATTTCATAAGAACAAAATCTACATTAATGAAATAAGGCATGGTTCACGTTAGGCGACTGAAATGCTTGATTCTTACTTTGTGTTTTTTTAGAAATTTTATATTTACTCCTGGTTTTTATTATTATTTTTATTTTCACAGATAAATAAGTGCAGTTATTTTTGTTTAAATTTAATAAGAACCAGCACAGAAATGAAATGGCATATTAATCACATTGTATTTACAATGAATCTTTGTCTAAGTGTGTGCGTATGTGTGTGCGTATGTGTGTGTGTTTGTGTATGTGTGTGTCAAAAATAGATTTAAAATATTAATAGGTAAATATGTCAATAATATATATAAAGAGTATGTATGCAGAAAAATCTAAAAATGTACACTGAGGTTAACACAAAGCGGAGACAACGTAGTTCATTATTGAACGCAACATTAAACCATATGTCATATATATTGGCTGGACTATTTATATATGCTTGTCAAACACATGCATGATCGCATACACTCACATTTTCAAACAATATTTTAATTAATTTTCCTACATTTCCCATCATTTTCCATTGAAAGTTTAGAAAATGAATTTTAATATTAAGTTATTTTTGTTTTCATAAGTTATAAAGACATATTTTAATTTGTTCTTTTCTCCCACTTCTTCTTCTTCTTCTTCATATTTTAATTTGTTCTTTTCTCCCACTTCTTCTTCTTCTTCATCTTCTTCTTCTTCTTCATATTTTAATTTGTTCTTTTCTCCCACTTCTTCTTCTTCTTCTTCTTCATATTTTAATTTGTTCTTTTCTCCCACTTCTTCTTCTTCTTCTTCTTCTTCTTCTTCATATTTTAATTTGTTCTTTTCTCCCACTTCTTCTTCTTCTTCTTCATATTTTAATTTGTTCTTTTCTCCCACTTCTTCTTCTTCTTCTTCTTCTTCTTCCTTTTCATATTTTAATTTGTTCTTTTCTCCCACTTCTTCTTCTTCTTCTTCTTCTTCTTCTTCTTATTCTTCTTCATATTTTAATTTGTTCTTTTCTCCCCTTCTTCTTCTTCTTCTTCTTCTTCTTCTTCTTCTTCTTCTTCTTCTTCTTCTTCTTCATATTTTAATTTGTTCTTTTCTCCCACTTCTTCTTCTTCTTCTTCTTCTTTGTCTATGTGCAATTTTCTCAGGATGTATACGTTCATGTCATTCGACGTTTGCATATCCCTGGTGGCTCTTAAGCATGCTTTCTTTTTTAGCCTACCCAAACGCCGCTCTGCCATCCACTTGCTCATTCTCGTCCATGTATGTAAAACGCCGCTTTCTCTGCCTGTCTTTCCTTCTATCAGACCTGTGAATATCAGATTTGCTACACTCTCCTTTCACGTTACCTTTCCAAGGAACTTTAGGTGTCTTTTTCATACTCAGTAGTGATTTATTTTTCATTTCCATTCTTTCCAGAATCACTTCATTCTCTCCTGTTCTATCTATGATATCTGCAGCATCCTTCTGTAGAACCACATTTAAGTAGCTTCAATTCATTCATCTTTGAGGAGGTTTTCCAGAATTCATTGCCATATTGAAGAATAAACATCACATAGTAACCCAATACTCTTTTCTTTGTTTCTAGTGAAAGTTTCCAGTCTCTCAATACTCTATTCATCTACTGGAATGCATCCTTCACCATGCTAAATCACCTTCGGATTTCAGTGTTGCACTTTCGTCCCATGTTAGAAAACTTCACATATATATAAAGTTTTGTAACTGCCTAAGTTTTAGTATCCTCCACCTGTAATTGGCATTTTTTTTTATTGTGCTCCTCTTTTTAATGATGACCATGCATTCAGTTTTCTTGGTATTATTTATCCACTTTCTTCAGCTACTTTCTGTCGAAGGTCTTGTAGTTTCCTTTCGTGTCTGCTATCAGCACTGCATAATCTGCATATCTTATGTTGTTCAATCCCTGGCATAACATCTAGCCCCATCAGATTAGTCTCGCTGTATAAGTTGAATACATCTGGTAAAAGAAACATTGTTGTCTTACACTCCTTCCTAAATTTGTATATCTGCTAAAATCATGTACGGTCTGCAGGCGGTTTGCCGCCAGTAGAGGTTCTTTGTTACTCTAATGCCTTTCCCAAATATGTCAAGCTTGCTAAGTATTTCTATCAATTCTTTGTGGTGTACTTTGTTAAATGTCTTTAAAATAATCTTAATTTGTGTTTAGTTAAAGACAAATTAAAAATATTTACACTTAAATTACAGATTCAAAATATGTTAGGGTTTTCAGGGACAAGGAGTTTGGATTTTACGCCAAACCTGAAGGCTGGGATAACGTATCCTAACTTATAATGTAGACAAACACAGATGACAGATGACTTAACTAACTAACTGCAGCACATTACATTGGTTACATCTATAGATGTATCTATTTTCTATCTATTTATTTTTACTTACGCACAAATACGCTTGGGAAAGGTATTAATCCGTTTCCTCTGTCCAGTTATGGGTTAAATAATAGAACATATTGAGTTCGATAGACTTGGTCGGCAACCAGTCTACCGCAGAAAGCATTTGCAAACTATTACGGGATTGCCCAAAAAGCGTGTATAACGTATGGCACTTAACTGATTGACTGACCATCTATAGAGGGAAGTCGTCTAATGTTTTCAATTTTCAAATACTTAAAATATGATTATTGTTTTTACTGGGTAGACTTATGTTTGTGTCAGTAAACTCGGTTTCTGTTAATCTCTAAATCTTAGAAAATCGTGTAATCAATAATTTTCCTTTTGCTATTTCTTAAATCTTGGACAATGTAGTAGTAAGAAATGAACTGAATAGATAGCATCACATAAAATGTTTTCCCATTGATGCACAGCTAAACTCTCGATTTAAGGTTAAATTGATCGTTCTCCGCAGATTTTATTCATCTCTTCACCTTCTGCGTAGATATCACTTTCTCTTGAAGGATACCTTTAACTCCGCCGTCATAGAATTCGGTCTCCTATCAGAGTGCATATAGCTTAATATATCAAATATGCATAATATTTTATATAAACGAGTCAAAACAGTTGTAGTGAGCATGTTTCAAACTCAAAAGCGAAGGGTAAATGAATATGATAATCAATGGATATAGATTCGATTTGAAGGAAGTGTTCATTTAAATCTATATTCAATATTTAGAATTGTTAAGTTGCTTGGATTAATTTGCCTTCTCCTCTCATAAATCTTGGCTTTTCTACGGTACGCACAACATTTTTCAAGTATTCTCTTTATTTCCTTTGTTGAGTATGACCAATTTCTCTAACCGACAAATACATCATTCAAACATTTTAAAATGACAGAGATGATTATGTAATCCTTTAAGGTCGATGTTTACAATTGAATTGCAATTTACTTCCGTTACCGCATCTGGGCATATATTTTTGATGCCTGGTTGATATCTAATACGACATTTGTAATGGAAAAGCTCAATTCGCCAGCGATGAATTCTGTCGTTTTTAGTCGTTGAAGCATTATGCTTAAAAAAGAAAGAATTAGGATAGAGCTATTTGGTTCGTGACAAGCATAGAATGTTTACCTTTTAGGTAATGACTATTTCGTTAATTGCTTTGATAGTCGTATTAGCTTCCATCTCTAGTGGGGACATTTAGTGTTCTGGTCAGGAATGTAACAGGACAGTCTATTTCATTTAGCTTCACCGCTAAACTCACGGAGCTGGCATCAGATTTAGTTTTAGTTTCAATGAATCATCTTCCTCTAGAGTGTGTACTATATATTCTTCTAATACTCTTTCCCAATTTTTAAAAGAATATTTTATTTTAGCATGTAAGGGAAATAGAGTGTTGTTATTTAGCGCGTGGATTTTTAGCGAATAGTTTTGAATCCAACGACTGTAAAAGCAAACATTCCGGTGAATCTTTTCTGAGATTTCTTGTGTAGGAGTTTTCGCAGTGATCTCATCCAGTCAGTATATTGTCAAACTTCACATACGAATTTTTTTTTTATTTTCGTTACTCTGTAGACGAATTTATTTCTATTTAAGTTAAACCGTATTTTGCAATCAGTATTTTGTATCTTACCAAGTTAGTGTCATCTTCTCTTTCATTAATACCGGAAATAATAATGTCATTTATTTATGCGAATTTTCTATTTAGGCCTTCCTTTTCGATTATTACATTCAAAAATTCTTTGAAACCAACTCACTTAATTTGTAATCCCAAACAGCATCGTTTTGCAATTATACACTTTACCATTACTTTCAAAAGATGTGTAAGGGTGTACTGTGTACGTAGGTCTCATGATACTTACGTTTAGATCTAGATTAAGGTGTAGGCTTTTGCTATTTCCGAAATAATCTTATACTGAAGGTAGATATTTATCGTTTATAAAATATCTTTTACTAACTTTTTTGTTTCTCGTGCTTAGTTACCACTAGTTATGCTTTACATGTTGATCCAACAGACTCAGTAATATTTGACTCTAACAGGCGTTTTATCTACTTCCTGATGAATGCATTCTTTTTTCTAGTTTATAATCGGTAATTTACAAAGATAGGTCTAGAGAGGGCGAAAAATTATAACTAGTCCACACAGTTCACATCAGAAAGTGACAGTTTATATATATATATATATATATATATATATATATAGTCATTCGCAGACAGATCTGTTTCACTGTATCATAGCTCATCATTACGGTTAGACAGCCGATTGCAGACATTTTAGCTTGTATATTATCATTATACACGCCCAATAGCTGAGAGTTTTCTAATTCATTGCTGAATGAACGATGCGTAGATACCAGAGTAGCTACTGTTTTTCAAAGTTTACCATTCTACCAGACTGCTCAATCAGGGTGTGAGAGCGTAAATAGTCATCCGCAGACAGATCTGTTTCGCTGTATCATAGCTCATCGGTACGGTTAGACAGCCGATTGCTTTTTACCCAGAATTGAAACCCGACTGAATTGACGTCAGTCAGCGATTCTACCTCTGAGCTACGGGCGCTCGGTAGAAGGAGGCTGGCATTTTAGGCGTGTATATTATCATTATACACACCCAATAGCTGAGAGTGTTCTAATTTATTGCTGAATGAACGATACGTAGATGCCAGAGTAGCTACTGTTTTCAAAGTCTACCATTCTTCCAGAGCGCTGACTCACGGTGTAAGAGCGTATATATATATATATATATATATATATATATATATATATATATGACATTATGAGGAAAGAGCGCTTGCAAAATGTGACAGTAAACGGACATATTGAAAGGCAAGAATTTTCAGAGGAAAACAACTGATAACTTAGTTAATGTGTAAATGTATAATGGAACACGTTTTAGAATAGATTACGAAAATATTATTAAGATAAACATAGGAAAGTACATATTGGAGAGCCATAATCGACAACTTCCTAATACGACACGCCTCATAAAAGAAGAAGGAAAAGATGGATTACGTACTGACGTCAATCAAATTATATAATTTATGAAAATTCTTTACAGCTGAAAGAATTTACAAGTATTTCCATATACGTCAAAGCACACACACATCTGGCTTGCCCCATCTCCAGAAACAAAAACAAAAACAAAAAAGTTATTATAGACAGCGAGCAGAACAAAAGTATATTTTTTGTTGTTATTGGAACCTAACTCAGCCCATGTGTAGATCACTATCGCGATTGCCACAATAAATTACGTGCATCAAAGCTTTGACAAACAAAATATATGACGCCATTTGCTATTTCTGACACATTCAATCCTACTTTTAATCACATTAATAAGAAACAATGACACCAGACATGCTAGATTGCTTTCCTACTTGGATGCATGAATGTATTTGTACTTGTTTAATAATGAGACATGTGGTTTATGGATATACTAGCAGTATAGGCCGGCGTTGCTCCCCGGTTTAATGAAAACTTTAAAACTAATTCATGGTCCTGGAGCTCAAACTCTTTGGACGTTGGCACGAAAATGTAGGTTGTTGAAAGGTTGATCTCGAAGCCGTAGAACTTCTCCAACAATACAACCAGCATGCAATGCAAAGAGAAAGGACACGTCTTTTCCCCAAAAAGACGGCGCTACCGCTACCACCATTGGTTAATAAGCAGGCGAGTGAGAGGAAGTGCACTCGTTGATTACTTATACTGTGCCAGGCTGTAGCTGGCAGTGGGGGTTACTCGAAAAAACTCTTATTACTTTTTTTGCTATACTGGTGGCTGCTATTACTGGAGTGAGCACATTAATTTAACCATTTAGAGGCTGCTGGTTTTGGGCCAACGAGTTTTTGTTCATAGTGCTTCCACTGAACGTTAGTCTAACTGCACACTTTTTCTCACTGCGCCATGCTTGCTGGTCTGAATTGCGTGGATGCGCTCGACTGATGCGACATGTTCAACGAATCCCTGTCGTTCTCCAATTGCATCTAGTTGCTAAGAGACGGCAGTTTTGGATCTAACCTCCGCAATGTACGATATTGGTATCTCTCAGAGAATTCGCCTAATCCGTAAGAAAGGAAAGTTAGTCCTGTTTGTAATTTTATTCGTCCTTAGACCATTAATAAAACGGTCCCATGCAGACAGAGCGCTTAAATATGTCTTAATATCTTAAGGTTTGAAAAAGTATTTACAATTTCACGCAGCACGTTATATAAATTCAATTTTTACCGCCCTGGTTACCTAGGTCACGTTTATTAGGGGACTACTATTTAGTGATCACTGTCCAAAATCTTCGCCTTTGTGGAGTGTGGGTAGAGGCATTGCTCCCTATATAGTGGTTTTTCCTAATGGGGATCCCTACGCTTGCCGTGAGATGCCCACAGACGCAGACGATAAAGGGGACCGGGAGCCATCGGTTACCGGACAGACACTCAAATGGTTGTCAACCATACAGAACTTCAGTGCAAATTACATTTTTCGCTTTGATTTGCGGTGCTAGGGCAAAAACATTATTCTTACTCCCCACACGTGAGTATCCAACGTAAAGTTGACCTTGCGAGTAGCATGGTTCTGTAAGGTGCAATCCCGACACTGACAACGTCTGCAAGCGTTGTTCATACTGCCGATTTGCATGTCAGCACGTGAAGCGTAGTTGACGGAAGGCGCGTTGTGGAAAGTACGTCGTAACCAAAATGGTTATCCCTCGTTAGCTGACCGTCATCGGTTATTGTTTACAAGCATAGAATTCTGTTGCTGTAAAGTATCTGATGGTCTGTTAGATGCAAAGGAGAAGGCGATCCTCGTAATTATAGCGGACCCTTGCTCTGTACTTTCTGCAGCCAGTGAATGTACCTTAGCAGCGGCGTCTGTTGAGCGCCTCGACCGTCGCTTCTCTGTACGTCCAGAAGCTCGCGAACGTGTTTAACAACGGCCTCTACGTGACAAACTTTGACATCAAAAACCTTAAAAGTTAAGGTGGAATTTAATTTAAATAGATTAAAAACAATAGTTGTTTCCAGTCAAAGCGAAACCGTAGATCGAAAGAAAAATGAATGGATGTAAGTCAAATTTAGATTTCCGGTATCGATTTCAAATAAGTTTTCCATCGCAAACTGAATTTTGAAGGTTAAATAAGTCCTCTGAGTAAATGGTATCATGGCTGAAACTAAGCACTACAATTATATCTACTTAGAGCAAAACCTGAATCAAACATCAAAATAAAACCGCTGAAAACTTGATATTGATCAGAACCGATAGAATATCGGGGTATCGGTTTCCAATATCAGAGTCAATTATGTCGTCCAAGGATAAACTAACCAAAGTAAATCCATGAAAACTTATCATCCCAATCGAGAGTAAAACTGGAAAAAGTGAACCATATTGATGTTTGAATATCGGTTTTTGATCAGATTCGATAGAATAACGGGGGTATCGATTTCGATATCAAGGAAAATGAGTCATCTGAGAATATCTACTAAAGCTGGAGACTAATTTTACTAAGTTAGAGCAAATTCCGCAGCAAGAATCACGATAAAAGTGCTGAAGTTCTGATCTTGATCAGACCTGATCGGATATCGGTTTAAGGATTTCCAATATCGGGGGGAAAACGGAATAAATAAGTAGCCCATAGCCTGATTGGAAGCCTAAAGAATATGTATGTGAAGTTTAGTGATAATTGGATAAAAATTGTTGCTTTGTCTAAAGAAAATGCGCACACACACACACACACACACACACACACACACACACACACACACACACACACACACACACACACACACACACACACACAAGTATCCTGCCTTTTATATAAATAGATATCGGAGAAAATCGGAAAAAATAAGTAGCCCATGTCCTGACCGGCCACCTAAAAAATACTTGTGTGAAGTTTGCTGATAATAGGATAAGAATTGTGGATTTGTCTAAAGGACATACAGACAGACCCCCCACACACAAACATCTTGCTTCATATATATATATATATATATATATATATATATATATATGTGTGTGTGTGTGTGTGTGTGTGTGTGTGTGTGTGTGTGTGTGTGTGTGTGTTTTCTGGAACAAAAAAGTTTTCATGAAAGATCAAAAATAATGTCCAGACTTAATCACACACACAAATATTTCTTATGATCATAAAAAACGAGATGAAAGTGTTTTAAGAATCTTATGTAACTCCTGTCTATTTTTTTAAAATCTTCGGTTGTTTAAAAGTCCCAGTCACGCGTTCGTAAAAATATCTGTTGTATGTTTGAAAAACGGAAGAAAATCAGTTATTAAGATTGCCTGAAGATAAAGAATGTTAGATATTTTGGTTGCAAATAAAAAAAATATTCAGAAGTTCTGCAATATAAAAATATTGAGCACTTTTGAATATACTTATTTTTTATAATCAAAAATTAATTATTTTGTGTGTATATATATATAATAGAGAAGAGCTTAAAGCAAGGATGCGTTTTTTTTCTCCCCAGATTTATTAAGCTTCAGCATCTAAGGTAACTGGAAACCCTACCAGGTTTTATTATCGGTGAGCGTAATCTTAACAATATCAGCTACGCAGATGACAACCTGTTAATGGCTGACTCTGAAAACAGTTACAGGGTGTTATAAGAAAGCGAAAACAAATAAAGATTTATTATCAAATGAAAGAAAACAGAAAGTAGGGTCATCATCATCATACTTCTGGTGTCGTGTTTCACTTCCTCTGTTACAACATTCAACGGAGGTTTAATCTGCGATAATTATTTGATGTTCGCTTCTTTAAGATGCCAGTTATACATTTTAGATGTCGGTATCAAGCAAGTATAGAAAGTGAAGTATTTTAAAAGCGCATTGGGAAAATCAGACGCTACTCTAAACTATCAAAAGAGATATTCCTAAAGCTAAGCTAAGTTTTGAAAAACAAAGAAATCGTTAGAAACAAGAAAAAAGCAAATTATATTTTGTTTTGTGTTTACTGCTATGTCATATCTATCTATCTATCTATCTATCTATCTATCTATCTATCTATCTATCTATCTATCTATCTATTGTTTTCTTGTTCGGGGCCAGAAATAAAGACACAAAGACAGAATAGAGCTAAAAGTATATATTAACAAAAATAGTAGTAAAAACAGATACAACATAAAAAGATCACCAGTATGATTGTCTTGGTCCGGCTGTCAGAACTATACGTTGAAATAGCTTTCACTTTGCTCCGCACGAAGCAGAAACTGCTGATTATTTATAATTTATAAAATTCATGTGTGCCATGGATAAATTACTATAAGACACCCTCCTAACTGTCAACTTCAAAAGAGTCTGGATATTTTTCTTTTGGGATTAATGGTAAGAACCCGTCATTTTCCTTTTTTCTTTTAAACGGCGCTGTTTCGGAGGCTGCTTGAGGTATTGGTATGTCAAAAGTATCTTAAATGACATCCTTGCTCGTTTCTCTTCAGGAAGACCGCTGTCAGTATCATTTGATTTAAATGTCTTGTGCGAGTAAACTGAGAATAGTTAATTATATAGGCCATATTTCCTACTCTTTTGTCAATCGTACCCATCTCCAAGAAATATTTATTTTCATCAAACATCCGGAAGAAAATTTCTCTCCCGGTTGGTAGCGTTTTTCAGGTACCGTGTTCGTTCAGGTTTTTTTGTTTTGTTTGGGAAGTAGCTTGTCGAACACAAACCCGATTTAATGTGCAATCCTTAGTTTCAGATAGTAAAATCCGACTAGTGAGCCTGCAAAATATACATGAATTCGAAATCGCTGTCGGTCCGTTTTGAGCCAAGTAGTATATTTGTTTGGAGTTGCCTTACCTGCTAAGTCACAGCCTTTACCGAAATTTACACTGTTTTCGATATCCTTATTCATGTTCGGCCAATATACATAACTGAACATAAGACTTTTCATCCTTGTAACTCTGGGTGGCCGGCATGGAAATCTTTCGGAATTCATCTTTGTAGACGCTCAATATATAGCAGTATTTCGTTGCAAAGAGAGAAAACATCTGAAGTTTGTTTGTATTTTTAACAAATTTGGTTTGCCTGATAAACTCAAGCATCTCGTTTGATTTAGTCTAGAGTTCCCTTACTGTGTTGGATAATGAGTTTTGTCCGAAGAGAAGTAATCACAGTATTTTCAAGGGGTTCTTTGTGTTTCAGGATTAACCTTGAAGATCTGTCGGAATGACCCCTTTTTGTGACGGTATGAAGTCTATTTTTAAGTTAAGATTTAAACGGATTGTTTCCCATCTCTGCTGACTATTTGGCGTATGCACGAGCAAATAGATTTTAGAACTGAAGATAGTAACAGTTTAAGGTTCCTCTGCTATGTAAATTGTCTACCGTGAACTTCTATACTGCGAAAGGAATCCCTAACGACTCCTATTCATTTTGCCATTATGTTTGTTTTTGAAGGAACAATAATTATAAACGCATAAGCTTTTAGTTTATGATAACCATCTGGCATCTTGTGAATAATATATCCTTCAATGTCGTACGAGCTGGCGTTGCTGGCAACTATAATGTCTAGGTCTGCGTTAAAGTGGGTGAGAAGTAAGTCTGCGTTAAGACTGCCTTCATTTTGACGAATGCTTCTTGACATTTAGGTGTCTACTCCCAGTTCTTGTCATTTTTCAAAAGTTCATTTAACGGAGCACGTATGTTGTGGATATTCGGTATAAACATTTGGCAATTAATCCTAAGAAACTTTGTAAGGTAGAGATATTTTCGGGAACTAGCATGTCCTTTATTGCTGAAGCCCCTTATGGATCTGATCTTATGCACTCTTTATCAATAATGTTTCAAAAGTATTTAATCCTCTTCATAAAAATGTAGCATTCGGATTCTTTCAGTTTGAATCCGTACTTCTGAATGCTTGAGAAGACTTTATAAACACGTTTCTTATTCTATTCTACATTATGACTGATCATTAATATGTTGTTTAAAGATGCAACCGCGAAGTCAAAATCGCTTAGCATCGTATCCATCACTTGTTAACAAATTGGCCGGCGAAACCTTTATCCAGAATAGTAGTCGTTAGAACTTGTACAACCAACGATGGATGGATGGATGTTGATACGTAGCAACTTAGATCATTCTTCCTCAACCGGTATTTGCAGATAGGCGTCACTGAGGTCGATGTTTGAAACAAAATTTTCTCTCCATTTAGTTTCACGAAAATTTCATCCGGTCTAGATAAAGAATAACAATAATCTTTGAGTACCGCATTAAGCCCCGTCGGAAAATCGGCGCAGATCTGATTCTCGTTTGTCTTTTTCACACAGATGCTCGGTAACTGTGCACAGACTTCGACAAGACACCGGTTCTTTCTCTTCTGTCGAGTTCTTCAAATTATTTTTGGTAAAAAGGCAAAAGTTACATTTTGTTTTTTGTTTTGTTAAACACTGGCTGGTTTTGGTCTTTTAGCTCCAATTTTACCGTGATCCTATTACACCGACCATGACCCCACCACCCGATAAACTTCCGGAAATGTTCTTTTTAGATTATTTTATTAAATTATTTGCCTCGGTGGTCAGGCTTTCGGGTTTTTGGCAAAACAAATTGTCATGTCCCACAACTTAAAATTCTCTATTTAGTCGGTCCAAAAATAAATTTTTGTATTGTTTAATACAATCGTTTTAGGTTTTAACGTCCTTCCTTGAAATGTTACATGAGTGATAAGTTTCCCTGTAAACTTGATCTTCTCTCCTGTCACGGACCAGGCCATTTTATTAGTTCCTTGTAAGGATGGTTTTCCCAAATTTTTTCAAGTATGTAGATTTATGATTATAAAAACTGAACCAGAACCAGTTTAATGTTTTTATTTAGAATTTGTACTTGCACGTTTTCCTAATATTTAAGCCGTTATTTCACCTGGTTTTATGTTTTTCGCTTCTATTAACCTTTATTCTCGCTCCACAGTGTAAGCTCATGTGCTCGACTCGGTTCCAATTTTGCTACATTTCATTCCGGTGAGAGCAGCCCAGATACTAATACAGTGAACCACAACCGTAACTCATGTTGGGTGCAACTCGTCTTTCTTTTATTACTGGTTTGATTTAGAGGAGGATAAAAACTGTTTTTTCTTTTAACGTACTTATGTGAGTTATGACAGATTTCTCCATATTTTTAGAATCTTAGCTTACGCTTACAAATCTCTGACAGGTTTCCGCTCTTTGTTAGGGATAGATGTTTGGCTCATTTTCTAAATTTTTCAGAACATTACATCTACTTTTAGCGTTTTTAACTGAAACGAGTCCCTGAATAAGAATCTGAAACATAAATTACTCGCACTGAACTCTGGCAGTTAGACTTTGTCGCAATGCCTGTTCATGACTGATATGAATGTAGTGTAATTTTCACTATCCTTTCTGGTTAAATTTCTACAGATCCATCTCTTATGAAAAATTGAACTTTTAGGACTAAAGAATTCTATAAGAAGTTTAGCCGCTTCGGTAAAAATCATTTTGCTTGTTTTATTGAGTAAAATATACTTCCCAAATATGTTGTGCTCTGTGGTGCGAACTTTTTTATAGTACGACCAATTCATGCAGTCAGTGGCATTTAAATAATTGACTCTTCTAAAATAAGGGGCGAAAATATATCTTCGTCTGAAGAACATGTAGAAGTGTATATTGCGCACCAGATCGTGTTTTGTGAGAACGCATTTTCGTTTTCAATACTTTGTTCTCTGTTTGTCAATTCAAACAAAATTCATTGTTGCTGTTTAGTTTGAAGTAAAATTTCTTCGAGTTTTTAATGTCTTATTTCTATTTGTTTGAAATTCCAACTTGTTTCAGCATTTCAAGCCATTTCTTCTCTCATTTAAGTTCCCGTTGGGTTAGTTGTTCAAGTTGGAACTTAAGAAATTCGAACATGGCGGATTTAAATTCGTCCATGTTTGACCATGTTTTTTCTCAGTATTAAACCGAATACAATTCCAAAAAACAAAAAACAAAAACAAAACCAAAAAAAAAAAAAATAAAACAAAATAAACTTTAGTAACCGAAGCACAAATAAACTGAAATGATTAAAAAATAAATGTAATTTCTTTATTATGCAGGGAATCACGTGTGCGATTTTGTCTTCTTGAAAACCATGAATTCTTGTAGTTTAGCGGCTCGCGTTCAAGTTTAGTTTAAATTAATTACACTTTTAACAAAATAGAGTTAAACAAATATATTTACAAAAACAGTTGTACAAAAAGATACAACATAAGAAGATCACTGATGCGACTGTATTTGTCAGGCTGTCAGAGCTATCTGCTGGAATACTTTTTTCTCTGCTCCGCACAAAACAGAAATTGCTGCTTACCTATATTTTGGAAAAGTTCGTGTGTGCCACCTGTAAATTTTCATAACACTAATAACACGCTAACATTTATATTCTCTGATTGCATGTGCCTATGGCTTAGGAATTAGCTATTCCAACTGACACAAAATCGGTCTAGTTTCGATCCCGGTTGGAAGCAAGTGGATGTTTAACCACACTGGTGAGCTGCGATACAGCGAACAGGCTTGTATGTTGATGTCGAATCTCTATCAAGATAGATAGAATAAAATTTGAATTATACAATACATTTATACATTGAAAGTAACTTGTTTGTGCAATAAATTCATTTTAAAATTTGATACGTTGTACCGAATATATTTTTAATGAACCTGTAGCGTAATGAATATTTTCACATACTTATGTACACACACCCATACGCACGCACACGTACATTTATATATAAATTCAATTTTATATGTAATAGTCACTCATGCAGAACAGTTTAAAATATAATTTGCATTAATATTATATAACTAAAATAATGTGAAAACTATTTGAATATACTTCTTATCGTCTTAACAAAATTTAAAGTCAAGAAATTATAGTCAAAACGAGTGAACTGAATTTCAAAGTAGGTTAAGATAAATAAGGTTAGACGACCGGTAACTTGGGGTTTGGAATCCGCAACGAATGAGGAGAAAAATGGGTCCACTGGTGAACAGTAAATCACCGGGTAATAACTAACACCTGGATTCAAGAACACCAATGACGTCCTTGGACATGGAGAAACCCAGGAGGCGACACGACAAAAGAAATCGAAGATATAAGCATAATTTTGGAGATTCAGAAATGCAGTGTTTTAATATAAAACATATCCAAGTGGCGAATATGGAAGCGACCACTTTCCAGCCATCTGCAAACTGACGGTGAAATTCCGGAGACGGGAGAAATTTAGTGGAGCACCAAGACAACATGATCGTGAATGATCTTATCTCGCACAAAAAATACACTGACAGCGTGAAAACAAATACAAAGAACAAACTGGAAAAGAAAAGTTTAAATGGGTCCCACCAAAGGAAGCATTAGTTGCATCAGCAAACAACATTATCTCAATGAAAACCAAACGCAGAAAAATAAACGAGTGGATGATTTAATAGATTCTCAACATGATGCAAAGGAGACAGAAAACGATGGCAAGACATGGAATGGAATACAGGAATCTACACAAGGAAATAAGAAGCAAGTGCAGACAGGATAAAGATGAATGGCTCAACAACAAATGTGCAGAATTAGAGAGACTGATCATTAATTATATAGCAGGCATGCATAAAGAAATAATAGAACTGACAGGACAAAAATATGCTCCTCATGTAGATGTATAAAATTAATGGATGAAAATATCATATTAGAGAAAGAGAAAATACTCCAGCGATGGGAAGACTGTATAAAATATATTTTTCACGACTACAGAGAACAATCAATAATACACAATGATGACGACGGATCAGTGATATTAATATCCGAAGTGAAAGCTGCAATGTCCAAACTGAATGGAAACAAAGCTGCTGGAACAGACAGAATTGTAATAGAGTTGCTGACAACACTGGAAAAGGTATAGGGCAAAAGGTTTATATCTGTTAGTGAAAACGGTAGCAAAGCGAGAGCAGTGGAACATATTGGTGTTGTTTTATAGAGAGTCAAGTAACAAGGCTCAGGATGTTATATACAATGTAAAATGACATCTCAGTCACAGTGGGAGACATGGTTCAATAAGGAGATAAAAAGACTTTCTCAATGAAGGTGTTATTTATCTACGTCAACCCTCTGTCACACTCGTCGAAGAAAAGGAAGAAATACATGATTAAATTGTCGTTAAATACATTCTATTGCTTGACTTGTTCCCATGTTCAAAATCTGATATGGTGCATTCTAGAGAAGGAATGTTTTATATTTGTATACAGATGTTTCCAACAAATATGGTGTATGTAATGCTACCTTTGATTATGTGAAGACTGTAATATTTAAAACTACATCAGCTCACGGAATTAATGGATTTACTACTTTAAAATTAGCAAATATACTCACAAAATTGTAGACAACATTTTATGAGTATAACGCGTTCTTCTATTTTATATCTTTAAAACTGAGTGCGCATCCAGTAATTATAATTTTTTCATACAACAGAATGCGTATTAGAATTTTTATTCAGTCAGGTAGTTAAGTGCCATAGGTGATACACGCATTGGGCGATCCTGTCTCGAAATCGATATGACTGACTGGACAGAAAAGTATGCAGCACTAGGTTGCCATTGCCTTTCTGCGGTAGACTAGTTGCCAACCAAGGCTATAGAACCGAATATGTAGTTATTTAACCCAAAACTAGAGGGAAGAGACGAATTAATACTTTTACCAATGGTATTTGCGCGTAAGTGAATGCAAGGAATTCAAGTGGAATTCGACTTCGATTCACCGATTTATCGTTCCTAGCCGATATCTACTGCACTACAACGAACATTCTGCATTTTTAGCTGGCCATTAATGTTAATTTTAAAAAAATCATCAGAATATTATTTATGTATTTATGTGAAATATCCAGGATGTTAATAGAGGTAATATTTCTGTGAATTTAAGAACATTTTTTAATAACAGGTTATTTAAAAATCTATCAATCTATCTAGCTATCTATCTATCTATCTAAAGTATTGGGTAGTACATTTACTTTATTGAGATTTGTTTACAGAGCAATGAAAATTATTTGGTATGGAACTGTTTTGTTCATTTTTCTATCATTCAGGTCTTTTTTGATTTAGTTATTTCCGTTGACCAAATGAATACATTCTCTGAGTGCATTCGGTTTTCTCAAAGACTTTATTGCTAAAGTTGTGACTGCTTGCATTTCTTTGTTTTTAACTATCCGAGAAAGTGTTGAAATAATATAAACAAAAAAAATTAAAGCACTCAAATATATGTGTGTATACGTGAATGTTTGTATAAGTGCGTTTGTTTGCGTATAATAGCCATGCGACTAAGGAATAAAATTTTATTATTAACTAGATGTTTAATGCAACAATAATTACCGATAACGATATAGAAAACACACACACACACACACACACACACACACACACACACACACACACATATATATATATATATATATATATATATATATTTAGTAGAAGGTTTCAAAACTAGAATTTGAAAAACTCCATACAATAATCCCAACATCCAAAATAGACAAGATGTTTGAATAGTATACTACTAAGGAACATATATATCATTCATGCGAGTCGTTGTCACATATGCTTGTTTAGATGCAGTTGCATCAACGATGTTTTTTATTTATTCAAACGTTATTAAATACCGAGGGAAATGCCTCCCGCATAATGGATATGCGCATATTAAACAAATATTCCCTGAATAATTCAGAAGATTTCAACTTCCATTGTTTGCATTTGACAAACTGCAGGGTCTTTGAGACAATGTAGTAAAACAAAGCAGGAGAACATTAACGATCATCAAATATAACTAAAAAAATCCATATGGTTGCCATCACGGCAAACAGAAATGGAGTAAGACTAGACATTTAAAATTGGAAGCATTCTAATAGAATATGGATAATCCGATGTTTCAATTTAATAGCGATAGATGTCTTACAAATACCAAACAATTTTTAACGAACAGGAATATTGTACACCCGATAAGCAATATCAATCAGCATTGCAGAAAATGCTAAGGAATCTCTTCAAAAGTAAAGAGAAGCCTGTGAAAAACAGTTATATCCGCAGAAATATGCAGAGAAATTCTCGTACAGAACACGTGAAAAAGGAGGAGGTTATCAGGACTAATAACACCAATTTTAATTAGAATAGGAATGTTTAACGAAAACATTGACCTGAGGACATAATAAAGTCAAGGGAGACGGAGAAAAGCAGTGAGTAAGCTATCTAATGGGATTGTATTAATGAATGACGTAACAGGGAGTTAGAGAGGAAGTAAAACAAATCAAGCATTACTATGTGTTATACAGAAAAAGAAGCTGTGGAGAGCCATAAGTTTTAAATGCACAATTGACACATCAGGTAAATGAAAGCAAATTTGTGCTAGAAGCCTTTATATATATCATTATTGATACTCACGAGAAGTATGATTGTTCAGAGTTTGAACACAAAATATGCAAGTGTACCCTAACGCGACTTAAATGTCCAGCGTTTCTGTGCCTAATGAATTTATTTTCTGAGTATTAGTGAGTCACAAACAAAACATGTTTTTGGCTCCTGAGCTACTTTCCCAATTATTTGAGCCTAATTCAAAACAGTTCATTGTTGCTTATAAATTTAGACCAACATTACCGAAAAAAATGCCAACGAGAATCTTTATAAAATTTCTCTTATTCTCCATTTCTTTTCAGCCTATGGAGAATTCTTAATGTATCGCAGTATGGTATACAACATCTTCACCAACTTTTTATTCAAGACTAGAATTTTTGTTAATGCATACGGAGAATATACTCTGTAATAATATGGGTTCAGAATAAAATGTGAGCATTTGTAGTAATCCAGCTACATTAGTTGTAACTTTCATCTTCAGTTATATTAAACACATATATTTTTAAAAGACTATTTATGGTCTTTTTTCTTTATTTTCTTTATTTTCAAAACAAATTTCTCTACTTTTAATAGTTCTTGAAATCTTCCTACATTTTGATGCTCTTACAAGGTTCATCTGTCAATCTTTTTGTTCTGCCATCAATTTATAAAAAAAAGTGAATCTGTTTCCATCTCGTTTACTTCAATGTGAGTGTCATATTTTCTAAACAGTCCTTCGTTAACAGATTTTGCAGATGAATTCCGCTCTTCCTGTATATAATTGTTAGCAATATTTTTGTTGCAAATTGGATAAGAACATCTCTTTTACTCATATGCACACTTCCTAGTATTTGTCGAACTATCTCCATGCTTCAAGTTTGTATAAATTGACATTGAAAAAATATCATTACCTATTGATCTAAGAAATAAAGTTCAAGCAAAACATTCCAGAACGGAAATTGGGATCTGAAATTGAGATAAAAGCAGCGACGGTAGTACCTTGAATCTATCATCAAAAATTCGGATGCTGAATTAGTAAATGCTAAACAACCTACAATTCCGGATGCTGAATGAGTAAATACTAAACATTTAGAATATCTCGGTGTATGTATGTTATATTAAATTCAGTATATAAGATAATACATTTGCACGTTGAATAGGCTGTGCTAAGTGTATTTTCATCCAACGACGCAAGAAGCTACAAAACCAATTTATTAGCGTAAAACCTTGAGTCCTCTACTTAAATAGCCTCGTTAGCTCGAAAGTCGCATTATAGTATCATTAACAGTAACAAATTCATCCATAATATGTTCATATTGTCAGCTGTAGGCAACCACTTTCACATATTGATGAGTAATGGTGAATTCGAGTGGATGGATCCTGTAAATTTTAATGACGACCATACTCCTTCAAATATGATTGATTAGCGGCGCACAATCAGAAAAAAAACCTTTAGTAAAAAGCACAGACCGCATTACGTGAGGAGATTCAACAGTAGCAACAACTAAAATAAATAGCATATGTAATTAGAAGAAAAAATATTGATATCATGAAGATGTTGACAAACTACCAAAGATGTAATCAACCATCAATACAGGAAGGAGTGATAACATTGAACTTGTGAATGTTATATTATCAACAATTGTTTACTATAAATATTTCATATGGCTACGAAGAAAATAAATGTAGAATATTTCTTTATAAGGAAAAGGCCAATATTTCCCAAAACGTAGCCATTATCATTATTAATGTCGTTCATGGTGTGTGGGGAGATTTTCAAGAATTCACTGACATAGGAGAATTGATAATTTATTACTAATCTTGTTTAGTTATAATATGTATGGATTTCGGATGCATGTTCCTGTACCACAACCAGCCTTCGTGTTCTGTTCTCCGTTTACGACACTGTAAACATATTTAAATTTTATTAATGAATGTGTAAATTTTCATAAGCGATATGGCCGGATTATGGATGTCAAGTTCAGAAGGAGAAGATCTCATTTTGCTGCGATTTCAAGCGGAAAAATTTTAAATTTGATTTAGTAGATAAATATTATTTTGAAAATTTAAAAATATATTTATATAATATTGTGCAATACTTTTTAGGGTAATCTCTCTCGCATTCTCTCATAAATTAGCAGAGTAACTGTCAAAATTTGCAGGGATATTTATGAACGGTTTGTTTGGTCAACATCGAATCTAGGTAATTTCGATGGGTTACTATCCCACGGATCAGTTTGTCTATGCCAGAAACCGGAACATCACACCCCCACCCCACACACAAACACACACAAGTATATACATGTGTGTCATAAATTCATAATAACATTTATGAATGCATATCTGACAATGAAACTTAAATTTAAAGAGAAAACAATGTAATATAACGGTACCTTATGGGAAATACATTTATCGCTACATCATCTGTAGCCTTATTTGTCCAGATTTTTCTTGCAACATTTTACCTTTTTTAGCAGATATTTAATAACGAACATTATGAAAATAAAAAGAAATAAATCAGATGAAAAAATTAAGCTCAGCAATCTGTACAGACATAAATTTAAAAAGGATTTGTGATGGTATCCTCATGTTATCCTCAGCATCTTTCAGTGGAATCAAATTTTGATTGCTTCGAGTCTTTCTTCTCTTTTTCATGAGATCGTCCAGTATTCACTGTCATATTCACTGCCATATTGAAAGACAGATATTACATCATGTTATGGACCTGTAATGGTCCGAAAATAGCACTACTACAAGGGTAGAAATAACTAATATATATTAAAAAGAAATAACAATACAAAATGTGGAATGTATGACTGTCAGTCTAGTTTTCAGTGAGCTACTACCAACGCGACTCTTTCTCTCCCTCTCTCTTGAGAGGCGTAGTATATATAGTGTTAGGAAGAGTTCATTCTGGAGTTAGATGTAAGGACCCATGACACATAACAACAAAATACTCGAGTCTTTGTTTCCAGCAAAATTTTCCTGTCTCTTAATACTTTACTCACCTTTAGGAATCCATCCTGGCCATGCCAATAAACATTTGGATCTCCTTATCACTTTTTCTGTTCTCTGTTAGAATATATTTAATATTAAAATTTTTCTGCACCTGTTTTATTTTGGTATCACCAACTTGTAGACGGCATTTTGGGCTCCTCTTTTTACTGATGCATGCATTTAGTTTTCATTCAGTTGATATGTAGTGTTTCTTTCTGCTTTCTTTAAGTAATTCTTGTAGAATATCATGTAGTTTCTTTTATGTGTCTTTTTTTAATCGTATCACACCAAGCAAGGCGGTAACGTCACTGATGTGCAGAGGGCTACATAAGAGTAAAACGATTGGATAGAAGACAGTGAAAAGAAAGACGAACCAATTAAAAAGGAGCAAGAGTAGGATGGGAATAAAGGTATGATGAGAGATGCAAAGGTGGAGAAAAATGGAAGGATATACATGGCGGTGAAGAAAGAACTAGAGTCAAGTAGTTGAGAAATGAGTATTGACATTGCATTTAAATTCCTGCAGGTTGAAGCCGTCAGGAAAGCAAGAATATAGAAGCGAGTTCCACAGGCGGGAAGTGCAGGAAAAGAAGCTGCAGGAGTAGAATTGGCGTCTGCATTTGGTTGATCAAACTGTGAATGGATGAGACCCAGTTGCCAGTCTGGTTGCACGAGTAAACACCTGCGGCAGAGGCACCGGTGGCTTAACTCTTTGGAGCAGAGGCCATGAAAGTATTTACAGAACAGACAAAGGGAATACACGTCCCGTCGGTGGGGAAGTGGCTGGAATCGAGCCGCCAAGTCGGAAGCTATCACATTACTGATTCTCCTTTGGAGCCTGGTAAGTACATGGCGATGAACAGCGGAGGCAACTGACCATATATGGCAGCAGTACTCCATGCACGGACGAATGGTTGATTTGTATATATACAGGATGGATTCAGGCGGAAAAAACATCCCGGCCCGTCACAGTGATCCAGCCTTCCTAGCAGTGGATTTAGCTATGGACTCAATTTAGTGGTTCCACTTGAGATCGGAAGAGAGTCTAAAGCCGAGGAGGCGCAGTGTATTCCTCTCAGGAAACTCGCTTGGTCCATGCTTATGGGAGGCAGGAGAGGTTGCCTCTGATGATTGACCGACAGCAGCTTGGTCTTAGACGCAGTGAAATTTAAAAACCAATTCTTACCCCAATTTACCACAGATTGTAGATCCCTCTCAAAATCAGCAGCGAGATTATGTTTGTCCGCCACGCTGGGTTTCTTACTGATGCCGGAGTAAATTGTGGTGTCATCTGCGTAGATGCCTACTTGACATTTGATCTCGTCTGGGAGAGCATTTATGAAAATATGGAAGAGCGTCGGGCCTAGGGCAGAGCCCTGAGGGATACCAGCGCTTGTACAGTAGGATGTTGGAGACATGCCCATTTAAGACGAGCTTCATTATGCGGTTATTTAGAAAAGATGGGATCAGATCAAGCAACCGTTTGGTAATACCGTAACACCGTAGCTTGCATTGAAGGCCTGCGTGCCAAACTCTGTCCAAAGCCTTGGAGATGTCCAGTGCAATAGCACTAGCCTCGCCGCCAACGACGAATCCTGGCAGAACTTCTGGAGCTCTCAGAATGGTCTCGCTGACGACCGTAAATAGACAAGATGAGAATACACATCCTTAACTTAAACGCCTTTCTGTCTTTGTATATCTGGTGAACACGTATCCAGTCCGTATTCAAACAATTTGCTGCCAGTAAAGTTTCTTGATTATTCTAAGATCTTTCCTGGATATGTTAATGGTGCCATCTGTCTCAATCAGGTTTTGAGGCGTAAGTTGTTGAATGTTTTTGCATAGAAAAAAAATAGGTACACGTCCTTTTGCATTTCATTTTTCTTTCCTGATTACAGACTAAGTATAAATATCACGTTCCTTGTTCCAGTGTCCTTGACGAGATCACACCTCAATTTACGGTTTGATTCTGCTGCTGTTCATCATAATTCGAATGAACTGAACTATAATAACGGAATGTCTATTAAAAATATTTCAAATTTAAAAACCCAGAAACATAGCATTTTCTGAATTACCATAATTATAAACATCTTTCTATTAGGAAGATGTCGGATACTTAATATAAAAACAATAAAAAATAAACAGAAAACAAATATAAAAATAAACAAATTTAACTAAGCTACATAGTCGGTCAGTTAAGTACCATACGTGATAAACGCTTTGGGCGATCATGTCTCTTTCGAGACATGACTGACTGCGCAGAAGATTATCCCGCAGTAGGTTGCCATTGCTGTCTGCGGTAGACTGGTTGCCAGACAAGGCTATAGAACCCAATCTGTCCTATTATTTAACCCATAACTGGCGGGAAGAGACGGATTAATACCTCTCCCAAGGGTATATGTGCGTAAGTTAATGCAAGGAATTCAACTGGAATTCTAATTCGGTTCCTCGGCTTGTCGTTCCGATTCGGTATCCACAGCACCACAACGCACATCCGTATATACAGATCCATATTTAATAAAAATAAATTTAAAAGTTTTAAATTACAGCCGACCCATCATTTTCTGATTTGCCATAAGTATAAACAACGTTCAATTAAATCGATGTGGGATAATAAATGAAAGAAATTATGAAAATCAATATAAAAAGAAATAAAAAATAAAAAAATAACTAAATAAAAACTAACTTAACTAAATTATATGCAGATACACATAAACTAAGAAAATATACAAAACTTTCAAATTTCAGCTTCCCAGCATTATTTTAGTCTCTATATCTATAACTAATAGCAGAATGTGGGATACTTAACAAAAATGAAAAAATAAAAATTAACAGAAACAGAATTGAACATAATTAGCTAAACTATATAAAGAAAGTTTTCTTTACAAATAAAACATTAAAGAGATAAAATTTCAGCTACGAAGCATTTTCAGAAGTTACATAAATATTACCAAAGTTCTGTTATCACGCTGTGAGATACTTAATAGCAAATGCAATAAAAACAAAATAAACACAGACCAAAAAATAAATATAAACAAATTTAGCTAAATTAAAAACACGGACACACCTCTCAAAAAATAATTTAAACGTTTAGAATTTCACTGATCAGCATTTTTTGAGTTACCCTAACTTTAACCCATATGTCATAATTACGTTTTGGGATAAAGAAAGAAGAAATGCTAAAAAAAACTTAACAAACAAAAAGAAAAAAATGATTAAAATTAGCTTAAATATAGTCTATGACATATTTATTTAAAGAAATAAAATCGAGAGGATAATATTTCAGAGACTTACCATTTCCTGAATTACCATTATTATAACCATTTTCTGTTGTGACGAAGCGGGATACTTAATGAGAAAATGAAAAAAAAATAAACAGAAAGCAAAACACAGGAATGAACATTATTAGCTAAGTTACATGAACAGATCAATCTTTAAAAAAAATTAATTCATTAAAATTTCAACGAACCAGCATTGTCTAACTATAACCAACTTTCTATTATATCGATCTAAGATATTAAATAAAAAAACTGATGAAAAACAAAATTAATAGTAGGAAAAAAAACTGAACAAAAGTAGATAAATTATACGCAACTGCACATTTTTTAATCATTTCACCCCAAGCAAGGTAGTATTATCACTGATGCCCACGGCGCTACATAAGAGGAAAATGAAATTTTACGTGAAAGGAAAGCGAAGTGGAATAGGTACCGGTTACAGCGGTATCCGAAAAAGGATGGGAATACTGGTGTGAAAAGAGTTGCGTGAGAATAGAGTGAAAAGGGAGAAGAACAAGATACAGGGGTTGTTAGGGAAAGAATTAGAGAAGGATGGTAGTGAGTGAGATAAGAGATGGCAACTGACGTTGAATTTAAACTCTTGGAGATTGTAGCTGTCAGTGAAGCAGATATACGGAAGAGATTTCCCTAGTCGGGAAGTTCTAGAAAATAATCTACTAGAGTAGAAATGGCTTTAGCAAACAGATAAATTTAATTTTTTTTTAATCATATCACCCCGGCCAAGGCCGTAACGCCACTGATGTGCAGGGGGCTACGTAAGAGTGAAAAGATTTGTAAAAGAGAAAGCCGGAAACCACATCCTAAACAGGGAACAAGGGATGAGCCTCTACACCTGTACAATAGACGTTGGTGGAGTGTGAACCGGGCGATAGTTTAGTCTATCTACTTCAATTGAAGAAAGAAAAAAGAAAAAGAAAAAGGAAAGTGAAAAGATTGGAAAAGAGAAAAAGAAAAAGAAAAGTGAAAAGATTGGAAAAGAGAAAGCCGGAAAACACATCCTAAACAGGGAACAAGGGATGAGCCTCTATAATAGACGTGGGTGGAGTGTGAACCGGGTGATAATTTAGTCTATCTACTCCAATTAAATGTTTTAAATTTCAGCCACGCATCATTATTTGTGTTTTCATAACTATATTTATCGTTCTATTATCAGGATGTGGGATACTTAATAACGAAAATGATGAAAAGCAAAAGCAGTAGAAACAAAAAAAAGTACTTTGGACGCAAAATATTTTTTTTACTGAAAAGTCATTAAATGTGTTATTAGAGAAAAGCTGAATAAGTAATATTCTTTTTAGTTCACATTTTGATGTTATTCAAATGCCACATTGATTTTCTATTTCCAATTTCCTCAGGTTCAACATTGACGTTTACCTTTGGCCGATCTTGTTGGTACCTTTTTTGAACAAAAAAGAAAAATCGGATTTGAAAAATAAGCAACAGAGACAACCAAAATGGCTTCAGGCATTTCACACTGTCACTTAAATCTTAAAGTATTTGTTTAGTTTTTGCATAGCCACTTATTTATTTATAGCCGCCTGAACATGCAGTTTAACTTTCTGTTGAAGACACTCTAAATTGTAAAGCAGTCTTAGTCGACTTGTGTTTTAGTTTAAGGTGTCGGTACTAATTTGTTTCCGTGATTCACTGATTTTTAACATCCCAGAATTTCTTTTTAATCTTTATAATCCTTTCCTCTGACGATGTCCAAGTTTGAAATGAACTTTGATGCATAACTCCAGTCGATGGAGAGAGAAAAAAGTATAAAAACATATCCAATATCGTTTTAGTGGAAACTGAATAAATCACAATGAATATGAACAGTAGTTCTCAAACATCTTTCAGGTCATAGTCCGCAAAATCTACTATTGACGTAAGCTAAATGATATTCATATTATATTTATAATATAACCGTGATTAATGAAAAATTAAAAATGTTGGACATGTAAATACAGAAGAAAATCGAAGTAAAGTAAAATAAAACTTTATTCCGAATTTAATGAAGAAACCGTTCAATTAGTGTGAGCCCAGAGATTGATGGTGTTTCGTTAAAAATTAAATATCCGGCTTAATGTTACTCAGACAATTACGAATAACTCTACAGAAATAATGCCAGATCTATTTCTTTCCTTCCGTAAAATGTGATTAACAGTTTTAAATCTAGTTTCGAAAAGACAGGTTGTCAGGAAACGCAATAATCTTTAAGAAATTTTTACAACAAATTAGGATATATCGACTAACTGCCAAAATTCAGTCAAGGTTTTTTTTTTTAACTCAATTTGAAATTCAACATTACATTTCATCTCGATAAATATTTTTCTCCTGGATATTTTTGTGAGGATCACAATCAAACGGAGCAATCATCCATAGCTAAATGGTGAAATTAAATCAATAATCAAATCTGATTTCTAAATCATTTTTAAAGCAAAAAAATGGTCGTAATAAATACCAATGTCATTTTCATACAAATCAATTTCCGCTAATGCCGGTATATTATGAAACAGACTTAGTTTTAGATTGACTTTATAAATATTGACATTTTCAGCTCTCATCACTAGTTTACAATTTATCAAAGTTATCATTTCTCCTTGCAGCAGGAGAGAGATTTCATTCAGCTTAAGGAACATTCATCTAAGATTGTTCGTTTGAGCATGAATTTCGTTGGCTAAGTCTTAGTCGTACTTTTCTGTTCGTAAGAATACAGCTATTGCATTAAAAAAGTTTACACATTTTTCTAAGCAATTTTTTAGAGAGCCCACGGATATCGGTATGCAAAAGAAGATTTATATATTGTTCTACAATAACAACACATAATTTTCGAAAAAAGGTGGTTACTTTCACTGTTAGTTTTAATTTTATTTATTGTTTTTTTTAACAGTGTTCAATGATTGATTAAGAATGGGGCTTATAATTTTTATCAACGCACTGCTGCTTGTCTAACACTTAGTGTATAACTAGAATGTTAGGAAACTGCGTTTTCAGAAGAGATATAAATCCATTGTAACATTTAACATACGCCATAATAGCACGTTAAACTCAATTTTCACAATATCGAATGGATGTTACTTCAGAAAATGTTTTAAATGCAGAATATGTGAAAGGTCTCTGTTGTGTCAGTCTCAACCAGTTTTAAAATCATCATGTTAAAAGTAATTATCTTAAAAATAATAAATAAGTTTTAAAAATAATCAACCATCTTGAAAATTCACATATCCTATTAAAAGTGCCGCATTGTCAATAACTGTGATTTCGACAATTAAAATAGAAAAAAAGTGTTGTTTACAATCTTTGAATTAGTACATCTTCGATATGACCGGACATGTTATCAATCCTCTTGCGGATAGAAACATTACTCAATGGTTGAGCTTTAATAATAGATGATGGATCTTGATTCATAACTTGTGATATAGCGGTTCCTACTGCACGGACATTAATCTTTTCAGCTAATACATATACACAACTTGCTTTTGCAATTAATTTTGCAATTTTGTACGAAGCAGTCATTCCATCGTATTTAATTTTTGTAAGCATCCTAAATAATTTTATAAAATTACTCCGATTTTCAAAATAAGTTTTCAATCCCTCAAAATATTTTGCAGGCTTACTGACATTTTTGGGGTGTTTTCGTCTCATGTCACAAAAAGTAGAGAGCTGAGAAATCTTTATAGCTTTATTGGAAAAATATTCATCACACATGAGACAAAAGTGTCGGTAAGCGTTCTTGATAAAACCATATTATAACAATATACTGCCGACATTTAATTTTTCATAAAACTTGCCAAAAAAGGGAGTGCGGGCAAATGAAAATTAGTACACAAACAAATGCTTATTACATTTGTGTCCGGGGTTAAGAATAAGAACGCCAAGCTCACATAAGCGCCGCATATTTCATGAATTCCGAAGCCCAGTAACTTGTGGTATAGAAGAGTAAAATACCTAAACATATTTATAAATGGACCTTTGTCTGTGTGTGTGTGTGTTTGTGTGTGTCCGTTACATATAGACTCCGAAACGGCTGAACCAATTTTCTTGGAAAATTTACACGGTTGTACTATAAGCATCTGCAAGTGTTCTTAGCTCGGTTTTGTGTCGAGGTACCCCCGATAAATATCGATAATCGAAAAAATCGGGCTATAAAAGGGGTAGTCCGATTGTAATCAAATTTGATACACTCATGGACAAAGACATAAGAAACGCTATTCAGAAGTTTCAAGGTTGCAGTTCTTACAATAGTGCAGAAAATCGATGATATATATATATATATATATATATATATATATATATATATATATATATAAAAGGCATGATGTTTGTGTGTGTGTCTTTTCATCTGCTTGTATGTCTGTATTTTTTTCAGCCCTTTTATTTTAGTTTTTGCTTCGAGTTTGGCTCTTATTAGGTATAATTGTAGTTTCTAGTCTCAGTCATGATTCCATTTACTCAGAGGACTTATTTAGCCTTCAAAATTCAGTTTACTACGAAAAAACTTATTTGGTATCAATACCAGGAAATCAAAATTTGACTTACATCCAGTCATTTTTCTTTCAGTCTACGGTTTCGCTTTAAGAACTATTGCTTTTTAGTCTTTCGTGGCAATGTCCAAAGGGACTGAGCTCCAGGACCATGGATTACTTTTAAAGCTTTTATTACACCCGAGCAAGTTCGGGATATGCTGCTAGTTCAGTGATAACTGAGTTATTATAAATGACTCGTTCGAATGTACTAATGCAACTAGGCAGCACTATTACCTAACAGTTGCATGCACGAATATATTAAATAAACATGCATGTTATGAGAGTTATTTTGTTTGAATTAAGCCAAAAAATTGGTTTCACATGTGAGCACAGTGGCTGATCGACTACTGCATTTTTAAGATTTTTGTTCACTTCCAAGGTGGGGATTCGTTCTTGTTTGAGAACCACTTCGTTAGAGTATGCAAAATATGAATATTGTTTCCAAGTTACAGTAATTGATTGATTTAAATTTTTAAGGGTTATCAATTTTTTCTCGTTACTCAAAACTAGAAATTGCAAAGATTTTGTTCAAGATAATAATGATTTACTGATAGAATTCTCACGAATTAAAACATATCAGGATAGAGAAGAGGCGAATTCATACTTTTACCAAGGTTATTTATACGTATATTATTATAACCAATCCGACTAGAAATGGAACTCGGTTCTTCTGCTTTCAATTCCGGGCCGTTATGCATTAAATCCCCTCGCTATCAACACTTGCAGCATCTTAGTATTCCAAAGCGGTCAACCATCTAGATACTGACAAGGCACGATGTGACTTAACTACGGTAATCGTTTTAACGTGTGATGGACTTAAGTATCATACAATCACTATTTAAACTTCCATTTAGAGAAGGAGCTAATAAGAATCTATTAACAATACCAGTTTTGATGAAGTCAATTTATTTTCCTTTTTTGTTCACGGACTGGGAAAACATGTTAATTTGCCTGATTCATTATAATAAAAGCATAAGTTTTACGTTAATAGAAATAAAATGAATAGTCATTTTAAATATGTAATGAAGTTATATTTGTTCGCTAATAAGTTAAATAAAATGTTAAGAAGATAATTACTTATCATCGATATATTTTGCTTTTTTAGGCTACACTTTATTTAAGTTCATACCATGTTCCATTAAATTTTGAATTTGAATGTCGCTTCACGACTATGTATTTAATAATACAATTACTGTATTCATGTAAAAGTAATACTCTCTTAGAGTGTTTTGATAAAAAAAATAATTGATATCTATTCAAATGATGGCGTTTCCAGATCTTATTTGCTTTTGTTCAGCTCACCTGACTAAGATGTTTTGTGGAGAAGTAACCACCTAAAATGACACCAATTAACGATGACCAAAAAAATCAAGAAGCGATAATAAGTAGATAAATGTCAGTGGAACAATGACTCTCGTTACGAATAGAAAAATGTGGAGCGATGTAAACTACACACGAGAATATACTGAAAAAATGTTTCAGCAGGAACAACCTTTCTGGACTAAGTGCTCTGATTTTCATTTAAAATATCCTGATTTTAGAAAGTGGGTCTAGTCGGGAAACTTCTAGCATTCTCTCGTAATTTTAGGCCACGCTTTAGTGTTATTTTTAAAAACGATTTTATGATAAATCATTCGATTTCTGACATGTAACATCCATTTCTAGAAAAAAAAGCGATGATATCTCTAAGAAATCCTGATTGTGGCAGTTTAATTTTTAATTGCAATTGCAGTTTGTTAATAATAAATGAATAGAATATTTGGTGTATAATCAGTATTTTATTCTATCTGTATTAGTCTGCTAATAAAGATTTATATTATTTATAATGCAAATGATTGTCTTTTTGTTCTTATTATTATTGTGTTATTCCGAAATTATTTATTCCGCACGACCGTTACACCCTGCAAATTTATGATAAACAATAGACTACTCAGTTTTGATCGCGTGGAGAGAGGGGGAATTAACACTATATAATGTAACTGAGAAAATGAAAGAGATAAATTCAAAAAAAGAAATAAGGGAAGCTAGGAGTGTTCAATGGCTGTTTCAGTGAATTTGTCATTTTCTGTCAAATCTTTTTATTTTAACCATTTTTTAAAAAAGTACGACCATCATAATCTTTCAGGTATTTACAGTATTTATATTATTAGGACTATTGACATCGTTTTTGTTGCCATTTGTACGACGTTTCGGCCGTTGTGGGCTGTGGGCTTCTTCAAGTGCTAAGAATTTTGAACAGAACCCTTTATTACAATCATTGGCGTATATATCTCTATCCCTTTGTGTAGAGCCTCTACTAGTAGTCATGAGTTAACTCCCTCTAACCCTGTAAGTTACTTGTTCACCTCTGCTGTAGCCTTGTATTGAACTCACAACTCTTTTAGTCAAATCACAGGAACTAACTAACGTCTACATCCACTGGGCCATGTGTCGTACAAATGACAACAAAGATGAGGACAATAGCCCGACTAATGTAAATATTGTAAATACTACTCCATCTCAGAAATATAGACAAATATGGTATTTAAAGCAATATATGTTAAAATTATTAAAACCCAATTAGTCGAAGATGAAAGAGTTACTACAGATTTCTTTTGTCGCAAAACTCGCAATGAACATACTCGACATTAATAATTAGGATATATCATAATATTAAATAGGAAAACCGTAAAATTTTTACTGGTTTCAACTTCTTCATTTTCTTCTTCTTGTACTTGTAGCAGTATTAGACGTAGTAGCATTAATATAAATAGGAATATGAAAAAGGCAGATCTAGAAAAAAATTTGACTCAGTGAAAGACAGTAAAACAGCCTTCTAAGAAGGGGATTATAAAAATCTGTCTGGAAAATACAAAAATGTAGGAAGGTAAATATATTTAACTCATGCCTTACATACGAATAAAAAAGTTTCTTTATTTTAATCATATATCTATAAAAATATAATACTTTATGGCATCGCGTATACCTATTTAGCCCCCACATTTTAGTGTAATTAGTAAGCAAATCCCGCTAGTACAATTACCGCTCGTTAGTGAGTGAGTGAGTTCCTTTATGGTTACCTTTTGCCACATCTAAACTACGCTTAGAAAATCACCATCACATATACTTATTTCTTCCTAATAGTATGTGCATGCGTTTTCACAAATTTGTGTAGTAATGTCATGAATATTCAAGAAGAGTGTTTGAAATACGGAAACGCAGTATTAATATAGGACAACATGAGAAAACTGGAAAAGGATTGTTACAAATATTGAAAGCGTTGTTTTTGTGCAAGGCTTAAATACACTAAACTGACAATTTGTTTTCAAATATGAAGTGAAAAAATATGCCTCTGCATTTCAATACTAAATGCGTTCACAGTAATAAATGGATGAGTGTTGAAATGTTCAACATTTCTCACAATGCTATAATGATTTACTTATTTTTGATAACATAAATTCCTTTCATCGATTCTTTTATTCATATCCTTCTAACTAAGATTGGGAACATCAACATACTACATAAAATCAAAATAAAGAATTGTACAAGAACCGTAAATGAACTTATATCAGAGACTCTAACAATTTTTCCTCAATGGGAAGCGTTGATAAAGTCTAGAAACAATAACATCACGTTTAAATCTGGTCATGACATATTACATTGCATTTAAATGTATGGTTCTGTTACCATTTAAAGCTCTCACGCGGTGTGAAGTCATCGAACCGCATTACAAATTTACGAACTGCGTTTGTTATTTTTGGTAACTGTTATTGTTGCTTAGCAAAGTTTTGTGTCAACACAAGATAAAATCGTCGCTGATGGTAGATGTTTTTATGTTAACGTTCTAGGTAACCTCTCTGAAGATGGCTCATGTGAGCCGAAAGCTAAGAACCAACTTAATAAAAAATTATCCAAATGTTAGAGAACTTTTGCCTTTATTTTCACATGAAATTAAAGCCCAAATATGATGTTTAGAACGGCTCATGATTAAAGACAATAGGCATTCATTGATTCTTATATTTAACAGTATATGTTTAGAAAATTATATGCTGCCTCGATACATTAAATTAAAGTCTAGAAAGTAGATGTTCGGAAAGATGACGTATTTTTGCTTTTATGATGTCATCAGTTAAACCTCCTCCTTTACATCAGTATGTTAATTCAGATATACTTAATTTGTTCAGTTTCCATGTTTGCAAATTTAAAATAATTATATAGAATACATAATCAAAGAACTTATCTTAGAATTCTAGAATTATTTAAGAATTGGTAGACCATACGTTATACAAATTTTTCCTAACTATTTGTTTGCAATTTTTCTGAATTACCATAGAGTAGAACGAATAATATTATCAGTCGTGGACAACTTTAGCATTTATTAGTTATAAATTCCCTATTTGTTCGAGGCAATATTTTACGAAATAAAAACCATGTCTATCCGTAAGCTGACATATATTTATGATGATTTACGCATTCATTGTTTAGTCTAATCTCACAAACATACCCGTGGGATTGATTGATTGATTCGTTTTCTGTGGTTTAACAAAGTCTTGCTAGATATTTCAAGCTTAAAAATATATCTTTTAGAGTGTAAGATCTTTTTTTTTGGCTAATAATGGTTTAGGGATACAAGACTTAGTACCTGACCCATAGCTAGAAAAGTAAAAGTGGATTGATACATTTTCCAAATATATTTGCACGTAAGTAAACATACCGAACTCGACCTGAATTAGAATTCGGCTCTTCGGTTACATATTCCTAGAAGTTATCACTTACAATCGCGGACATCCAAGATGACAGCGCTTGGTATTCCCAAGCCATCACCTATCTATATACAGAGAGCATCTATTCAACTCTAATCACTTAAAATGTATCGACGTTATTTTTGTTAAACTTTAACTTCGTAAATATGGTGCATTGCTTAGTGGTTAGACACACGTTCGTATCGACTCATGGTCAAAATTTTCACCTAGGTAAAATGGACCACCTCGTCATATGCTTCTAGCGCACGTAGCGTTGGAAATAGATGAAAATAATTATCACATATTGGCCCAAGACTCACACGTGTGTTGAGAAAACTTTTAGGAAAGTGTCGGTTGTTGTATGAAACAGTTACATATCCATTCTTACTGGGTATGTATAAGCTCTTTAGCCTTGGATGGCAATACCTCCAGAAATGCAGTCTCGATCAATCTTCCAGCAGCCTAGCTACTAATAAACTCACAATGCATATACTTACTTGAAAATAACACTAAAGTAATTCCTCTCATCTTATTGCGATCAGAAAGTGAAGTAATTTAGTGTCCATAAACCGTATGAAGTCGCTTAATATGTTTGTTTCCAAAGTGTTTATTACAACTATGACGCTAATAATCTTTAGAAATTCTCACACAAGTTTGAATTTATTTTGCTGATTTTGATTCGTTGAAATGTGTGTAAGATACTCGACCGGATGCACTTATGATAAATTAACCAATATTGATTCTTTTTTTGAATCGGAATATAACTGTTACAAAAAAGAATATAAAGTACTTCAAATGACTCTTATAATGTCATCACAAAGCCAATAATTATTGGAGCAAAGAAAGTCGTATTTTTATGCATCACCGACATTTTTTAAGTGACTAAATTGCTGATGTCGTAATAATAAACTCTTGTGAGTTAATGCTTTATTAATCTATCCTTTGTTTTGACTGTTTCTTCAAGTAAATTGAATCTGGAACCAAAATATTTTCAATATACGGTTTGTTAAATCTAAATTTCTAACGGAAAATATAGTTCGATAGCGTCAATTTTTCTTTTACATTTTCTTACTATATTGTTGAGTTGGAAAGAAAAATCATTAGCGTTTTTTTAAGTCAATTTGAAAATCAATATTTACGTATTTAAGCAGAGATCTATTCATCTTATGTATGCTATTTTGTTCCGTCATGTATCAATATGTTTCAAGTAGCTTAATGTTTTTTTTGCCTCCTAGGGATTGACATTATCCCGGCTGAAGAACTGGTATGAATGGTCTTTACAAACTTCCACAGAATTAGGAATTTTCTCATCGAAAGACTTGAATAGAGATCGAAATGTGAGAATCTTTATTTACTAAGTCTTCTGAATATGCGAATGGTAGTAGGTCATTCCATGCTCACTGTACTTTATTTGCAAAAAGAATTGTCTTCTGATTAGCGACTTCCTGACAATTTATATCAATTGCCGTGTTTAATCGGTAAAATTAGGAAGAATAATTGTTTGGATTCAATGTCTAATTTCTTGGAATGAGCACGTAATAAGAAAGTCTATTCTAATCCGCCAAGATACACAGAATTACTTACTTCGGATAAAGACCGTCTTTTAGGGTAGTTAACGGTAGCTGATTTTGTTCTCTCGAGGGTCTTTTTTAGTTTATTTACTTAGCCGAGCCATCTCGGACATTCATGTGACTATCAAGTCAAACACACGGTACTACATTAAGGTCAGAAAATTATTACGGTGTCATTCTATCTCATGACTTAGCCAGTATATGTATTTGGTTGCTGGGCGAGTAAACCGTTTTGCTCCATGACTAAGCGTGCAGTGCCTTAGACCATTAACTGGTTGTTTTTTTTTTGCTTGCCAGATGTGTCTTGCAAAATGCAATTTACCTTCGCATAAGATTTTAGCAATATGATGTTTGTATCCTTAGAGCAGTGATTTAGTTGGATGCTGTCTCTACAGTTGTCGACATCAATGTGTAGGTTCAGTCAAGGTCTCTATGGTTTTAGTTAATGTCCAAACCGTGTCATCTTACTTTATCACCGACTCTACAGTAGAATGAAAGATTTTCTGTAATCAATCTATTATTCATTATCTATAATTTTTAGTTTGGTTGTGCACAAGTAAATAAACAAGGATGGAAATGAGGGTCATTTATTTTTCTCTTATTAAACCACGAGGCAGCCGATCACTGTAGCGTTTATCGTATCCAAGTGTTTTTAAATAACACGCAAGTATCATATCAGATAAATATCAGCGATTTTGTTAAGTGACCTGAATTAATATTAATCACACTTCACATTTGCTTATCGCCAAACGTTCTAGACTAACGTTTCCAGACAAGCGAACCACTTTCAAATTGCACTCTCATCTCTAGCTCCAGCTACACTAGGAGCACATATTTATTTTTGTTAAAATAAGTAAACACTGGATAAAACCGCCCTATCAATGAAATCAAACGCATCTCTAAAGAAAATTCCTTTTATAAAACAATCTTTGATGAGAAGAAAAAAGATAATGAAAAAGGTTTAGAAAAAAATGGGTATAAAAGCAAATTGAATAAAACCCAAATTAATGAACAAAAAATAAAGAATAATTCAAAAAAACATATCATTTACTTTAAACCGCCCTTTAATTAAGAAGTAAAATCCAAAATACGGAAATTATTTTTAAACTATCTAATAAAGGCTTCTCTAGATGTTACACGCTAAACATTTAATAGAAATAAAATTAAATTAAGTTAGAATTGTACTTCTCACTTAGAAAATCACATCAAGAGATTGCATAACATGATTAACCCGTGGCAGATTTCTGTTAATGAGAAATGTAGCTGCAGAGACAAAAGAATAATTTTTACTTGAAAGAGTTTCTAAAACTGAAGAAATTATCTACAAATTAGAAGTAGATGGCAAAATATACTCAGGATATACTGAAAGCAGTTTTAAAACACGATGGAATAATCACAAATCAACAATCAAACTAGAAAAACTTTAAAATAGCAACAAAATAGCCTTCTACGTATAGAAATTAAAAGTAAAAATGTCGAGAAACTCCACGTTGGATAGAAAAATATTAAAAACAAGCCAAACAAAGTGGTGATATCTGCGGATTGTGCCAAGATGAAAAGATGGCTATTGTAATATTTCCAGAACTAGAAAAGCTACTAAGTGAAAGGTTTGAAATAATTTCTTGATGTAAAGACGTTAGAAAATATTTTTTACTTCGTTCAAAACCAGATGAAATGATTTCGAAAAACAAACCATTCTCTTATATTGAATTTCAGCTCGCTCGTCTAATGTGACGCTCGTTCTCGTCGACGGTCGTGACGATCCCAGTTGTGACACTGCCACCCGGCTGGCAGGGTTGTTCGGTCTCTGTTGCTGGTCGTACGATAATGTCGTCACAAAAGCTGGTTTACAAGACGCCTATTACAACAACGCGCCACTGTAACAGGTTGTGAATTCATCCCAGAGGTCGCGTCGAGGATTTTAGTAGTCGCCTTTTAGGGCCAGTGCACACTTGTGGTTAAAAAAAATAAGGCACAAAAAAAATATTAGAATAATAATTGAATAAGGTGAGAGTTACGAAGAATGGCTTTATATAAAAAAATGTTTTTATTTTTTCAGGAGCAGATAATATAGTTGTCGGAATGACGGTTTACAACAGAAAGAGAGAGAGAGAGAGAGAGAGAGAGAGAGAGAGAGAGAGTTTGTTTAAAAATATCAGAGCTTTCAATCATTAAATAAAAATGTCTTTTCTAAGTTTCGTTAAAGTAAACAGAGCTCTTCAAATTTTCACTAAAGTCTTTTCACATATTCTCTATAATCAGGGATGTCAATTCTCTCTAGGATCCTTTCGGGTCCTTATCGGAGTTTACCGAAGTAGAGCGAACGAGGAATCAGAATTCTCCTGTGATTTAAAAAAAAATAACGTTCTTTCGGGATTCATATCGAAGGCGCATTATTCCAAATTAACTCTAAGATAATCGGCGGCAGGCTTCATTTGAAATTAACTCTTTAGCAATAAGTTCTGTGGTAGGCGACCAGCCGTGGATCATGGCTCCCCAGTTGGGAACGTTTTCCACAGTTAATACATTTTGACTGATAGCTACTTAGCCAACTTAAAACAAATTGATTTTTCTCGCTGAGACCGGATTTTTATAACCCTTTTCAATCCTTTCGGTGACAATGAAATCTTTTTCTGCCCACTGGATCTGCGGAAGGGGTTAGCCACGACGAATGAGATATCGCCACATCACATCATTTCCAAATTCCCACAGACATCTGTTCTCAGGACATATCTGTTAGAGAGGCTTTAACCCCGCCTGACCCCATCATATAATCGGGACATTTTATTATGACTGCGAATAGTTCGTCAATTTTCTACCTAGCCCAAAATAATGCGTATTGTATATGAAAAAGAAAAAAACTATGATGAAAAAGAATGAAAATTACATTTGTCTTTCCCTCAAATTGTAGCTAATTTTTCTATTTCCCGGACTTTTACAAGTATATGATAGTATTAAAATAGTTTTTACATAAGCTAACATCGCTAATTACAATAATGCACAACCAATACTACTACTAATATTAATTCCCCCCTCTCTCTCTCTCCGCTGTATTAAACCAACAAAAGAAAGTATCACAGCTTTCCTTTGATTACCCTGTCATTTTTAGCATTAAAATGACACCATAAATCCAAGACACCATCTCAACACACAACTTTACAAGATCCTCTTTTTCTCTTTTCTTCCTTGTTCAGCCATGCATATTTAACAAGGAAAAAGTCTTTTAAAAAGTCTCTTCAAGCAATTGGAAAAGTTTATTTTTCATCTTTTGGTTCATTTTCCATCTATGGTTCATTTTCCACATTTGGTTCCATCTACATTGTATCCAACTTAAACATGAAATTTCAATAACACATTTTTTTACCTAACCATACATATTTAATAAAAAATCTTTTATGAAAAACTCTCTGCAGGCAACTGGAAAAAGTTCCTTTTTCTCATTCTTTGTCTTAATTTAGCAACCACATCGCGTCCGACACCCACAACAGAAAAAGTGATCTATTCTATTTAGGCCCTAACTCTCTGCGTCTCTCTGCCCACCCAAACATGGGTGCTGGCAGCAGCGGTCTCTCATTTAGACTACTACGAGGACCTCGCTGACTTCTCTTCTTCCAGTGTGGCCCTCCACCCCCAATGCCTCGATCGGAGCTTTCAATCCTTAAATAAAAATGTCTATTCTAATTTAGTTAAAGTAAACAGATCTCTTCAAATTTTCACTAAAGTCTTTTCACATATTCATTAAATTTTCAAAATAACAAAGTCTTTTCGGGTCCTTATCAAAGTTTAACGGAGTTTACCGAAGTAGAGCAAACGAGGAATCAGAATTTTCGATTCTTTCGTGATTAAAAAACAACAACAAAAAAACAATAACGTTTTTTCGGGATTCATATCGAAGGTACATTATTCCAAATTAACTCTTTAAGATAATCGCCGGCAGGCTTCATTCGAAATTAACTCTTTAGCCATAAATTCTATGGTAGGCGACCAGCTGTGGATCATAGCTCCCCGGTTGGGAACTTTTTCCACAGTTATTGCATTTCGACTGATAGCTATTCAGCAAACTTAAAACAAACTGATTTTTCTCGCCGAGACCGTATTTTATAACACTTTTCAATCCTCTCGGGGGATCTAGCCGACTCGAAACCTTCGACTAATGAAATCATTTTCTAGCCACTCGATCGACGAATGAGATATCGCCATTAATGATTGGCGTCACTTAAAACAATTTTACCTCCTGCCATATAGATTTGCGAAAAGTTTCCTTTTATTAAAGAAAAAGTGTGCATCCGACGAATTTTGCAGGAGGTACGTACACCGACATTTAACATCATTAGAAGTAAAACGATTCACAAGCCTTCATACCATGTTTCACTCGTAGCTTTTTGGTATAATCACAGTCCACAACTGGACCTAGGAATATCTTTTATTGTAACAAATATAAGAACGAAATATTTCAATTAATAGAAAAATCACCGGATATCGACCTCATCATAAAGATACAAATTATGAGAACGAAGCATTGAATATTGATTGAAAGCAATTACTTATTGAAAGGACTCATACATATTAAAAAAGGGTCATTGTATTTGGGTGTATTGTTTTTAATTTATACTTTGTCAAAACGAGAATCGTCATATTTTTAAAAATGTTCGACTATCGGGAATATTATTTCGGAAAGTTTAAGTTTGCTCTAAATATTCTGAATAATTCGCTAGGTTTGAATAATCGATAATAATGTGCTAAGTAACAAGAAGGCTTTCTAATATCCTATCATAGGGTTGTAGAATTTTACCGTACCTTGTAATTGCTATACCTTCATAAAAAGAAACATTAACAATTCAGTCGAATTACAGGAGCAAATGTCCCAAACGACAAATTAATACGCATTAATTATTGATTGATTTTCATATTTTAATTTTAATTTCCATGCTCATCTATTTTTCATATAAACGCAAGATATGTGTAGAGTATATATATATATATATATATATATATATGAAATGCATTAATGTTAACATCAAACACTGTCCAGTACAGCTTAAAACGAATTCCGTTCTAAGTATTTATATACAAATGATAGACGCAATAATTTGTCTTTTATAAATATTCATGTGACTCGTAAAGAATCTATCTATCTATCAATGAATTTTTGGAGAATTCCACAGTTCAATCCGCATATCAAAAACTGAACAAATAAGCATCACTATTTCTAAGATCTTCTTGTACTAGTCAGTAACATTCATTCCAGTAATCCATAGTCAATACCCGCGCACGAACACACCCACACACACACAGATATATATATATATATATAGTATATCAAGGCAGCAAATAATTTTCTAAACATATGCTATTAAATATAACAGACAATGAATAGTCTATAATAATTCAACATGCACTAAACTAAATTCTCTACATAAAACCAATGTAGTGTACCAATTTACATGCCCATTCAGAGTTTGCATCTCTGATACTAATCAAAAACCTAGTACATATATTGGTTTTACTACAACCACGCTCTCCCGTAGACTTACATGTCATCTTTCTGATCAGAGTACTATTAAACAACATTTCTCTGAAAAACATAAACATTTAGGTAATATCAGACAGATTTTGGTCAACAATACGGTGATCCTTACTCATACACACAGGAACCTGCAGATATTGGAGGCGGTGTACATCAAATCAAAACAACCAACACACAATTTAAAACAGGAAATAACATATTACATTGCATTTGACTACATGGTTTTGTTGTCATTTCGCGCTATCCCACGGTGTGACGTCATAAAACCGCATCGCAAACTTAAGAACTGCGTTTATTATTTTTGGTAACTATTGCCGTTACCAAGCGGAGTTTTATGTCAACACAAAATAAAATCGTCGGTGATGGTGGATTTTATAATATTTCAGTTTAAACAACCTCTCTGAAGATGGCTCATGTGTGCCGAAAGCTTAGAAGAAAACCAATAAATAATTATCCAAAGTTGGAAAATTTTTTCTTTATTTTCAATTGAAATTAAAGCAAAAATACGACGTTTAGAACGGCTCATGATTAAACATAATAGACATTCATTGTCTCTTATATTTAATAGCATATGTTTAGAATATATATATATATATATATATATATATATATATATATGTGTGTGTGTGTGTGTGTGTGTGTGGTATTTGGGAACATATTTAGGAAACCATAAAAAGTACATGTAACTTATTTTTAAGCAGCATTAGCCAAATTTTAACTTTCGCCTTTCTTTTGCAGACATATCGAAAGCATTGACATAGCAACTTCCAATCTGACAAAGGAAATTAAAAGGCACATTGTGCCTACGGCACTAGCCGCAAAACATAGCGACTCTGAAGTTGCCGTCTTCTTTTATAGTAGCCAGGTCCTTCGTGGTCAATATCACCAATGTGCTATAGACCTTCAGCATGTCTATTTTTAGAATTCTTATTATTCGGCTCACTTGAAAATATACCACAGAAAGCTAAATATGATAACTATTTTCAAATATATCCCAGCTAAAGTAAATAAGCAAATCTCGAAGGTAAACATAAGTGAAATGAAAACTGAATTCGCGTAAGAAAAAGATTAAGATAACTTTATTCGATATTCTGTCTATTCGAACTGGTATAAGTTTAAAGTAAAACGATTATCATATGGAAATAAATAAAAAAAAATGGACTTATTGATCTTTTAATCACATCACAACGATATGATATCTAAAAGAATTACAGCTTGTTTCTGAGATTCTTTACATCTAAATATCTACTTAAATAAGAAAATCTTATAATAAACCTAAAATTTACCGAGAAAAAGACATCATCTGTAAAGTTAAACATTTAAAAGGAAATATAAAAATAAAAAGAATATATTATTTTCATGCATCTCTTTTTACGATGTGGGCGAACACAGCTTTCTACTGCCCAATGTCATTTATTTTAAATAATTTTATATAATTTATTATTTTACTTTATTCCTGTTATGTACATACACTCTTCACGATTTTAATTACCCTTTTACCTCTCCTTTTCTTATTTAAGTTTATCTCGTTACGGTTACATTTTTTATATCCCCTCAATTCATATTGTTTATCAAAGATTTCTATTACCAATTTTGAAGTTTTTTTTTTTTGGTGGTTGAAATTTGCTACTGGAAATTAATGTTAGGATCCATAATCAGAATATCTCGTATCTTCTTCGGTGAGGAAATTGTCTAGCATTTATTGCTTTATCGAAGATAATATATTACATCATTTCTCTCTCTCTTTCTACTAATAATTTTCCTAGTTTAGTAGAAATGATTTCACTATGCCTTAAAGCGATTTAATTTCTAAATTCCATTTTTTATTATACATTTCTACTATGTTCAGACAATAAGAATTTACGTACTTGCACAGGTCACAGTATGTAACTCACCACGTCTTGTTCTGTCTATTTTGCTTATTGCCAATTATTCTATATCGTACCAAGTTGAGTCATAAATACCAAGTTGAGTTATAAATAGTTTCAGAATTAGAGAACTACCAGATAGTGCAAATATTATCATCTTAACTATAAATAAGCAGGTAGGAATAATTACATTAACACACATCAATGATAAACGCAGAAAGTGGGGGATTGAGGATGACACATGTGATACACCCTTGGACGATCATAACCCTCTCGGGACATGACTAACTGGGTAGAAGATTTTCCGTAGAAGGTTGCCATTACTTTCTGCGGTAGACTGGTTGCCGACCAAGGCTGAAGAACCCAGTCTATCCTGTTATTTAAACCATAACTGGAGAGAAAAGGCGGATTAATACATTTCTCAAGGTTATTTGCGCGTAAGTGAATGCAACGATTTCAAGTGGAATTCGAACACGGCTCCCCGATTTCTCGAATAATGGTCTCAAGAAATGGACTGTATGAAAGAAAAGATAGTATTGTGTATATAGTGCTATTATCTGGTTATTTTTAATTTAGTGATCTTAGTATTAGCCGTTTTCTTATTAGCAAATATTCGGGATTCGTTAACCCAGAAGCCTATGATACTTATGGTAGAAATTTATATAACCTTCCTCTTGAAGCGGCTTTTTAGGAAAATGGATTTCTCACGTTCATTACCTCTTATCACTCTGTTTAGTAGTGTTAATAGTGTCCTTCCTAACCAGTTGTTTAAGAAACTGTTAAACGTCAGCCTTGTTAATATGGTATTATTTTCTATTCGAGTTACATGTGTTCTCAGTTTTACATGTTTTGTTTTTCAAGTGATATCTTTTCTACTTTTTGGCACAGTTAGGTGATCTTACGTTTCACTACGCCGATAGGTTCAAAAGAAAGTTGATCACTAAAAAGTAATGTTTCGTTCGTTCGAAATCATTTTTTAAATGCGAGCTGAGAAAGTTGTTATATACAGCGGATAGTTTAGATATTTCAAACTGCGCTTGGCGTCATTCATTTGAAAGTCGAAATCTGAAAAATATATTAGTTTGTTACAAAGATAATGGCCATTCGAAGTGTTGTATTCTGAGCAGGGATTATCACATAGTATTATCAGTAAATATTAGATGAATTTTGGTATAAATAATAATTAATTTGTGTCTTTAATAATTTTTAACATATGTGCGTTTTGGTGTAGTGGATATCGACTCAAAACGACAAATCAGGGAGCCGAATTCGAATTCCAGTTGAATTCGTTGCATTCATTTACGCGCAAATACCCTTAGGAAAGGTATTCATCCGTCACTTTTCTCTAGTTATGGGTTAAATAATAGGACAGATTGGATTCTATAACTTTGGCTGGCAACCAGTCTACCGGATATATTAATGACAACCTACTGTGGGATAATCTTCTGCTCAGTCAGTCATGTCACTTTCGAGACCTGATCGCCCAAAGCGTGTATCACGAATGCCACTTAACTGACTGAACTTGTTTTCAGACAGAAATATTCTTGAAGCATATAAGCCCTTACTTAGGAAAATGACAAAAAAATCATCTTCATGTAGTTTTCTTTTATGAGTTCAAATTTGCGCATAGTGACTTCCAAACTTCAGCAAATATCAAGAGAGCATAGAAAACTGGATTCACAATTGATCGGGCAGTACGAATGTGGTTCCAGAAATTTGGTTCTCTTGATGAGAGCCTTGAAGTGGAAAAGGTTAGAGAACGTTCATGCATTCTAGACAATAAATAGTTGCACGAATGTGTTAAGAATAGACCACGTAAAAGTGTCAAAGAAATGATGGGAGCACTTCAGTGTCTCACGCCATTTGCAGAGTATTGGCAAGGTGAAATAAACTCGATAAATTGGTTCCTCATGATGTCAATGAAAATAAAAAGCTCAGGCGATGCTTTTCTGCGTAACACCAACACCCCTCTTCTTGACGGAATATTCACTTCTGATTAAAAGTGAATCATTTGTGATAACTCTAAACGATCAGGTCAATACCTTGATCGTGATGAGTCTCCAAATAATTCTCAAAGCCAAATTTGCATCACCAAAATTTATGGTGACTGTCTGGTGGTCTGCAATCGGTGTAATTGACTAGAGCTTTCTGGAAGCTAATCAGGGCATTAATGCATAGCTTGCTGCAATCAACTAAAATATGAGACCTGCATTAGTGAACCGACGTTGTCTCTTTCTGTTCTAGAATAACACCCGGCCATCTGTTGCAAGAATGTCTTTGAAAAACTCACAGACTGGGGATACGGGAGTTTACAACATGCTCCATATTTTCCTGATCTTTCAACAACTGATTATGATTTTTAATTACTTAATAACATTTTAAACAGTAAAAAGTTTTAAAACTGGAGAGGGAATCAGATTTCAAAGGTTGCATCTCAGCCAATTACATTCTATCAACAAAGAATAAATAATCTCGTCAATCGATGGCAGAGGTGCATAGACGCTCTACGATCATATCTTAACTAATTTAAATATTTCTACAGTTCATTTTTAAGTTTAAAATTATGTTTCTACTATTATTTTTTAACGACCGAATATTAAAAAAAGGACAAGACAGACTTTATGCGAGTGTTAAGTGTTTTATAAGTTTGCACGAATGGAAAAATTCTAGTAGCTTTAATATCATCATGTGTACAATGTCAGCAAGGACGTAAAGCAAGAACGCTGATATTTTTGTAGATTTGTTTGGAATGTGGTACGTCTTTAATTAACAGCACATACCTCTTTAAATCTCTGCTTTTCTTGGCGCTGAACATTGTTTAAAATCTTGATGTCGTTTGAATTGCTTAGCTATTAACTTTTTCACAAAAATGACATTGTGAAATGATCTGATATAGTTCTCCATTAGACATCTACATGCGGTGAATTGAAAGTTTGGTAAACGGTTTGTAATCGATGAAACGTGGAAGTCTCTATTGATGTGGCCATGTGCTGATGTGAGATCAATATCACTCTTTTTGTGGAATATCTATGCAATATCATGTGGATGCTTGATGATCTATGTACCAACATCCCATCTCTTACCCTAGCAAAGACCAAACATAGCAGACTTCGAAGCACAACTCATCCAAAAACTGCAGCAAAAGCGACCATGCCGGAAGAACAGATTAAGCTCCCCTTCCCAACCAGATATTCCCTGCTTACACTGCACCAGAAAACTCAGAGTTAACAACTGTATCATTAAACTTCTCCGCAACCATAAATTTCTTATAAGTAATGTGTGGAGAAAAATGTTGATCTTCACTCGAGAACCCCCCCCCAAAAAAACAACACCATTGTAGCAAACCAAACTGTTTTGTAAGAAACTGACTGTCATAGAAGTGCAAGACAGTTGATAAAATGTTTATCTTAATTTCGCTATTTTGTATCTGACTAAGTTTTTTTTATAAGGGTCTTGAAGACCAATTTATGTATCTAGAGTTCATTATTGTGTGCTATATCCCATACTTTGGGATGCACATCTAATACCAGAGTTCATAAACTTGTTTATAAATTAGGGGTTGGCGTCATATAAATTCTTCATGGGTTAATAAATGACAAATTTTAATATTTTTGAACAATAGTAATTACTTTAATAATGTATTGATGGTAATCTTTTAAAATGTAAATATTTATAAATACATTTTTGTACTTATTATTTTGTTCTTGTTTGGGGGGTCCACTAGTTGCACATAGCAACACTCCAGAACAATAATTAAGAGGAAGATCTATGCCCCGCGAAACATTCCAATCAGAGTCCTTGCACTCGAATCTAGTTTATTGCCAATGAGAAGACTCTTGGAAATATGGTAATCTATTTGCAAAGATTTAGCAAAGCTAAGTGATGCTATATTTGTATTCAACAGCATTTCTAATTTCTTCAAAGGGTTTCATGCATGTTATTCCTAAATTGTTTAATCGTCGTATGTTTCTTTTTCAGGTACCGTGTTCATTCAGTTTAGGATTTAAGTGATGATGGTCTTCCACTTGGCACTGTGTCTAGTCGTTCTCAATATTTTTTTCTTGGTATCTCTTCTAAACCCGGGTCCGCAATCCATTTGTCCAGACCTAACAAGTGCGTCTTGCACTGCTCCCCCAAGTCTCTCCTTCTCTTTATTTAACCTGTGACTATTAAATTCACTAGGCCCTCCTTCTGCATTACGCGTTTCAGTAACCCTATTTGTCTCTTTCTGATATTAAGTGGGATCTTTCTTTTCATTTGCTTCCTTTCTAACAATTCATCGTTGTACACGTGCTCTGTCCATGTGACCATCAGCATTCTTCTGTAAAAGCACATTTCTATCGGCTGAAGCCTCTCCTTCATCCTTGATGAGAGAGTCCAACATTGATGGACATACGGAGGAACATATATTACATAGCTATTCTGCACACTTGTCTTTGTTTCTAATAAGGGATCCAATGTGAATCAATGTTGTTTTTTTTTAAATCGAGATATTTTACAATTTTGCTTTCGTTGTATGATGTCGTGATTTTTTCTCCAGAGAGCTACACACATACACACACACGCACACACAAAGAGAAACACACACACGTGTATATATATATATATATATATATATATATATATATATATATATATATAATTGAACACATAACATTTACTTGCTAACTAAGTTTTGAAGAGGCCAGTTTGATAAAAAAAAGCACTTTTCTGAAGAGAACCGTGTTGGTCGAAATCTAGGTAATGATTAAATAGCGTGTGTTCAGTTATTTGACATATCTTTTATTCTGCATATTCAGTTCCTTTGTTTTTAATGTACATTGAGGATTTGTTATCTACTCTCTGCTGGTTGACACAGCAACCATTGTATTTGTATATTTCTTTTTTAATGGAATCACACCGAGGAAGGCAGTGACGCCACAGATGTGCAAGGAGCTACATAAGTGTAAAAAGATTAGATAGGAGGAGAGTAAAGAGAAAGACCAACTAGTTAGAAAGGAGCAAGATTAGGATGGGAATACAAGTGTGATGACGGTTGCAGAGGTAGAGAGAAATGAAAGGATATATAGCGTGATGAAGAAAGAACTAGAGTAAGTGGTTAACAAATGAGTATTGACATTGCAATTAAATTCCTGTAGGTTGTAGGCGTCAGGAAAGCAAGGATATGCAAGGAAGATCCACAGGCGGGAAGTGCGAGAAAAGAAGCTGCAAGAGTAGAATTGTCTCTGCATACGTTTGATCTGTAATGGGTGACACAGGGGCATCAGTGAACTGAGTTCTTTTGAGCAGAAGCCATTAAAGTTTTTATAGAACAGACACAGAATCTTGATCCCTCTCAAGATTAGCGGCGAGGTTATGTTTGTCCGCTACGCCGGATTTCTTTCTGATGCGGGAGTTAGCTGTGGTGTCATTTGCGTAGATGCCTACTTGGCACTTGATCTCGTCTGGGAGATCATTTATATAAATAAGAAAGACCGTAGGGCCTAGGATAGAGCCCTGAGGGACACCAGCGTTTGTACAGTAGGATGTGGAGGCATGCCCATTAAAGACGACCTTCATTATGCGGTTATATACAAAAGATTGGATCACATCAAGCAATCGTTTGGTAATACCGTAATCCCATAGCCTGCATAGAAGGCCAGCGTGCCAAACCCTGTCAAAGCCTTGGAGATGTCCAGAGCAATAGCACGAGCCTCGCCGGACTCCTCAAGGGCCTGGAACATGTACTTCGTGATAGTCGTTAGCAGTCGGACGTGGACCTGGCGAAGCAGAATCCAAATTGCCTGTCAGAGAATAATTTATGGACAGTAAGATGTTGAACTATTACAGCATTAATAATGGCCTCGAACACCTTCCCAAAGATTTGAAAAGATTGATAGGGTGATAGGTGGATGGATCTGAGGGTTTACCAGATTTCTTAAATACATGAACCACAGAAGAGGATTTCCAGCATGCAGGAAAACAGGAAGCAGAAAGGCAGTAATCATAGAGTTTAGAGAGGACAGATGTGATTCTAGGGGTACATTTCTTAAGGACAATCACCGGGATTCCATCACCATCGCTCATCTTATGGGGGTCCAGTTTTTAATCGAGATACTACTGCCGGAGTAATGTATACATCGTTTAAGTTAGTCTCAGTTCTAATAAGGATGTTGGGTGCGGGTACTGCAGATGAGTAAAATGTGGAGTTGGATGAGAATCTGCGAGCAAAGCACTCTGCTTTGTCCGCTGATGCTGTGAGGTCCTCAAATTCATTGATTAAAGGAGGGATAGAGGATTTACTGTTGTTCACCACCCGTTTGCATAACCGACAATAATCCTTGGAGCCGAACTTGCGGTCAGCTATGCGCTGTCTCATAGGCAAGAGAGAACCAATAGAAGGAATGAGATTTGAGACAAAACTTCCTGGTAGATATGAAGCCATCAATCCCAGCTTTTACCCAGGAAGAAATCTCAGAGGCGCAGTCACCTGGGAGATCGAACACTTTTCTCCAAGTGATGTCGCATAGGAAATCGCGAAAGGCATCCCGGTCAACTCTTTGGTTACTGTAAGAGGTCTTATACTTAGGAGGCTCCTGTGGGGAGTGAGAAAAGTGAGAAATAGTAAGAGAAACAACAGCATTATCGGGCTTGCCTAGATGGCAAAGCTGTGTGATTTGGCAGAATTCAGGTGCAAAATTAAACATAAATCTAGTAGAAACGCCTCTCCAGATGGAATGCTGGGAAAGCGTTTGGGGAAGTCCACTAATTGCGTAAGAGATTGGGAAATAGCAAAGTTCATGACGCGGATGCCAGCTGAATCAGTAACAGTGCCTTTAAGCTACTCAGCATGATCGGCGTTAAAATCTCCGAATATAAATATGTAAACGAATGGGTGGGAGGAATTAGCCATAACTAATTCTCAGAAATGCTGTCTGGAAGAAAGCAGTCGGGAGAGTAGGGGTAACGGTAAAGGAAGAAAAGGTAGATACGCGAAGTTAGAAGTGACAGACGTTGATGGTCAAGAGATTCAAGAGATATCATTCTAGCTACAGAGAGGTATTCACTAACATACACCCCCAAGCCCATGCATATGGATAGTGGAATCCTTCCTTAAGAGGGGGAAATAGCCAGCGATCAAGAAATCAGAGGAAGGAATTGATGTGTTGAGGTAAGTCTCACAGAGCGCTAGGATGTCAGGAACATTTCGTGGAGAAATGTTTCTATACTACGAAAGTTAGAACGTATATCCCGGATGTTAGTAAAAGAAAGGTTAAAATGTTTTGGTTACTTGGTTTCGACTGGTTTAGACTTTTTTGTGATTTTGTTTTTCATATTATGGTTTGTTGGTAGGAAGGCATCTTGTGTAGAGAATTCATGCGGCCATAATCCACGATATACGCTCGGAAAGAAATTGGCACGGGCTGTGTGTTCTCAGTTTTGCCCACCGAAACGATTGCCGGGACACCTATCCATGCGCGACAGGGTACTACAAGAACCCCGATATTATGCAACTGTTGATCAGAGCAGCCGCTCTTGACGCTACGCAAGAGTTAGGGTTCCTAACTACAAGTTGGACACAGCAACCAGGAAACTGCCAACCAGGTATCCTCACAATAACGAGACGTTGCCACCAACCACACACATCACAGGAAAATCAAAGAAACACAAATAATGTGGTTTGAGTATAGAAAAGAGAAGGCTGGAAACCACTTCCTAAACATGGAATAGGAGATTTGCCTGTACATCGGTTCAATAGATATGAGTGGAGTGTGAACCGGATATATATATATATATATATATATATATATATATATATATATATATAAATGAAACCAGACAAGTTATTCCGTGGTTAAGCTGAGGTGTAGATCTATTTAAGGCGAACCATCATCAGCTTTCGTCTTTATTGTTCAGAAGATTTCAGCGAATGGCATTCACAATAAATACCCCCAAAAAACACAAAAACTGAATTAAAAATAATGATCTCTCCTTTAAAAAGGAACAGTTAAAAAATTCATCATTACATCAGTTAGGCGAATACACACACACATATATATATACATAACATATATACACACATGCGCAGCAACAGCATATAATCAAAGAACACGCGTAAGAACGGGTGTCAACTCAAATATTCTCTAAGTAAATCGTGCTGACATGTCGATTTGGAAAGTAAAAATAGAGGTTGGTGGAGAGAGAGATAGCGTTAAAGAAAAATGGTAAGTGTTTTTATGAGTGTAAAACGAAAAGGGAAAAAAGAAGAAAGAAGAGAAAATAAATTTAAATTTGAATGAAAAGATGATAGGAGAAAATAAAAATAAATCCACCCACGTCAATTGAACAGGTGAAGAGGCTTATCTCTTTTTCCCTGTTTAGGATGTGGTTTCCGGCTTTCTCTTTTCCAATCATTCACTCTTCTTTTTTTTTCAATTGGAGTAAATAGACTAAATTATTGCCCGGTTCACACTCCACCCCCGTCTATTGAACAGGTGAAGAAGGTCATTCCTTGTTCCTTGTTTAGGATGTGGTTTCCGGCTTTGTTTTTCTAATCTTTTCACTCTTACGTAGCACCCTGCATATCAGTGGCGTTACCGCCTGCCTTGGGGTGATATGATTAAAATAAATAAATAAATAAAATAAAATTTATATATTAAGGGAGGAAGGATAAAAAATTAAAATTAAAAAACATTAAGAAAATTAAAAATATTTAAGACATGAGTGTAAACTCCACAGAACCATCAGTTTAATGAGCCATACATAAAAACTGATTGTCTGAATCCTGATGAATAGAACAAGAAGCAGAATCAGGCCAGAGATAGGACATAAAGTGTGGTTTCGTTAAAGACACGGGAACAAGGAATTTCATATTTGTGATTAGGATGCTCTCCGAATGAAGAAGGACTTATAACTGTGCTTTATTGATTATGCGAAGACGTTTAACAAAATACGCCACAAAGAATTGATGGAGATGCTCGGCAGCCTTGACATATTTGGGAAAGACTTAAGAGTAATAAAGAATTTTTTCTGGCAGCAAATCGCTGGCATACGGACAGGTAATGAATTGAGTAGATATACAAAGTTAGAAAGGGGCGTAAGACAAGGATGTTTTTTTCAACGGATCTTTTCAACTTGTACAGCGAGAATATTTTGAGGACCCTAGAAGTTATGCCTGGATTCGTAATCGAAGTCCACAATTTAAACAACCTAAGGTACGTAGATGATACAGTGCTGATAGCAGACACAGAAAGGAAACTACAAAACCTCTAACAGAAGGTAGCAGAAAGAATTAACAAGAAAGGACTAGAAATAAACTGCCCGAAAACTGAGTGCATGGCCATCAGTAAAAAAGGCAGCCCAAAATGCCAAATGCAGGTCGGGGATACCAGAATCAAGCAGGTACAAAAATTTAAATAGCTGGAAAGACAGAAGACAGAAAGTGCGACACAGAGATCCGAAGGCGAATTGGCAATGCGGAGGAAGCATTTCAGATGTTTTAGTAAGATATTAAGAAACAGGACAATTTGGCTAGAATCTAGGAAGAGAGTACTCGATTGCTACGTGATGCCCGTCCTTCAATATGGCAGTGAATACTGGCCAATACCATCAAAGATGAAGGAAAAACTTGAAGCAACTGAAATGTGATTCTCCAGAAGGATGCTGCGAATCTCATGGATCGAGCATGTGAGCAATGATGAGGTCTTGGAAATGATGGAAGCCAAAAGCAAATTAATACTGAGCATCAGGAAGAGATAGCTGAAGTTCGTGGGACACGCAATGAGGAAGTAAGGCCTGGAGAACCTGATACTAACAGACTAGAAGGAAAAAGAGACAGGGGAAAGCAACGGATAACATATTTTAAGGACCTAATCAGGTAGATGACAGAACGATGATTGCACGGTGTAACAAGAGATGGCATGCTCAGAGCCACTAGGGATAGGGAAACGTGGAAAGCCATGATCACCTACGTCCTGAAGGAACAGGGCACATAGAAGAAGAAATTAAGCAATCAGTTGTAATCACAACTAGCACTACACCACCATGTAATCAAAAATATACTATATATATATATATATATACGAGCCCCTAAATGTTTGGCTGAAAAATGCTTTACGATTCTCAAGAAAAAAATTATTTTTCACATTTATAATAAGGCAATTCTGCATATAGGAAGAAAATAATGAGTACATCTTTACAGGAACTATGACATCTAACTCAGAAAGTTTGCCATGGAAATAGTAATAGAGTAACGAGAATATTTCGACGTTTTTTTATGTGGAAATAGGATCATAGCATGGAAAATGATTAATCACTTATTAGGCCACTGAAACGTCTACGAACCTTGTCTGTATTGAAAAGGGGAGACTGGCAGACCTATCTCCGATATTCCCAAAGATCTCCATCATTTTTTGATCTGAATTTTATAAACATACAGCATAACAAGATGAGGCAAGTAATTAGTGAGATGCCACAGAAAAACAGAGCATTCTTTCTGTATATTAATCATTTAAAATGTTTATTATTTCTACTCAAGGTCTGGAGGCAAAATTGAATCCCAATAGTCGGCCAAGAATAAAGGGACTTCTTTAGAGAAAAACTGTTCACCATAAAAGGATTAATTCTATAACAATAGTAGATTACTTGGGTTATTTTTATGGTATTTCATTCTATAATTATTTCTTCATCCAATGACCTGTTACAGTTACTTTGCAGGAGAAACTGGCTATCAAATATTAGTCATCAATTTTTTAAGGAACACCAAGAATTCCACTATCTGTATAGATATTATCTATATGTCTGTGTATGGTTTTCGCCGTCTTTATAATATAAATCAGAAATACGGTTAGAACGAGAAGAGAGCCTTTTTAAACGCCTGCATGGATCTGATGTGCTTCAGTAACCTAACCATTATGAATGCGCTTAATGGCCCTCCCAGCTTAGCTGTTGAGAAAGAACTGACCTCGAGATCATTTAAGAAAATGTTCAATAACATTTTTGCCTCTGTTGACAATTTTGTTTAACATGGCCCAGAATTCCTTCGAATCAAGTCTTTTGTGTCCAACCTTTGATCGGACTTGCTTTGCATCCATATATACATAATTATGTGGTAGAGATGTTAATATGATTAGGGTGAGTTATGGCCACAACATTTTCAAACGGAAAGGAAGACTGTCTTTTTTAATTTTATTGGTATTTTCTGTAAGATAAAACTTTTCATACTAGAATGGAACTCTTCCTATGGAATGTGATTTGTAACATTCATTGTTAAATTGAAGCGTTTGAAATAGATATATTACAAAACACCAAAGATTTTATGCGTATATACATGATATTTGTTAGGATGTTGAAGATAGAATGATAACAATTATTGAGATTTAATTAGAACCAGATAGAATGTTTGGAAACCAATTATAAAATCGCTGGGTAGACCAACGCATGTCAGTCAAATTGTGTGCGCACTTTCTTATAGATTTAAATAAAATGAAATGTTTCTAATTCAGTCGCACTATGTAAAGAAGATAATGATTCAAGTTGTCTATGAAATGCAAAAAATAGATTTCATGCACCCGGTTAGGCAGACTTTTAAAAATTCTGATAATCACTTAGCAGGTGTTCAAATTGTTCCGTTGTTAGTAAAGTCGCGAATATTTTTTCAGCTTGCAGCACTGTTAATCAAATAGTTAAGAAAACAGTCTTTATATATTCAATGTGTATACATATATGCATACAAATTACACAAATATATATGTAATTATACAAATCGTAATATTTCATTTTATTGTCAGAGACATTTCTTGTGAAGTCGTGTCGTCTTTGTATGATTTCACAAAAATACACCCCTAATCATTCTTAAGCACGGATATCCAAACCTACCGCTGTTATTGTCACGTACATACACTTAAATCTCATTTGACAGTAAAGAAAAGGTCAATAGATTTTCAAATGCTACATGGAGATTAGAAAAATGTCATTCTTTAGGTATGAAAATGGTTTTAAATTTTCAATGAAATAGACAATCTGGTGCGTTATTCTTGTATATTAGAATGCATAAAAAGAATGTTCTTCTCTTAGAAAATTCGATTCCTGTTTTTTATAAAAGATTCCGAAGCTTGTAAAACACAAATCTTACCTTTTCAGAATCTTCATTTCATGTGAGTGCAGACTCTCAGAATGTGTTAAATTAATGGATTACAAATATTTATAATTGAATAGATTTTTATTGTTAATTAATTTCCTATACCATTTGATGTTAATTTTTCACTATTTCAATCTACTCTTCGAAGTCCACACAAATGCAAATATTAGTATTGTTTGAAACTAAAAATCAATTATTTTGTAAATCATATTAGCTTTAAATATAAAGTAGTACATAAAAAATGAAATTGTACTACCTAAACATATGAGGAGAATGCATTTAAAAAATTATATAACCAGAATATGTTAATTTCAAAAACTGTTTTTATTCTGGAGAAAAATTTTTTTCTATAATTTTTAATTGCTTTTTTTTATTTTGCCTCGAAATTTCAAATTTGACGTGACGCAAAAATACCTAGTTTTGTTTAATTAAAATTAATAAACAGTAAAACAAATTCAAACTCCAGATAAAAAAGAAAATTGAGTGGAAACAGATTCTATTAATATAGAAAAAGTGTGTTATTAATATATGTTTGAAAATTTCATATTTGCTATGATGTATTTTTATAATTATTTAATTATAAAATTCGTCAGAAGAGAAAACTTGTGCAGAAAGTTTCGGTATTTACGAAATGAAAGTTATCGTTAAAGTTTTTTTTTAATCGTATCACCCCGAGCAAGGCGGTAATGCCACTGATGTGCAGTGGGCTACATAACTGTAAAAAGATTAATTACAAGAGAGTGAAGATGAAGACGAACCAGTTAGAAAGGTGCAAGAGAAGGATGGGAATACAGGTGTGATGACAGTTTTCAAGGTGGGGAGAAAGAAAGGATATACGGGGTGGGGAACGAACTAGAGTCAAGTGGTTAATAAATGAGTATTTGCATTGCATTTAAATTCCTAGAGATTGTAGTCGTCAGGAAAGCAAGAATATGGGAGCGAGTTCCACAGGCGGGAAGTGCGAGAGAAGAAGTTGCAGGAGTAGAATTGTCGTCTGCATTTGGTTAATCTAAAAGTGAATGGGTGGGACTCAGTTGCACGAGTAAGCACCTGTTTAGGAGGCACCAGTGACTTAAGTTCGTTCGAGCAGAAGCAATGGAAGTATTTATAGAACAGACGAAGGGAGGCCACATTTCGTCGTTTGGAAAGTGGTTGTAGTCGAGCCACCAAATCGGTGCCTATCACATTACAGACTCTCCTTTGGAGCCTGTCGAGAACAATTAGATGAACGGTAGTGGCGCCTGATCATATATGGCTGCAGTATTCCATGCACGGACGAACGGTTCATTTGTTTAATAAATCACTCACAGAGAAAAATTGGTGGAATCAACCAAAAAAGAGTGGTAAGGTTTAAAAATAATTTTATGCGCAATACTGGGGCAAAATGTCAAAAACACTATCAGTTGATGTGGAAATAAAAATACACTTCACTTCCGGAAAAACTCCTGGATAATTCGGTGAGTATACAATATTAGGCTTTAGAAAGAGAGGATCAATATGATAACAAAAAGCATTAATATATTCTTTTTACATCACACAGGATTGTTTTGAACCAAGGAAAATTAAGAAGAGAAGAATATTGATGTAAACATGCTACAAAGGATGTAAGAGAACTGGCCAAATTAAGAGGTAAATCTTTGTCTAAATTATACAAAAATGAAAATAAACCATTGTCATCTTGTTATAACAGAAATATTTACCAACATTGCACAAAAAGTATCTTGAAATACGAAAGATTAAATTTAATCATTAAAATCATTCACACGCGCTGGAATATAATATGTTCTAAATATGCCACAACGATTACATACGTAAATAATTTATCTCGACCGGAATGTGTTCCTTAATATCAAAAAAATTACCTTCAGCAGTCAAGAATAATAAACCCATTCACTCACTTGCAATAGCATAATTGTTAAAGAAAATTCAAACTAAAATCTAAAAAAAAAATCAATTAAAAACAATAAATATTTAAATTAATCTTTTTAATTCAAATTTTAAAATTTGTATAATTCTTAAAAATATTTGTTTGTTTTGGTTATTAGACTAAATTAATTGTTGAATTCTTCAGATTATTCCTGTCCCAAATGAATTAAAACCCTTATTGTACGCGTATTTAATTAAACAACATATGTATGTCCAGGCGTGTTTTTCGAATACGATGGAAACAATACCTATAAAATCACCAGGAGAAGCTTAAATTGTGTAATAACGAAAACAGATATCAGTGCATGATAATTAGATATTTCTGATAGTGTAAAAAGAAAGAAATAGTGAGAGAGAAATAAGTAGAGAAAACATGAAACATGTTATTATATTATTTACATAAAGATGCTTTATTAAAATAACCCACACAGATGATCGATATAAGCAAAGGTCAATAAATAAAATAAGTATTATTCCTTAGCATTTGTGTATAAAAGCTAGCAGAATCCTTCATTTTACAATGGTAATCAAGTAAAAGATGTAATCATTTTAATCTCAGATTCGCATTTGTCCTTTATACTGTAAGAAAATCATCAAATTATGCATCGTATTTTTAACTTAGTTCATTTTTTCTAAAATATGTTCTATTTAAATTTTGCCAAATGCAACATTTGTAAAGTTTTAATTTTTCCGATTATATTAGACTGCATTTCCATATATATAAGCAAACGACGTAGTCGCACATCTCCTCTAAAATTGGTCGCAGTAAATTTGTTTAGGTTTCTGACTTTAAGTCATAAAAGGAAAAGAAAAGGTTAAGATGTGAATTATATATATATATATATATATATATATATTTATATATATATATATTTATATATATATGTGTGTGTGTGTGTGTGTATATATATATATATGTGTGTGTGTGTGTGTGTGTGTGTGTGTGTGTAGATCTTTCTATGAACTGAAATAAATAAACAGTTAATATAGAGCATTTAAGATACATGTTAAAAAATTACTGTTTTCTCAAATCAAGAAAATGCTACAGATATAGACAAAAACTAATATATATATATATATATATATATATATATATATATATAAAAGAACATTAAAACCCAACTTCGTAGGACTGGGGGCTGAAATTAGCCTTTCCGTATATATATATATATATATATATATATATATATATATTTTAAATTTTCATCAGAATATATTGATCGCAAGTCATTTGAATAGATTTTACATTTCATGAATTTCAAATATTGCAAAACTCCGAAAATGGCGTAGAGGTTACTTTATTTTAAAATGCAGATTTGCTTTTGGATTACAAATAGCGCCGATGTTTTTGCCAAGGCACATCCACATGGTTGCACTCATACCTAGTTACATTAAGCAGTACATGTACGTGTAAGAAACATTGTTAAGTGCTCACACATTGCTAAGTTTCTACATCTGTGTACGTTTATCGATCTGAGCGAACAGTACGCAGCAGCTTATCAAATTTGGGGCTGAGATCATCAAACAGTTTCGAGAGCTGGTTTCATAATTAAGCATTCAGTCGTGTTTACTTGATGGCATAGGAAGTAGTGTTTTTCCATCCAATGGTAATGGTTAATAAAAGACTGTATTTTGAATAAGAATTTTTAAGTCTGTCCGCCTACTTGTTCTTTAAAACATTTTATTGATTGAATTCAATATTTCCAGTACAAGAATATATAAATTCTGAGGGCAGCCAATAAAAGTATATATATATATATATATATCCGAGTGAGTATAGAATGAGGAGAGGAAAAAGTAAAAAAAAATTCCGTCCAAAATATAAATTTAAAACAGTGCTCGATATATGATATATAGAGCAGTGAATATTTATTATAAATTATATTTTAGAACATGTACATAATTTCTTCTGTATATGTGCTCTTCCTTACAATCATATGTTTGTGTCAGTGTTTGGATTTAAACACTTCTTCAGGGAAAATAAAGGTTTGTAATCATTCTTTGTTTATATTTGGTTCGGTGTTGTCGTGGGGGTTGGTTGGGGTTATTGGTAATTAAGCGAATATCTCGTTTTGATCGTTAGACTTTTGAGGAATTTGGTGTGTAGTGTGAAATTGTTGATTAATGGTATTATCTGTTGGAATGTATGTTTTATATTTTTATCGGTTGGATATATCTTTTGGTTAAGATTTCTGTTGAGTGGTCATTTTTTATGCTTGGTTATCATTTAATTGGTTGATGTCTGCTGTTAGTGGACCCAATTCATGTATTTACTTTGATCCTGTGTCTAGGTTTTCATAGACGTGATAGGGGTGGGGTGTTTTTTCTTTCCAATTTAGATTTTTTCGGTATATATATATATATATATATATATATATATATATATATATATATATACACATATACCCCTCTTCTTCTTCTTTCTTCTTCTCTCTCTTTCTCTTCCCCTTCTTTTCCTCTTTTTTCTTCTTTTTCCTTTTATTCAAGTTTGGAGTATAATTGTATTTAGGCGAAGTTATTTCAAGAAATCTAAATTTGTATTTTTTGGGAAGTAAATGCGAATTAGCGTTTTATCATTTTTTTGTATAAAGTTGTATGTTTAATATTAATTTTAAGTTTAGAGGGTCTGTTTTTTTCTTTTAATTTTTCTTCTTTTCCTTTCACCCCTTTTCTTCTCTTTTTCTTTTATCTTCTTTTTTCTATAAATTATCGTTTGGAATCTTATTTATTTCTTTTCATTTTTTATATATTTTATTTATTTAGATATTTTTGCGGGCATTAGATTTTATTTTAAGTGTTTATTACATCGATTTTTCTGTAGCATTTTTTATCTTTTATAATAATAAAAATATTTATTCAAATTTCCAGTATTTTTTGGGGTGATTGTAGGGTTAGATCTTATGTGTGCTTACAGTTTATTTTTGTGTATGATATAATTATTCTGAAGTAGTATATTTAATCTTGATTTTGAATATATGAATTTTGTTTCTTTTTCAAGTTTGGGAGCCATTTATTTAATTTTGATTTTTCTAGTACGGAATATTTTTGCATTTAAGTAAGGTTATTGTGTTAATTAAGCTTATTGGTGTAGGCTTTAGTGATCACATTCCGTAGTGATCATATTTACCGAAAAAATCTAAATTGGAAAGAAAAAACATCCCACCCCTATCACGTCTATGAAAACCTAGACACAGGATTAAAGTAAATACATGAATTAGGTCCACTAACAGCAGACATCAACCAATTAAATGATAGCCAAGCATAAAAATGACCACTCAACAGCAGACTCTTAGAAATCCTAACCAAAAGATATACCAACCGATAAAAATATAAAACATACATTCCAACAGATAATACCATTAATTAACAATTTCACACTTACACACCAAATTCCTCAAAAATCTAACGATCAAAACGAGACATTCACTTAATTACCAATAACCCCAACCAACCCCCACGACAACAACGAACCAAATATAAACAGAGAATGACTCCAAACCTTCATTTCCTTTGAAGAAGTGTTTAAATGCAAACACTGAAACAAACATATGATTGTAAGGAAGAGGACATATATAGAAGAATTATGTACATGTTCTAAAACATAATTTATTATATATATATATATATATATATATATATATATATATATATATATTGTTTCTGTGTGTTTTAATTGCAATAGATAAATGACCAAATACGCATATGTCTACCGCATCTCTCAGCTATCGGTTTAGTTGGTATATATATATATATGGTTGACAACCATTCTACTGCATAATGTAACAGCATCATACTTCGGGAAATCTTTCTGCATATATATTCATATATATACATTTTAAGAACTGTTGATAAGCTATTATGGTAAACACATTTGATTATACTACAAATGTCTCTTAGTCTGTCTGTATGTCTGGCAGTTTAATACTTGTCTGAAAACAGATAAATAAAAACGATATTTGTAATTAAGCTCAGATATGGCAATACCGATTAACTGTTTTTTTCTCAGCAGATTTTCTTGTGTATACGTACGCTTAAGCAAACACACACACACACACACACACACACACACACACACACACGTTTATATCAGCAGAAACACACACACACATGTGTCTGTCTTGACTGTTATTACATGAAGGACTAAACTTAATTTTAATTTGCATCTAAAAATTTTACATGAGATATTTTTAACTTTTCTATCTTGATATATTTTGAGAATAACATTATGAAACACTTTTCCAAGGCAACTGTCTCAAGCCCTAATAACCAAAATCTAAAACATTACCATTGTCTTACATTTTAATTTCTTCCTGTTGCTGAAAATATAATTCGTTCCTCTTCCGCTCCCGTTATCCCCATAAATATTTTAAGTTGAGTTTAGTGATTTGAGCGAAATACACCTTTGAAAAGAAATCCGAAATAAATATTATCAACTATTTTTCATGCCGTATTATGTTATATTGTTTTGCTAGTCAAAAAACATTTCTCTTCTCTGACAGGCAATATGGCTTCCGCTTTGCCAGGTCCACGGCCGACTTGCTAACAACCGTAACATGCTCCAGGCCTTTGATGAGTCTGACGAGGCTAGCGCGGTTGCTCTGGACATCTCCAAGGCTTTGGCTCTCTGGCCTCATATGCAAGCCACGGGGTTACGGTATTACCGGTCGCCTGCTTGACCTAATCCAATCATTTTTAAATAACCGCAAAATGAAGGACGTTTTGAATGGGCATGCCTCTTCATCCTACAGCACGAATGCTGGTGTCCCACAGGGGTCTATACTGGACCCGACGCTCTTCCTTATTTTCATCAACGACCTCCCAGATGAGATCAGTTCCCAAGTAGGCATCTACGCAGACGACACCACAATATGCTCCCGCACCAGTAAGAAACCTGTCGTAGCGGACAGAAATAATCTCGCTGCTGACCTTGAACGGGATCTACACTCTGTGGTGAATTGGGGCAAGAAGTGGCTTGTCAACTTCAATGCGTCTAAGACCAAGCTATTTTCTGTCAACCATCACAGGCAACCTATCCTGCCTCCCATAAGCATGGACCAAGTGATTCTCCCTGAGAGCAACACACTACGCCTCTTCGGCCTTACCCTCTCCTCAGACCTCAAATGGAACCACTATATTGAATCCATAGCTAAATCTACTGCTAAGAAGGTTGGATCACTCCGTCGATCCAGGATGTTTTTTTCCGCCTGAATCCATCCTGCATATATACAAGTCAACCATCCGTCCGTGCATGAGTACTGCTGCTATTTATGGTCAGGCGCCGCTGCCGTTCTCCTTAGTGTTCTCGACAGGCTCCAAAGGAGAGTCTGTAATGTGATAGGTACTGATCTGGCGGCTCGACTGCAACCACTTCCCCACCGTCGAAATGTGGCCTCCCTTTGTCTGTTCTATAAATACTTTCATGGCTTCTGCTCGGACGAACTTAATTTACTGGTACCTCCTCAACAGGTTTTTACTCGTGCAACTAGACTGGCAACTGGGTCCAACCCATTCACAGTCAGGTTAACCAAATGCAGACGACAATTTTACTCCTGCAGCTTCTTCTCTCGCACTTCCCGCCTGTGGTACTCGCTCCCATATTCTTGCTTACCTGACGGCTACAATCTCCAGAAATTTAAATGCAATGTCAATACTCATCTATTAACCACTGGACTCTAGCTCTCTCCCCACCCCTGTATATCCTTCCCTTTCTCTCCACCTATGTATCTGTCATCGCACCTGCTTTCTCAGCTTTCTATTGCTTCTTTCCTACTAGTTTGTGCTTCTCACTCTTTTCTAATTAATCTTTTTACAGTTATGTAGCCCCCTGCTCATCAGTGGTATTTCTGCCTTGCTCGGAGTGAAATGATTAAAAATAAATTAGAAATGGACGTGGGATTTTCCTTTAATGTGTTTAGATATATATTGGTTCTCGCGTTTAATATAATTGAATAACTCTACATAACAGAATTCCACTTTGTTTAAATTATATACAAATTCTATAACTACTCTAATAAAAATATTTATTGTTAAAAAATCAATAGAAAATTTAAAAAATGAGTCACTGAAAGCATTTGTCATTTACCCTATTCTATAAAGACCCATTTTTGCAGATACGTTAACGTAATTGCCTACACTTAGCAACTATCCACATCGCTTTATATTCTTGTATATATAAGATACACTTTTCAGTCAGTAACATGTCTAGAAATAGCTGCATTTATGAGACTGCAGTGTATCAAGGAAGATTTTCTTCATTTCATTGATGGCTTCTGCTAAATTGTATAAAAACCTTTCTTCAGGGTTAGGCAAAATTTGCAATTTCTAAAAGATTTTCGTTGATTGATTTTTGATGGAAAAAATTCAGTTTTTGAGATAAGGCTTCAACAGTAATAAGAATTTTTTGTTCACAGGAAAAAAAAACAGCTCATAAAATCAGAAGGCCGGATTCGTGACATCATTTATATACCTTTTGAATTATACGAGAACGAAACTTGTCTATAGAATCAATTCTGAAAGCATCATATTCCGACTTGTTTCATATATATATATATATATATATATATATATATATATATATATATATATGTGTGTGTGTGTGTGTGTGTGTGTGTGTGTATGTATTTATATACCGTTCCGGGTATGAACAATTTGTCATTTTACCATCATTTCTTTATTGCTTTTACTAACCATATCCAGAAGATTTTCAGATAACTTACTCACTATTTTACAATGCTTTTCATTCATCAGTATATGTGCAATGAAGGTAACAACGTCACTCAATAAAGCTCTACTTTGATTGGCTCTTTAGATTTCGCTGGTGAATATTTACAAAAAATAATTTGATCTCCAACGTTAAATCACGTACATCTTACCAAACTAGGATAAGATGGTATAGAAAACATAAGAACTTGTTTTATTCTGGTTGAACGGATAACTTATTATCATAAATATATATTATAGATAAACAGTCACTACCCAGCTTTTATATATATATATATATATATATATATATATATATATATATATATATATATATAAACTTAAATCATCGAAAGATAAATAATATCGAAAATCTGGATAAATTATACGCTAAATAGATTAAACCGTCATCCATGTATCGGTAACAGAAGATATCATCGATGAACACGAAATGCTTATGCGTGTCGATGGGAAAGAAAGAGTGAGAACGAAACGTTAACCTTCGTCATTCGCATGAATCTCGTCCAGTGCTCAGGTTCAATTGTATTTCATGCGTGCCTAATAGATTCCAAGCCAGACCGCTTCGTACGTGTCCATATTGGACAATAGTTTCTCTTAATGTCCCACCAAACAGGCGTTGGTGTTTGCTGTAAGCTGAATTCACTTAATTACAATGCCGTGTCAAATTTGATTTCAATGTTTCTTCCAAGTATATGTCCGGCAGTGAGTAAAGCCTGATTTTTTCCTCATGGAATCGCTGATATTGCATTGTTGATGTTTATATGGGAAGGATATTGTTGACTTTACAAGAACCATATTTGGATTATTTCCATTCGAAAATTCTATTGCCATTTATCTTTCTTTATCAATAAATATTGATGATAATATTAGCCATTTTAAAATAAGAAATTATTCGGCATGCAGTGAACGACCAGATTCTTGAAATTAAAAAAAAATATTTATCTTAATTTATTTTTTTCGGAAAAAAGTTTTCTGAAGTCTAGTAGCTGTTATCGTGCTTTCTAGGATTGTTGAGGGTTTTCTTCCTCACCTTTTGTTTGAAACTGCGTGGAATCAACATCTTGATTATTTTATTTTTGTCATTGTTACAAGTGCTGCTGATGTTCTAAGAATTTCTAAAATTATCCGATCATAATCAAACGATTTAATTTATCTTTAGATATTATAAGCAATTATTCTTCCTGATTAGACTTACGGAACAGTGGATACACTTAGATGATGTTCATTATTGTCTGATTCGATTTAAAAATATATATTTTTTGGTTGATTATATGTCATATGTTGAGTACGCTGTGGTGCTGTGAATATTGACTCGGAACAACAAATCTGGGTGTCGTCTTCGAATTCAAGTTGCTTTCCTTGCATTCATTTCCGCACAAATATTCTTGGGAAAAGTTTTTAATCTGTCTCTTCTATCCAGTTATGGCTCAATTAATAGGGCAGGTTGGGTTTGAGGGCTGGTAACAAGTCTTCGGCAGAAAGCAATGCTAACCTATTGGGGGATAATCTTTTGCCCAGCCACTCATGTCTCTTTCGAGATATGATCAGCCAAAGCGTGTATTACGTATCGCAAGTAACTGACTGAATATTGAATAGTGTTTATAAAATGACTCCCGTTGAGGAATTGTTTGTTTCAAGCTTGGAAACAAGCACAGTTAAGAAGATATAGGAACAGATATTTTAATAAATCCAAGCCATATTCAAATCGAATATATTAATATAAGACCACGACCGCGCTTTCTATCCCGAGACCAATGCAATGATGATGATATATGGGACAGTGATGACAGGGGTATTTAGAGTATGGATAAGAATAATCTTACAAAAAAATCAACAACTTCTAACAAGCGTTTCAAGAAATAGGACAGCAAGTAAACATATACAAAATATAAATCATGAACTAAAATTTAAATGTAAATGATGAAATCCATCATAAAATTTAGGCTTTAGTTTAGTAAATATATAACAATTAATTAATCTCGGTGTATGGATCACTTATAAAAGACAGCATGCAAGGTAAAGAATGTAAACATAAATTAACCTGCGATATGGATAGTTTCACACAATACATCAAATTAATACTAAACCAAACTTTTAATCGGTAAACGAGAGTTGTTCTAAACTTGTCATATTAAATGTTTCATACGGATTTCATGCATGGCTTCAAATCCTTTCAGAAATATCTCAATTATAAGCTGTATGCAAATGCTATCTATGATCCATAGGTAAAAAACTTTTTTGGTGCTTAAAGCCTGTAAGTTTTACCGAGTAGTATATTCCTTTAAGCCTTGTGGATTGACACTATAGAATACTAAACAAACTACTGTACCTAATTAGAGAAACGTCATCATTTGAGAACATTTAACAACAGCAACAACTAAAATAGATAGTAAAAGAACGACCAATATTGTCAGCTAAAATTATCTGACGATCTCAAAGAGATATCCTATTTCCTGGGCATACTTCACATATTCTTTTTTTCTGAAAACGGCTTCAGATGTTGTTTTTATCTGTTAATCTTAAACGATTTCAAAATCTAATTAATATTAAATCAATATTTTAATAGATATTATTTGACATGCATCTTTTCAATGAATTATCTCTGTAGTATGTTCGTGCTAACATTATTTGCAGTGAATAATATATACAGCTTAGTTCCAAAATAAAAAAAGCGAATAAGATTGTTTTATATTTACGTACGACTAATGAAACCTTTATCTTAACACAGGAAATAATTTGGAAAATACACATAAAAGATGTCAATGAATAAACTATTATGAAAAAATATAAAATAATAATAAAAAGATATACCTACTGCTAATAGTAATTTATTAATTTTGCTCCTTTATAAATCTAGTTAATTAGTCAGGGTGTAATACGGTGGCCAGTTTGAAAATCGTATTCTAACAGATTTACGGCAATTTTGCTTTCAAAGTAAAAGTAAATCAAAACGGAATGAATTCCCCCAAAAATATTATTTATTCTATCCTTATTGAAACGGATGTGTATGTGCAACTCGTCGCCACCCCCATTCAGATCTATGCAGATCTATATTGAATTATATCTCAATACGTCTAAAGAATGTATGAATACAACTTTTCTCTCCCATTCGCAGCTATGGTTAAACAGCAGGAACGACTGGATCCTATACAGTTGAGTGGCAACCGTTCTAGTGAAAGAAACCCGGATCTAAAAACTGAGTAGTACATTTGTGAACCTTTTGAATTTTTGACACTATTTCCCTGAATTCGGCTCTTTCAAAAAGTATGGTCGGGTTTGCTTAAACCTTCGCTACTATAAACAGATAGACTGGTTGTTTAGTCTTAAGAAATAAACTGCTAAACGGCTATAAGCCGAAGAGCGACGGTAGAGTCCTCTCCCAAAATAGGTGTCTGTATGTGCGTGAGTGTGTGTGTGTGTATACACTATCTATCTATCTATCTATCTATCTATCTGATGTGGATTCCGAGTGGATTCCGAAACCACACAGAATAATAAATAACAAAAACATATATGGAGAGAGAAAATGTAAGTCATATTAAACAAGATGTAAAAAGTGGAACACGGGTTAGTCAGTTCAGGAATACTATTAGTAGAAATAATTATATATATTTTTTAAGTTAAATTGTATGTCCAGTTCATGAGTTCAAGCAACTCCAACTAACCTTGCACCAACTTACTGACCAACTAAGCAACTGCTTTACAAATCTACAACTGCTTTGCAAGTACTACAACTACAATATTTACTTGGCCCTCCCACTAAGGACAACATGTGACACAAGGTCAGTTATATGTAGGTTTTCCGGGCCATATAGTCCGGCCAAAAAGTACCTGTCTGTTGTTTACCCGTCGTGATTCTACCCTTCGGCAGAACCACAACTGGGTTAGTGCTCTCTGCTCGAAAGCAAAGAGAGCGCTCCACCCGAAGGCAGAGAGCGGACAGTGAGAAAGGTAGTTCTTTGCAACTGCTACCGTTCTTTGTATAGGGGGGATTATATGTGCACATCAGGCAAGTCCATTCTTGTATGTAAAAAATACGATCCCATAACACTATCTATCTATCTATCTATCTATCTATCTATCTATCTATCTATCTATCTATCTATCAGAACGTAAAAAATACAAACTTACATGAAAAAATAAAAATATAAAAATAAAAGTGATACATTTGAACCGGAAAAAGAATTTTTTCCTATCTAGTAATATTTTAATTTAGTCACTCATGTATACGAACAGGCATGAAAAATTTTGATCAAAACAACAAACTTTGGATATAATTTACATAGATGAGGTTACATTTAACTTCTTTTATTAATGTTAGATTCCATAAATAATGTCTGCAATAATCTGAATAAATTACTTTTCATAACGAATCAGATCACTAATACATGTTTTCTATTTCATTATATATATATATGTGTGTGTGTGTGTGTGTGTGTGTGTGTGTGTGTGTGTGTGTGTGTGTGTGTGTGAACCACTACTGGTCCTTCGTGTGAACATGCAAAATTTTCGCTGTCGATCGATAGTCGATCATCTCGTTCCAAACCGGCCTCTGCCCACGTTGTGTTCGATTGATCACAAAACCAGTTTGGGTGGAAAGTCGCCAAAATTCAGTGTATCGAAGATTACGATAGAGCTGGGAGCCACAATAAGAAATGCAATCTTTGTAAAATTAACAATAAGATGTTTATATACATACGTTCTGTTTGGTACAGTATTTGGTAAAAGTTTATCCCCCATGCATGCAGACAACTATAATTCCAAACCAACGGCTTCTATAGGATGTAACACTTTACCTAAATTAGTTAGTTTGGCACCAGGCTAAAGTCGGAGGTTCTTCTAAGCCAGAAACTTACGTGACAACTTGTCTCTCGTATTAATTCGCTCCGGATCGGTCTAACTTTACTATACTCAACTGTCCGAAAATCCATTGATTCTTGCTTATATTTAGAATCGCACCCACTTTGCGTACACGTAGCACTTTCAACTGGGATCCTCATATTCGTTAATGTCGTCTTCTTCTTTCATATATCTTATTATTGCTACAGAGCCGTGGGACATTTCTCTGACTTTTTCGAAATACACCAGAGCCTTTTTTTTTTAAATAGTCACTTGATTAACCGTATATTTACTTCTGTGCGAGTGTCTCTTGCCATTGTTCGAGGGGCTTGGTCCAGCCTAACCAGCCAAACTATCGCTCTCAAATTTATTTCCCATCGAATCTTTTTTGTGTGGTCGTCTCACATCTGTGTTTAATCATTTCAATCGTTGTAAGAAATTATCTTGCTTCAGACGAAAAAAATATGTTTCACTTTTAATTATCAGCGTCATAAAATCTACAAAGAAACAAAGAAAATTATATTTCTGGGAATTTAATTTCTTTTTCTGACCAGGGGTTGCTTTTAGGGGTCATGAAATCCATCATGCTTCAAATTAAATCCTTAGACCGCTGTTCTTTTATTAATGGTTATTAAATATTTCAGTAACCGAGAAACTCACTAAAATGGCTAATTCCGATTTTTGCGATAAGAATGTTTATCCGAATCTGGAACCAGCACTCAAGAGTCATAAAAAACTTTATCTCGTAATTTCATTTCTCTATTTTTCTTGAGTTTTCTTAAAATATCCTTCACCTAGCTTCTAGTGGATGAAAAAGAAAGAATAAATATAATTAATTATTATCTCTTCTTCTCCTCTTTCCCCTCATTTTTCCAACAGAAATAGTTTCAACGCCACACACACACACACACACACGCGCGTGCGCGCACACACACACACACACACATATATATATATATATGTTTGTGTGTGTGTGTGTTTGCGTATGTGTGTTTTGTGTGTGTACGTAAAGTCTTATTTTGTTTTTGTATGAATCTTCGCTATGCTCGAATTAATATTCTATGGCTTTTCCTTAGATGACAGCGTTCACAAGGTTGTTTGCGCATGCGTGTGATTTCTCTCCATTGAAGTAGATGCGTTAATAAATCTGAGGTTATAAATATTAGATCGTTTATTTGGAGGAGGAGACAAAATATTTCCTGCTTTCAAACTTGTTTTTCTCAGTGACTTGAATATATTTAGCAAGCCTTATCGATATCCATCAATACAACTGTCCAAAAAGTTTCAAGTATTTTATTACTGTTTGATTACAGGTAATGATGTTTACCCTTTTGAAATATTGACACATGATTTTTGTATTTTTTTTTACAAAACTTGCTTAGTTTTTCTATCTGTGGATATTAAAATTATCATGACATGGCTGTCTGCTATTCGGTATAAAATATAGATTTGTTTCGACGATTTTTTGTATCATATGGCTTATATATGGAAGTACTTACAAGTCGGTTATTCTAGTTATTTTTGTAAAATCAAAAAAATTTTTTCATGAAAACTTTTCCAGTTTAAGGTCCATAACTGTTTCTAGTAGTAAAGAAATTCATGTATTCAGATAAATCTAATTGTAAAATTTAATCTGCAAAAATGCATACGCAATGTCAATCGGTACCTACATTCCTCTTCATAACTCTTCTCTCTCATTATTGATGTTTCTGTATCTAATTCTTCCACACCCTGTAACCTCCTGTGTCTTAGAGGCCTTGTTGCCTTGCATGTGGTTGTCCTGATTTAAAAATAATTTATGATGTTAATTACTAATTAACCTATTGCAAAATTTCGCTTTTCAGAAAACCAAAAGTTACTTTCCAGAAATAATAATTGAACGCAATAGATTTTTATTAGGAAAATAAATATTATCTCCTTAAAATTTACATCACGATGTTAGGAAATATTTCAAGTAACAAAGATTTATTTTCAATGTATTATAATTTTTGTCAGTTATCTTAATACGTCACCATTAATCACAAACTGAATCTGATAATGTTCTAAGCGTTGTAAACAACGCTGAATGCTTAGCGCACCCAGTGAGGATCAAACTCAATACTCGGTCATGAGTGATCTAACGAGACATCATACCAAACACTGCACCACGTCAAAGTTCGCAATCATATATAAAGTTGTTTTTTTTTAATCATTTCACCCCGAGCAAGGCAGAAATGCCACTGAGGTGCTGGGGGCTACATAACTGTAAAAAGATTAATTAGAAAAGAGTGAGAAGCACAAACTAGTAGGAAAGAAGCAATAGAAAGCTGAGAAAGCAGGTGCGATGACAGATACATAGGTGGAGAGAAAGGGGAGGATATATGGGGTGGGGAGGGAGCTAGAGTTCAGTGGTTAATAGATGCGTATTGACATTGCATTTAAATTTCTGGAGGCTGTAGCCGTCAGAAAAGCAAGAATACGGGAGCGAGTTCCACAGGCGGGAATTGCGAGAGAAGAAGCTGCAGGAGTAGAATTGTCGTCAGCATTTGGCTAACCTAACTGTGAATTGGTGGGACCCAGTTGCCAATCTGGTTGCACGAGTAAACACCTGTTTAGGAGGTACCAGTGACTTAAGTTCGTCCAAGCAGAAGCCATGAAAGTATTTATAGAACAGACAAAGGGAGGCCACATTTCGACGGTGGGGAAGTGGCTGCAGTCGAGCAACCAGATCAGTACCTTTGGAGCCTGTCGAGAACACTGAGGAGAACGGCAGGGGCGCCTGACCATAAATGGCAGCAATGCTCCATGCATGGACGGATGGTTGACTTGTATATATGCAGGATGAATTCAGGCGGAAAAATCATCCTGGATCGGCATAGTGACCCAACCGTCTTAGCAGTAGATTTAGCTATGGAATCAATATAGTGGTTCCATTTGAGGTCTGAGGGGAGGGTAAGGCCGAGGAGGCGTAGTGTGTTTCTCTCAGGGAGAATCGCTTGGTCCATGCTTATAGGAGGCAGGAGAGGTTTCCTGTGATGGTTGACAGAAAACAGCTTGGTCTTTGACGCATTGAAGTTGACAAGCCACTTCTTGCCCCAATAACCACAGAGTGTAGATCAGCAGCGAGATTATGTCTGTCCGCCATGACAGTGTATTATGAAGTAAGTAAAAATTACAAGAAAATTCAGAAAGTGAATGCTGGTCAATCTCATTAAAGATGAAGGAAAATTGAAGCAAACGAAATGTGGTTCTACAGAAGGATGCTGAGGAAACTAGGGACGGAACACGTGAGTAACGATGAGGTTTTCGAGGGGATGGCTACAAAATGGAACCTGACGCCTAACATCAAGAAAAGACAACTGCTAGTTTTGGAACATCTAATGAGGTAGGAGACGTGCGTTGTGGTTCAGTGATATTGTCTCGGAATAAAAATCGGGTAACTGAGTTTGAATTCCAGTTGAATTCCTTGCATTCACTTACGCGCAAAGAATCTTAGGAAAGATATTATCCATCTATTCCTTCCAGTTATAGATTAAATAACAGCACAGATTAGGTTCTATAACCTTGACTGGCAAGCAGTCTACCGCAGAAAGCATTGGCTATTTACTGCGAGATAATCTTCTGCCAATTCAGTCATGAATCTTTCGAAACATGATCGCCCAAACGTGTATTACATATGGTATTTAACTGACTAACTGAATGAGGAAGAAGCGCTTGATGCTCACGAAACTGATATCGGAAAGAAAGATAAAGAAAAAACATGCCTCATGCCTGAGAGACTTGAGCAGATTAATGGTGGAGCGAGATTTAGTGGGATAACTTTAAAATGCAAGTTTAATCCAACTTTTAACTTTTGCCGTGAAACGATTTTTAAGGTTAGATTAGGCGTCTGTGAATATGTTAGTGAATCCTGATTCTTGTTTCTGACTGATGCGATAAATTGTTTTGGCTTCATTTGAAAATTGTTTAATTTCTGAATATGTCAATTCATTTGAAAAGCATTCCAAAATGCCCCCACAACAATATCTTAAAAGATGCCATTATTAATTCAATCATTAAAGAATTGATTTTAAGATGGTGTAATTTAAACGATTTGAACGAAGTATTTGCTTAATATAAAATATCTATCTATCTATCTATCTATCTATCTATCTATCTATCTATCTATTATTAATCTTGCTACTAGATTGCCATCTAGTTCCCATTATTTTACTGTGGAAATAGCTAAATGCAGCCGTCATTTTACTCTAGTATTTTCTTTTCTCGTACTCCATCCTTTTGTGTACTTTTTTCCTCATAACAGCAACATTCAAAAATTTACATACAACTTCAATCAGCATCTTCAAGAAAGTTGACTCCAGTTTTCAGTTGTCTTTTCCTCAATACTCCTCGATACTTAGTATTTTCTGTCTTTTGCTACCTATAACCCCATACCTAATAATGTGATTTTTGCTTCGTTTGAGGTGAAATAATTAAAAGTCAAGTTCCTCATAATGAAAGGAGACACTATTTTTTGATTTCCACTGAAACATTTCGTCATCTATCAGAATACCCCAACGTGAATAAACGTCAATTTTTAATGTTTTCCGGAATTTAACGATAAAATTCCGTTAATTTTTATTTGGTGGGATTTAAAACTTGTACTTTTCATTTACCATTGACTCGAATATGGCAAATGATCTCTTCCGATTCGTCGGCTTAACAGCTCTATTGTTGAGAAATTTGTTTGTAGCTTTCAATACCTTCAAAAGCAAGTCAGTAGCTTGTCATCCCTATCGAGCTGGGGCCGAAGTTTCAGCAGTCAAAATGAATAATCTCACTCTTAAAGAGGCTTTTTTGCTTTGAGTGTTGATTAGTTCATTACAAACGTCAAAGTGGGGCACTAATGTATATGCTTTATCGATAGAAGGATTGTCTCACCATATATGGTCTGTAGCAGACTAGTCATCACTTTCCTGCCTAGAAACATTTCCAACGGACTCATACAGCAGATTACGCAGTGAATAATTTTCCATTCCACAATGGGACAAGCCTAATGCTATTTCTACGGAAGAGACCATTACACCTAAGACACACAATGTTAAGAACAAACCATTCGTGTTTACTTCTACGGCCACTACAAATTTTACCTTCAGTAGACCGGACGTTACCATCTAGAAATCAGGAAACGAATGATCAAAATCTGACATTTTTGCACAGACTTTGAGTAGCACTTCTGACAACGTTTTGAAAGATTCGAAAAATAAAATTGATATTATTATTTAACCACTGACAGAGCTTCACTTGCATTCTTGAAGATTTTCACTTTTGAACCAGTAGCTGCTAGCTGAAAACTATGAATACACAATATAATAAAGGAATAGGTTCAGAGAGGGATTCTGTTTTGTGTGTAATTGAGACATGGATCACACATCAATTGCATCAGGATTTCCCGCTTTACCAATATAGATGCTCTAAGAAAGTTGAGTAACTACTTTTTCCATCTTCTCGGGAGTTTTATTAAACATATCTCTAAATTCAGTTCTTTAATTTTATCGCATTGGATAATAATTATAGTGTTACTTTTTTTTGAAAGTCGATACTTTCAAAATTGTCTTGTTCTGGACAACACCAGTAATACCATTTAATAGCGCCTACGTAAATCAAACGTATATCTGCAACTTATTACAATCCCCCAAACGACCTCTTCATGAATAAGCTCAACTATTATCTTTCGTACGTATCCTTGTAATAGACAATTCTTGGGTGCATAAAAATCTCTATGCACTAACGTTCTATCTTCAATGGTTATTTGACTTGTTATTGTGTAAATGATAGAGTAAAATATAAAATAACGAATATTTGCACACGTTGAACGTTCGCAACTTACACCAGCCACCCGGTCGTAAAATCTATGATACTGACAAAGATTTGGAAACCTTAAATCTATTTACAAAGGAAGGTAGAATAATCAAGAACTTATACTTGTTACAAGGAATAGAAAATAGATTGCGTTCGACATGATTAAAATCTAGTATCACAAGAATTTGTTTTCTCACCGAAACTGTTAGACCTCTACGGCGAGGCAATCCAAAGGGAGCCGGTAACGCTACCAGAGTTTATTATCAATAATCTTAACAATAATGGTTAATGGAAATTACATAAAGAAAAGAACACTTGACATTGTAACGTAGGAAAGCGAGAAGAAGGGATTATCAACTTTAAGTAGAGAGAAAAAATGGTTTTGAACAAGAGAAAATGCCTTAAATGCGAACTGCGTATTTTCGTTTTCAACACTAAATACATACGAAATTTAAAATACCTGCAAAATATTTTACGAGAGGATTGAAAATAAGACAAAGAAATCGCAATATACTTTCCAAAAAAATTAATTAAGTACTAGGAAAGAGTATAATTTCGAAAAAAAAAAACATAAACAAAACTTTTCTGAAATATTATGTAATATCGCTTATACTATATGGCAATGAATGCTTAACAACCTCAACACAGATGAAGAAAAGACTAAAGGACGGAGAAAGATAACTCTACTGATATATACCGAGGCATCAACCGTAAGAACACGTAAGGAACGACAAAACCTCAGGAAAATTAAAACAAAATGACGCTTATACACAAAATCAGAAATTTCCCAGCTGAAATAGACATTGACAGTGTATATTGAAGGCAGGAAAGAAAGAAAAAAGCAGCAGGTTACCTTCCTAATAAAATTTTGTGAATAGATGGTGGAACGGAGAGTAGGACGCTTGATGATGCGACAAAATGTTCTAAGGACTGCAAAAGACTGGATAGCGATGATCATCACCGACCTTAAAGGACACGGCAAGTAGATGATCTATCACTCCAGATAAAATTACGGGAAGTCTGATAAAGATATTTTATGATTTTTAAACTGGAATAGAGGTTCGTTTAAATTAGTTGAAAGAGTAAAAATTATTTAAAATTTTCTGTAATGTCTCTAGACGTTCATTTGTTTTCAAATGTAAGTTATTGGTCAGCTATAGAGTAGAACCCTTTTATTCATTTCAATAAAAGTAATCTTCTGTTGAAATAATTCTTAATCAAGGAATTATTATATTGAAAGTAACAAAAATTAGACCAGTACCCTGACCGGCGGAAAGGACATTGAGCTACCTACTGCGCAACCTCACGTTGACTTTTGCGATTTCTGCCCTTTCGGAATTCGATTGAAATGTCAAAAGCAGTACTTATGCCTATTCTAAATGTCTGTTGTTCTTTTGACGCGACAATTCAATAACCCGAATCTTGTCAAGTTAATTTTAACGATGGCTGCGAGGTGCACTGAAGATGCCAGACGCTTCCAATTCGTATGGAAAGATGCGGACAATTGGTGTAACGCCTTCCTACCATAGAAACAAGCACAATTCAAGAAATTCATTTTGCATACAACTATCTTATCTCTCACATTTATTTAGCTGCAATAAAATCCTTTTAATGAGTTTAGATAAAACGGATAGAATATCTAAAGTAACTGAATTACTCATTGAAATTATTTGGGTATGTGTAGATAATTTCAGTTTTAAATATTAAAAAGAAATGTAAAAATAAAAAACCGTGGAAATCCAAGAACAATTAATAATATAAAGTTAACGTACAGTGGAAAAAATTTAAAGTATGTTAGTTTTCATTGCTTTCCCGTCAGAAATCGATCGAGGACTGAAGAAATGTGAATAACAAATAAAATAGAAAAACGAATAAATAAAACGAATAAAATAGAAAGCACTAAAGGTTACATATAATAACAAATATAATAATGAACCAAAAAATTACATTCAGGACTTTTAATCACTTCCTGTCTTTTAGAGTTGGCGTTGCAATATTTAGTCTGAAAACAATTTAAAGCTTGCCTTTTAGACTTATTGAAGTTTCTATGTAAGTTATTAAATGCGTTCTTAATATTAATATTTCAATCATTTTTTTTTTCCGAATGAAAAATTCTACCTATATAATATACGTCACAGCGACAGTTAAAATAGTAAATTCTGTTATCAATGTGCCGTGTCTATTCAAGTCGTGGATTCTCCACGATTTCGAATAACTTAATACTCTTAGTATTTTTTTTATGTTTTTTTAATAGGGATCACTCCCGTTTTTTTACTTTATTCACACGGTATTGTTAGGAATGTTATTCGTTTTTGCCTTCAGTATATTTAGAAATTATCCAAATATTATTTCTTCATTATATGCCCTAGATATTTTAATACTATTTTATTGATATTAAGTATATCATAATATTATTAAATTTCTTAGATCAAATTGGCGTTGCCATCGTCTGTGAGGAGATTGTCCAAGATTCACTGCCATATAGGATTAATGAGATAATATTTCAATACATTTTCTTTATTTCTAAGGAAATTTTCCTGTTTCCTAATACTTTATTGAGCTCTTGCTAGGGATTATTTACTATTCTAATAAACTTTGGGTTTTGATATCACATTTTTGTCCGTTATGAAAACAGTTGCTAAGTAATTACTGTCTTTTTTTACTTTATGGACATTTAGGTGTTTCAAAAGTTTAACAAGAATGTTGGAAGAGTAATATAAATATATACAGATGAATGGTGAGAGCAACAGATACTAGTACAACTAGTGGAATCAGGGAAATGTAGTCTAAATCCCCGCCTGATATTTTCCTTCACAATCGTAGTAATGTGCACAAATATGCACGCATATATTTATTTTTTCCCCAAAGATGTTTAAAATGTTAGGATAGATTAGACTGTGAATTTGTGCATTTCATTGAGGCTTTCTAAAATGTGGTGAATGCAACACCATTATCTCTGTCAGAATGTCACAGATAATGAAAAAAAAGGAACATGGAGAGATATATATACATGCTGACGAACTCAGGTATTAGGAAAATATATAAAATTATATAAAACATTAATAAAATATGAAACTAAACAAATAAATCTAATGAGTATTCTGTATCTTGTGTGTGGGTGGTTAGATCTTTGCAACTGGGACACACCATTTAATATTAATGACAGGTTGCTAATTACAGGAAATTCTAGAGATGATATAGAATACAATGTCACCCGTCATCCGAGCTATATTTAACTGCAATATATTTGAATATATGATTTCTTGTATGAGGTATACTCTGTAAAATGATTATATCTGACAATCGTTGGTGACTTTTCATGCAGCAAATTATATGGTTTTTTGATATTGCAAATTGACTATGGGAAATGTATATGTAAGTGTTTAATAATATTTCATCTTTGAGGAAAATAACTGCAATAACAATGGACATAATAATAAAATCACAATAAAGTATTTTCAAAAACTTTTATATTCATGGTAAAGTTGAAAATCCAAAAACAAAATGTGCAAGAAATTAGCCGGTTTTCTTTTTTTCCTTACAGTATTTACATTTTAACGCATTATCCACACTCATTTATTTTACTTTATTTGATAAGAATTAAGTTTCACTCATGCTTTATATTCAGAGTAACTGTTACTTAAGGGAACAAACTCCCGTAATGATTGCCTGTTCAAATCCTGGGTAAAACTATATCTATCATACACACATTCATAATAAGATGTTATTTCTTCCTTCACTCTTCCTTCCAACAATCCAACACAGTAAGGTTCTATTTTGAGCGACCCTTCAGCACATTTTTGGGTGAACTGACATTTAAAAAATAAATATAGTGACTAACTTTAAGCTGTCCCAAAAAATAGAAACATGATGAAATATACCTAGGCAGGGAAACAGCATTGGAATTATCTAGAAGCTTAAATAAAGGGTGAGGTTTAAATTAAATGAAGGGCACCCGGGTTGAAAAGGACTAAAAGAATAGCAGAGTGCTCAATAACTCAAAAGACGTGATAATAAACCAAATTTAAGAAAATCTAGATAAACGTATATAATAAAAGTTAATGACAACATTCTGTAACTTGCATGATTAAAATGAATGAAGAAATTCGGCTAATAAATTCTTGTCATGTCGCATATTATCATATACATGCGTGTGTATATATGCGTGTGTGTGTGTGTCTGCATATTCCAACATCTCTGTAATTAGGTATATTGGGATGGCTACAGAAAAATGTATATAACTCTGAGTGTGGATATGTGTGCGGGAAAATTCAAAACAATAATGAATGTAGTTGAATGAATACCAAGTCAAAATTAGATATTTTTCGTAATTTACAGACACCACAAAACATTCTATACATTCTTTTTGATCTCGAAATAATCAAACCGCAAACTAACCAATAATTTACAAAATACCGAGCGTAAATTATTTTGAAAAAAAGATTGAAATATTAAAACTTATATAACAAATTAGACATTATTTATTCTTTATGTTTTAACCAAAGGAACTCCCAATTTATTTTTTCAACAAAAATTGTTTCTAATAGGAAATAAATATTTACCACTATAATGTTTCATTTAATAACCGATTTAATTATAGCTACTCTATAACGTTAGTATTATCTTAGCTGCAAAAGTAATGATAATCAAATAAACGTTTATTAAATTTGCACCAAATATTGCAGCCGTAGAAATGACTGCGAGAATAAGCGCTAGAATCTTGTTCACTGTTTAATTGCTGCTGGTGAATCAGGCAAGTCAGCTAATTAAAGTAATGTTTATACATTGTAGAAAAGGTGTCATTATTTGGATTATACGGGCTATATCTTTCTACTCGAAATTAACCTGTTTCATAATCACATACATGCAAACATGTCTATCATTAATCATTTTCTGTTAATGACAGGTTGCTAATTACAGGAAATTCTAGAGATGATATAGAATACAATGTCACCCGTCATCCGAGCTATATTTAACTGCAATATATTTGAATATATGATTTCTTGTATGAGGTATACTCTGTAAAATGATTATATCTGACAATCGTTGGTGACTTTTCATGCAGCAAATTATATGGTTTTTTGATATTGCAAATTGACTATGGGAAATGTATATGTAAGTGTTTAATAATATTTCATCTTTGAGGAAAATAACTGCAATAACAATGGACATAATAATAAAATCACAATAAAGTATTTTCAAAAACTTTTATATTCATGGTAAAGTTGAAAATCCAAAAACAAAATGTCCAAGAAATTAGCCGGTTTTCTTTTTTTTCCTTACAGTATTTACATTTTAACGAATTTAAATTTCGAGCTTAAAAGATATTCATTCTCTTCATTGAACGGCCATGTAAACTTGAATTATTAGGGAAATAACTGAAATTAATCAAATCGTATACGTCTGGATACGAAGAGAAGATAGTTTTAGTAAATACACAAGAATAGAAAGTGACGTAAGGCAATGTGCTTTTTATCAAACTTATTTAAGCTTTTTAACAAGGATTACCTGAGAAAATTTGAAATCTTGCCATAGTGTAATTCTAGCAGACACAATCTTAACGTCATAAGTATGCATATTTCATGATGATCATAGAAAATATAGGAAGGAAACTGCGGAAACTCAGACAGATGGTAATAAATGAAACTGAAAATAAAGGAATGATATCCAGTTGTAAGAACAAGGAATGTATTGTCAGCAAGAGGGACATTCCAAGACGCAGACTACAAAAAATACAAAATACTCATTAGATTTATTTGTTTAGTTTTACATTTATATAATGTTTTAAATAATTGTATATATTTTTCTAATACTGGAGTCCGTCAGCATGTATATACCTCATTCCCTGTTCGTTTTTTCATTATCGGTGAATTACTATGACATTTTTGACAGAGATAAAAGTGTTTCATTCATCATGTTTTCGAAGTTCTCTGTGTCTGCTGAATACTCACATTTACACAGTCTAATTTATCCTAATAGTTTAAGCATCCTTAGGAACGAATAAATATATATGCGCATATCTGTGTACATTAGCACGATAGTGAAGGGAAATATAAGGCGGGATTTAGACTACCTCTCCCTGATTCCACTAGTTGCCCTAGTAGCCGGTGCCCTCACTATCCATGTGTATGTATTTATATTCTTTCTCTTCATATGCTGTGTCTTTCCAGGACGTAAGTGATAATGGACGTCCACTTAGCTATGATTCTTGTCACTCTTATTAAACTTCTCTTGGTATCTCTTCTCAAGCCCCGCTCCGCCAACCATTAGCTCAGAAGAAAACTGTCTCTCCTCCAATTTATCCGACCCGTGAGTATTTTTTTCCAGACGTTTCTTCCTCATTACGTATCCTAGGTTTCTCATTTGTCTCTTTCTGATATTTAGTATCATTTTTCTTTTCGTTTGCATCCTTTGCAAGAACATTCTTGTTAAAATTTTAAAACATCAAATCAAGGCAAAAGTCTCAATAAAATATATTACTTACTACTGAGTAAAAAATTATAATCGGAATTAATTTCTTTGCTGTTGACAATGGAAAGAAAAGCAACTGTCTCAGCATTCACGTAAACTACAATGTTTAAAGGATAGAAAGTGAGACACGCAAATGCAGAAAACGTTGTCAGGGTATCGAAAGTTCTTAGGAACAATAATATAAAAGTGCCCGTAATAATTCTAGAATTCGGAATTCTTCTGAGAATCCTTCCAACCGTCTTGTAGAATTAAACATTTATGGAGCAATTTAGATAATGCAAACTAGAGCACAATTTATAACAATTGGAGACAATTACAGATATCTGATACCATTTAATCCCCAGTTACTATAAATATGTGATTTGAAGATAAAAACCGGTAATCTTATGAAGCATAGAGACAATTTTATCTGTATTTCTCTCTTGGAATATAGGCGATAGAGAATTATGTTACTAATATAGGTGAATTCAATAATATTTAACTCTAAATGTTAACATTCGTCTTTTTGATTTTAAATCCGACTGTTCTATCATTTCATGTTACACGTGAAATATAGGTTGGATCAGCAACTTTTTTATCCAGATATTTAATTTGATTTCAGAAAATCCTGTTATTTAGGCAACTCTTCATTACTTTGGGATACTAATTCGCAAGAACAAACAAAAATTATAAGACAGATTTTCTTACCACTGAATATGTTTTGTTTTTTTGTTCTTGACAGAATGATACATTTATCACGTAGATCTAAATTTTATTTGCTTCAAGACAATTTCTATTTATATACCATTTATTGAGCTGCTAAGAACAGGCCATCTGAAATATTCCCGCTCAAATTTTAAGTGATCAACTTGCTACTTAGTTAAATTGATTATAACAACCTGGAGAGTTCAATGAACAATTTCGGAAAAGTTTGTCTACGAAACCGTAAAGACAAATATATAAATTCAGTCAGCAAAGTGGTAAACATTTTTGCATCCACCCTACATTATTTGTTATTTGAAATATATTTACTTCCCTCTTGTTTCATTGATGTCTTGATTATCTTCAATTCAGTCATTTTATTTCTGTCTAAAATTATACGATGCGGATTCAAATGTAAGTCTCGAAGGACATCAAAATGCCGTCTTGGTTTTTGTGACAGGAAAATCAGCCATGGTTGATCGTGCATGGAGGAGAAATGCTAGTCATCAGAACCTATGGAATATAGGCGAAGACATTGGACACGGAGGAACAATTTAGTGTTAGACAATTGAAACAATCCTCACATATGCTAGGCTCTGAGAAACACCTTAGCAGGACTAGCATAGAAATACATACGACACGAGAGATTATTTTAATGAAATTAAAAATCACAGCAGATAATCAACAGCATTATAAAAAAATGAAGTTAAAAGCAATCAAACATAACAGTCGTTGGTGTGTGGATTTGGTGTAACGGTTATCGCGATTTCAATATATGGTTTCTCAGTGAATTCTAGGACTGATTAGAAAAGATAAATTAGCAATATTAGATAAGATATCACTGGATATCTCATTATATGGCCAGTGGTACTGCGGCTAACTACAATCTCCGTAATTTAAAATAATGATCTCATTTTGAAATTTAATATAAGTCATACAATTTGACATATATCTGATGAAAGCCTGAGGACACAAAAAGAAACATGAGGACAAGTGCCCTCATGTAAATAATGTAGGAACTGATCTATATTCTGAAATGAGGTATTGTAATTATTTACATTATTATAGCGACTGTTGGTCCCATATTTCTTGCCATTTCAGTCGTTGTACTATCAACCTTATTTCAGGGAAGTGGAATTTTGAACTGGACTCTTCATTCTAATTCAGATCTCAACTCCCGGAGAGTAATACACTACGCCTCCTCGGACTTACCCTGTCCTCAGACCTCAGATGGAACCACTATATTGAATCCATAGCAAAATCTACTGCTAAGAAGACTGGGTCACTATGTCGATCCAGGATGTTTTTTCCACCTGAATCCATCCTGCATATATACAAGTCAACCATCCGTCCGTGCATGGAGTACTGCTGCCATTTATGGTCAGGTGCCCCTGCTGTTCTCCTCAGTGTTCTTGACAAGCTCCAAAGGAGAGTCTGTAATGTGATAGGTACTGATCTGGCGACTCGACTGCAGCCACTTTCCCATCGTCGAAATGTGGCCTCCCTCTGTCTCTTCTATAAATACTTTCATGGCTTCTGCTCGGATGAGCTTAAGTCACTGATGCCTCCTCAACAGGTGTTTACCCGTGCAACCAGACTGGCAACTGGATCCCACCCATTCACAGTCAGGTTAGCCAAATGCAGACGACAATTCTACTTTTGCAGCTTCCTCTCTCGCACTTCCCGCCTGTGGAACTCCCTCCCGTATTCTTGCTTTCCTGACGGCTACGACCTCCAGAAATTTAAATGAAAAGTCAATACTCATCTACTAACCACTGGACTCTAGCTCTCTCCCTCCCCCGTATAACCTTCCCTTTCTCTCTACCTATGTATCTGTCATTGCACCTGCTTTCTCAGCTTTCTATTGTTCCTTTCTAACTAGCTTGTACTCCTCACTCTTTTCTAATTAATCTTTTCACATTCCTGTAATCCCCTGCACATCTGTGGCATTTCTGCCTTGCTCGGGGTGAAATGATTAAAAAAAAAATTATACTGATATTATTTTTGTCAAAGAATTTCTTGTTTTTATGCAGGTTGCTGGATTTCTTATCCATTTAGGCTTCACGCGTTTAAATAACTGGAACAACAATTTTTATGCTAGCGTTATCTTTTATAGTAATTCACGCTTGTATAACTTTCTTTCAGTTTATTTCTTCCCAGCCAACTTCGATCTTGAGTAATTTAAGTTCAATGTCAATCGTTATCTTCGATCTTCTTAATTTTTGTACATTTGGTGTTCGTTCTCCTTAACAGTATTTTTCTCATTTTCTCTAACTCTCAATACCCACTCGCGTCTTAGTAGCGTTAGTGCATGGCTGGAATGAAATGTTTGAAAAATAGTTACACGATTTATATAAAACTTTGAATATTGTGCGTTTATATTTTCTGATATTATTTTGAAATAATTATGGTAAATTTAGTAACATGATAAACTTATCGAAACCTAACTATTAATGCGATTTTTGGTTTGGTTCATCATTTACATAAAAAAATGTATGACTAATCCGGTGGTGCTGTTTTCACTAGAAGTTAGTATGTTTATTAAAGTGAAGCCATTTCCTCAATGTCTAATCGCATTTAAATAGTGGCTTCACTATTCTTACAAGAAAGATTTAAAAAAAAATTAAACACATAAATGCATTAGGTCTACAAGTAAGAAAGATTAATGATTTTACCTGTGCCAAACGTGATTTATTCGAACAATATACAGAAATGATTATAAATGGCCTTGATTAGTTAATAGTCGTTCGCAAATTCTAGCGTATGTGAATAGAGAAGTAATGCTCTGTGTCTGTGTGCGCATTTTGCGGAGGTGCGCATGCGCATCTGAAAATATTATCATGGACTTGCGTATGTAAAAGTGAAAATCTAATTATGCGGAGCAAAATGTGACCAGATGGCTTGCGGCCCGTCACATCACATGTCAATGTCGGAGTCGATCTTTTCTTGTACGAGCTTTCCAAGTTAGAGGATGCGGACAGGTTTGGAAAGAGACAAAAACGATGTCGGAAGAAAAGAGTGAATAAAAGAGACAAAAAAGAAAGAGTGAATCAGTAAATGAACAACGGAAAGTAAAAACAAAAAAGAAAAAATAAAGAGAGAGTCTTTTGGCAGGAAGACAAAAATCACGAATATGATAGAGAAAAGTACAAAGAAGACATAAAATAAACAGAAGTTTACAAAAGGCGAATAAACATGGCTGCAGAAATCATGGAAGAAAAGAAAAAACTACAAAAATAACTACATATTTTTAACGAGAAGGACATGATTAGAAACCAATTCAACAATAATAATAATGAGATCCGAAAAAAAAGAGAAAAGAAAATAGGAATGACTAGAGGCCACTGGTAATTGCACTGATTATATTAGCCAATTCCTTATGAGGAAATATTCAGCATTCATTGACTGAGCAATCAGTACTACCATTGAAATTTATAAAATCTTTCACTTTAAAATTTTCTGGAAAATAGATTTTTCAAGTCCAGTAGTTGTTGGCACTCTTTCCAGTATTGATGAGGACTTCGTAACTGTTACTTATTTTTTATGCAGGTTGGATTGACAACATCTCAATTGCGCTATTATTATTTTTTAATTAAATATTATATCCATTTTAACTCTGTCTGTCATTAAAATACCTAAAGTGAGGTGGTTTCTGTTCACTGTTGCAGATTTGGTTTTGTTATTCCGTAGAACTAATTCCCACGGTTCAAAGAAGGATGATCAACAGGCTACACTCACTCAAATACATTTGTAACCATTGATTATTTTAAAAAAATTATAATCGTTTCAACCCAAGCAAGGCAGTAGTACCGCTGCTGCGCAGGGTGTCCCAGTGAAAGGAGAGGAAAGCAAACAAATAGATTTTTTTTTAATCATATCACCCCAAGCAAGGCGATAACGCCACTGATGCGCAGGGGGCTACGTAAGGGTAAAAAGAATGGAAAAGAGAAAGCCGGAAACCGCATCCTAAACAGGAAACAAGGGATGAGCCTCTTCACCTGTTCAATAGATGTGGGTGGAGTGTGAACCGGGCGATAGTTTAGTATGTCTACTCCAATTACTGGGGATTTCGAAGTAAGGATAAAAGAAAGATTGGAGTCAAAGAAATAGAATATGAAAATTGACGTTGCACATGAGCTTTTGAAGATTGTCGGTATGATGAAAGGAATAATACGGAAAAGATATCTACAGCTGGGAAGTGCGAGAAAAATAACTGATGGAGTAAAAGTGACGGTTACCAGTGAAGTAGTATGGTTAAATTTGCTTTGGGCAGGTAACCAGGGAATTAACCTCGTCAGAGCAGAAGCCGTGAAAATATTTGTGGAAAATATAGAGGGAGGTCTCATCACGTAGGCAATAAATTAACTGAAACAGAGCAGCCAGTTCAGGATCGATTATATTGCAGATGCTCCTTTAGATTTTGTCCAGAATCCCTAGATGTATAGCAAGAGCACCCGAAAAGATATGACAACAGTATTTAATGCACGGCTGAATGGTAGGTTTAAAAATGTGCAAGATGGATTCTGACGAAAGAAAATTTCCTGGTCCGCCACAATGACTCAACCATATTAGCAGTACATGTAACTAATGATTCTATGTTGTTATTTCACTTGAGATCAGTTGAAAGTGTGAAGCCGAAAAGGCGCAGTGTATTGCTTTCTGGGAGACTAGAGTGATCCATACTGATGGAAGGTAGAAAACTCCTCTATGATGTTTTAAAGAGAGTTGATTTGATCTGGACCGCATCTAACAGAGATTGGAGGTCTTTTCCAAGATGAGAAGCAAGATTTACTTAGCCCTCTGCAATTTCTTATTTAGACGCATATACATGGTGGTGTCATCTGCAGAGATGCTTACTTAGGAACTGATTACATCAGTTCGATCATTGATAAAGATCAGGGAAAGCATACGACCAAGGTTATAGCCTTGATGGACACACGTATTCACCTGAAAGAATTAGAAGAATGCCCGTTCAAAAGAACATTTATTTAAAAGCTGTTGGATACAAATAGAGTTTATATATTTCTGATCCGACAAGTCTATTCAGAAGCAATTGCTCAGATTTTTAGCTCTGACTGATTTATCATTACTTCCATGGAAAGTGAACGGACGAACTACATTACTTAGTTCCCAGAGGCCTAATCCTCACGACTAGTAACTGGCATAACACTTACATTGTAGCAAATCACTTACGTTCTTTCCGTATTACATCGGCAAAAATTAAGTTAAATTCGAACATTACTTTGTGGAACAGGCTCCTATAAATGTTTTATGAATAATAAAACTTTAATCAGTTCAAGTCTATATTTAACCGTTATCAGCTCCTCTTCTTATATTTAACGTAACACTCTACCTACAATACCCAGGAGCCTTATACAGTTTGAAGCTTACTAAAAAAAATGAAATAGTATATTTTTTATAATATAAACCATTGCTGCGGTTCAGCTAAAACTTGACATCTGACTATCATAAACATGACGTTGAGTATAGTTCAGGTAGCTGATGTTTTTTCAACAGGCAACTGAATAAAAGTGAAATAAATTAGCTGTCAAAAGTCAAGTAAAAGTTTGACAAAACTGGAAATTGAGATCGTTCAGATGTCAGTCAGAAATGACAGAAGAGAGCTGGATTAATGAAAAGACCTGTTATCACTTAGGATCCAATGTCCGACACTATAGAGAAATTCAGAATGGTGAATTAATACATGCTAAACCCAACAAATACTTGAGTACATGGATGAGTTATAAACACTTTAGTTTACGAGATAAGGAAATTAAACAAACAGGCTGGGCTTTTGTCTAACACTGTAAGATGCTAAAAAACCGAAAACACTAACAAAATACATAAATAACTTTGTCCGATTGGGAATAGCATATGAATGACATGCATAGCGTACAAATATTATAAAAATGTCGAGAGTAACATTCATATACGATTGTTTATTTAGATAAGAGTTAAAAAGTGATTTAACGGTGTAGGTCTTAGAAAAGACAAAAATTTATTAGCGCTGATATTGGAGCTGGCGCTACATAATCACTAAGATTTATCAAATAACGTAAACCACTGGAAGACAATGCAGAAACAGCAAACCGCATGAAACAAGAAGCGGATATAATGATATAATCAAAATACTGACTTTCCTCACTACCTTAAACATAGGTTTAGGGAGGAAAATCCCCTCAGTACTGAAAGGATATAAAACAGCTTTTAAGAGAAATAAGACTAAAAGTAAACCGTTCGGAAAAAAGAAAGTTGAATGTTTCATTTTACGAAAATTGCTAACATCATCATTACTACAAGCACCTGATGCGTAAATGCAATTAATGCTGAATTAAAAATAATAATAATAATAATTGCTGTTATTAATGCTGAAGTGGTTCAACATCTCACAGCCCAAGGCCTTTTCTCCACTAAACGGTATGGTTTCCGCTCCACCACGTTTACTGCTGATATGTTAACGACCATCATAGAGTATATATACCAGGCTCTCGATAAGAACAGCAAAGCTGGAGCTATTACACTAGATATCTTCAAAGGTTTTGACAGATTCTGGCATGCTGACTTTCTACGCAAACTATATGTCTATGGTAAAACTGGACGATTGTTTGACCTAATCCAGTCTTTCCTTTCAAATCGCGTCATGAATCTGCTGATCTTGAAAGTACCTCCAATCTGTGGTGGGCTGAGGTAAGAAATGGCTCCTAAATTCTAATAGTTCCAAAACGAAGCTGCTATCATTTAACCACCAAGACAACCATTTCTACTCCACCATCAAAATGGATCAAGCTAGTTTCTTGGAAAACAAAACTAGACGGTTCCTAGGACTAAATATATCAGCCGAACACAAGTGGAATAATTATATTGAAGCCATAGCAATATCTTCTACTCGGAAGGTTGTTTGCCTTTGTAGAGTTACGAAGTTTTTCTCGTGTAAATCCATCTTACATATATATAGATATACTATCTACCTGTGCATTGAATACTGCTGTCACATTTGGTCGAATTCCCCTGCTATCTATCTCGGGGTTCTTGTCAAAATCCAAAGAAAGATTCTGTCATATAATTGATTCCGGCCTGGTAGCTTAATTCTAGTCACTTTCCCAATGACGTAATGTGATTTTCCTCTGTCTCTTCTACAAATACTTTCAAGGCTTCTGCTCTGATGAATATACTCAAGTAGACTATTAAGAAATTGAAATTAACTGCAAGGAATTCATATGAACATCACCCGGTTCCGGTTACAGTGATGAGATGTGTAACAATTTTATTGGATTTTATAATAGACACAGACAGATCAACCAAAGCCAGTAACACATACATCATGATCAAAGACCACAAGAACAGTATAGGCTTTCTTACTGATTTGGTAATCCGTGCAGATTATCATTTATCTTTGAAAATATTCGAGAACGATCAAAATACAAGTATCTTCAAATAGAAATATGAAAGATGAGGGATATGAGGAAAACAATAATTCCAGTTCTAGGTGAGCCTTTCAGATTGATTGAGAATGAATCCGATAGACTCAGAGAAAGAAATTCCTGGTAGTATTGCCTTAAAAAATAGGCTTAAACGTACAGCGTACTTATTAAGAAGAGTTTTATCTTTGATAAATATTTGCGATCTAAATTTTTTGTTTCTTTTTAGTTTTTACAAAGAGGATCATTGGAATATATCATGAAGCAACTTCTGACCTTAGGTATCTGATTGATATCCTAAAGGGAATGGTTATACAACAGAAATCAAAATAATAATAATAATAATAATAATAATAATAAACAAAACACTTCTATGAAGATTACTTAGCACCGGCTACAGAAATAGAAGATGCCACTATTTTATGGGATTACACCACCTACACAGACAGAAAAATTGAAACTAATAGGGCGGATATTATTGTAAAAACAGACTTGCCTACTATATGATATTGTAACATTGTAAGTGTTACTTATGCGCCCACGTTAAAATAGTATCGATACATCATGGATTCGAACCCTGACATCGATGGTTGAAGAATGATTCGATGTGTGAAAATTTTTTTCTTGAGAAGTGGGAAAAAGAAAGAAAGATGTGCAGGTGATAGGTGTGACCGACAGAGAGAGAAGTTAGACACAATGCACTCACGAAATGATATTGATTTATTTGACAATAAATAAACATAAAACAGGTGAGAGGTTTGCGTCACCAAACGGAGAGAACTTTTTCTTTGTCTATCTTGTTTGCATTTCTATTCTCTACTTTTCTCCTCAAAGAAACGAAGATTACCAACTTAAATTTAACGTATCAGCTAGTTTCTAAAAGGACCACCCTCGTGATAAGAAGCATTATAATTAACGCTGGTATATTAATGTGCAAAATCAACAAAACTAACTTCAAGGCTTCAGGCCACCAGACGTTAGAACGAAATCGTAACGGATAATTAAGGCCAGATATTAGATTTTTGTAGAAAAATAACTCAACTTCCAGCCACGTTACTCGCCAGATTGAACGAGTATTAATAAAAAGGCAGTGCGAATTTGAGTGATTGAGGAGACTCACTCGAGACGCGTTCGAGCTAAGACGCAAAAATCTCTTCTTAGGCTAACAGCCTCATCCGCCGTTTCTTAGCAGAGAGAGAAAATGTTGAGGAAGAATAAGGAGACAGTGATTGTCTTACTTTTAGTGATGGTCCGACATAGTAGCAGGCAGTGATTTTTGTGCTTTGAGAAAAAGTTGTGTTGTGTTTTTTAATTTTTTTATTAATACTTTTTTCTCTGTTGCTGTACAAAGAGATACGAATATAATAATTAATTCACATTAACTGGCTTTTGCTGGTGTCTCTTTATTTTTTTTGTCTGCTTTTCCCTATTCCTGATTTGTGCACCCACTCCGCCTCATCATTACAGTTATCGCCGAGTACGACACAAGACGACCGTCCTCCGATCACTTAACTCACCTTGAGAATAGAAATCTTAACGTGACAGGGGGCGGTAAGGGATTCATCAGTCCATCAACACTTACAATCGACAGATCATCAACACCTATAATCACACGGAGACGGAACGGCAGTCGACCCGCTGTAGGCTCAGGTGCAGTTAACTAACAGCCAGTTGACGTATGCATGGTGAGTTTTCACAATATGGCTTGTCCCGCGGTTTGTACCATAGCAACCAAGGAAATTGTTAAACTAACAAAATATAAAGACCTGGAAATTGAAAACGAAAACATGTGGAAATTGAAAAAAAAGAATAGTATCAGTGAGAGTAGATACACTTGGAATGAAAAAATGGAACAAAATGATACATTGAAAGGATCTCTGGAAAACCCAGCTTAAGAGCTATAAAAAGAATTGTCTTGTTACGTTCAGCCCGCACACTAAGGAGACCTTTGTCTACGTAACTATAGGGATATTATGGGAGATAGAAAAAATTATTTATATATGTCAATATATATATATATATATATATATATTATTCGAAGTAGCATGCGTTTTGTCAAATGTAACGGAGTAGGACAATCTAGAAAGTATCCGTAATGGACCGGTACTCGTCGTAGTCGTATGGAGTATGCTTAGCGTAGGTTTATGCAATAGGAGTTCTAATAGGCGTAGTCCTAGTCGTCCCCGACTTATTCTGTATTTATGGCTGACAGCAGCCAATCATATTACTGTGTGGGGGAACCAAAATGTATTCATATGCATTACATCACCTCCAACTGAACTAAATTTTCCCGTGAAATTTAGGTTCAATATTTTCTCTTTTTAGTGTTTGGACATAATTGATTGATTTTTCCCTAAGTCTTTTTCACCTCAATCTGCCCTGCCATGGTGCCGTTTGACACATTGGATCCTCTGTCCTAGAGGTTGAGAATACCTTCATTGACGAATGTCGAGTTGCAGGAAGGGGAATTTCAAATGTGTCATACAGGACATCCATTGGAATTTCTTCGGTATTTTCCGTGACCTTAGTAGTTTGTCTGGGTCACAGTTTATTCCAATATCTTTTGTACCGAGAATTTTCCCCTTTTATGTCATATATAACTTCTCCACTTCTTTTGGTTATTGTTCCTTCTTCCTATGCCTCTTTCCAGCCTTGAAGTTCTTGAAAAAACATTGTCATTTGACTTATACACTTTTGTCATCTGGTTTTCTTTTTTAGCAGTTTTCGTCGCGGGACTAGGCAACAACCTGTCGAACACAGAGCGTATTCTTCTCACAAAAATTAACTCTGCTGGCGATAACCCTGACGTCGTATTCGGGTTTGGCGTGATTCTATATCCTGCCAAAAATTTCTGAATACTTTTTTCATTCGTGTCAGCGCTTTGACATTTCTTCAACGCTCGTTTAAAAATGCCCAAGGATTTTTCAGCCTGTGTATTCGATCTTGAATGATATACGGCATTGTCACCTGATTAATGGACAATGATGAACGCTGACTAAAATTTTAGGAAGACCAAAGCGACTAAAAATTTCATTTTAGTGCGTTTATTGTATTTGTTGCAATTGGATGTCTGCACTTAACAATTTCTGTCCGCTTAGTGAAATTGTCCACAATAATTATTTAATAAGATCCATTTATTGGCCCTGCATAGTCGATATGCACTCGGGTCCATGGAACATCTGTCTTTTGCCATGGTTGAATTTTTACCAGTGGATCCTTTGCTGCCATTTGACATCTTCTCTACTGTTTCACCAAGTTTTCTATGTCTTGTTTCATCCTCGGCCATTAAATATAGCTTCTCATTTAAGATTTCATTCTCGAAATCCCTGGATAGCCAGTGTAAAATTTCAGAAGATGTAGCACTCTATCTACGTATAGTTATACCTGTTTTCAGATTGAAAACGGTGACACACTAATAATTTTTTTTATTTTCTTGATTAACTAGACCTGCTTTTTCATTTTTCTATTGACTCTGATAGTGTTACATAACAGACCCAAAAAGGCATTTTCGTGTCTTTCGTGTCTTACTGTTTCTTCCAATGGTTCCGTATATGCAGGTAACAATGTTGATAAGCCATCGGTGTGACCTAGCCTCTTTGGAGGCATATAATCTATTTTGAAATTATAATTCAATACAATTATACCACTAACGCTGTATTCAATTTGCCGTGTGAGCTGATATATTACCAAATAGCAGTTTGTGGTCTGTTTGCATAATAAATTCTCTTCCGTATAGAAATCTTTGCATTTTTTACAGCCTAGATTATTGCTAAACTCTCTTTTTCTATTTGACTCTTAATTCGTTTTGCGAGCAGTAACGTTCTCGATGTATGTGCTCTTGTTTTCGTAGATCCGTCCTCGAATTTATGAAGAATACAGCACCTCGTCAGTCATAACTGGCATCTGTTGCTAAAATAATTTTCCTCTTCGGATCAAAATACACTAACGATAGACAGCCTTTTATTTTTTTAAAAGCATGTTCGCATTCTTTCGATTTGCGCCCCTTTTCACCAGCTTATTTAATGAAGCTCTCCTATCATACATTTTCGGGATATAAATGCTATGGCAAATTACTAATCGCAAGAACGCCTGCAGTTTAGCCACATTATCAGAAACTGGCATATTTTTTTATAGCTTCAGCCTTTTGGGGATCCGGTTGTCTTCCTGTACTGTCGATGATCTGCCCTAAATATTTTATCTTCTTTAAGAATAACCCGCATTTTTCAGCACTCAGCTTGAACGCGTATTCCGCAGTTCTCAGAAATACTGCTGTAATAGGCGTTTTGTACTGGACCTCGATTTCATTTTTAATCAAAGCATCATCCAAATATGCGATTGCATACACCATACCATCCAACATTGTGTCTATTATTTGCTGGAATAGGCTATGAGCTATCTTCAATCCAAACGGAAAAAGATTTAGTTTAAATATCCATTTATTCGTGTTTATTTTCATGTACTTGAAACAATGTTCACTTACCTTAATCTAAAGGTAAGCCGCCTACAAGACCAACTTTGAAAACACTCTAACCCCTTTTGATTTAGTGAATATATCTTCTGGAAACATTAAAGGGTACGCATAGTCTTTCAAATAGTCATTTAAGCCTGTCGAAAGGTCAGCACACACTCAGATTTTTCGGTTTTTCTTTTTTTATATATGCGCCCAATCAAATTAATCGACTTTTGAAATTACGACAATTTTCTCCAACCTTTCTAATTTATCATTCATTGTGTCTAGTGCCGAAAATGGCACTTTTCTCTTTGGTCTAAAAATTGGTTTCCCATTTTTTTTCAATTCGAAGTTGACTTCTCTTTTTGTCCACAGAACAAGTCCTTCTAAAAATACGCAAGGGAATTCGCTTTTCAAATCTATAAAAAATCTTTCTGTTTTCTTTGGCCTACCTTGTCTATGACGTTAAATTTGTTACAGCAAGCATTTACCGGTAATTCACATAAGTCAAACTATAGGATCCAGTCTAAACCAAAGATGTTTACTGAACAAGGGAGCATATAAACTTTCGATTTGTAAATTTTCTTCATGAACGAAATGTTACATTTTAATTTACCTTTAAAATAAAGTCATTTTCTTGACACTCGCCTAGCAATTCAGGCAGGCTCTGTGACAAATACCAAGAAACAATAGTCTATTTCATCTCAGGATTTTCAATACTTGCCCAAATGAATTGTCACTTTAGAGTGGAGAAATACATACACTAGGCAACGCTGACAGACTTTGAAAAATAAGTAAACAATCACTGGCATGAAAATTACTCAGCACTGTTTAAAGAATTCGAAGATGTCACCATTTTATGGGAGTACACAAGCTACACTGACAGGAACATTAAAGTAAACTGGGCATTAATGTCAAAAACCGAAAAGAATAAACATGCTTCATAATTGATATGGCTTGTTGAGCGTGTTATGGTATAGCATTCAATCATTATTAAAACCTATTAAAGAAAAGAGTTGGAAATTAAAATATAAAATGTAGAAATTATAAACATACTAATACCACTGAGATTATACTTGGCATAATAAAAATCATAAAACATTCATTGAAAGAATACCTGGAAATCCCATCATAGAAATTTATAGAAAATTATCTTGATAAGTACAGCCCCCACACTAAGAAAAACTTTGTCTATGGAACGCTAATGATGTTATGGGAGATAGAAAAACAAAACAATGTAGACATAACAACACACCACTCCCTTCCTTAGGTATTTCCGAATACTTGCTAGGTAGTATGATCATAGCAGAAATGAAAATATTACATTAATAATAAACCAATTGAATATTTTTCCTGCTGTTTGTATCGTCCAAATCCAACTGGTATCGACAGCAATAGTGTAATGGTTTTAGTATAACTTAAAGTACAGCACATAAATAATGATTATATAATTGAAAGAATGTTTAGGACATAATATGCATTTCTAGAGTCTGCATTGCTATTTAGAAAGTTCCTGGAAAATTATGACCAGCAGAAATTGGTGTAGACGTGATTGTAAAGGAGGGAGATTCCCATTAATTAATTTTACTGGTATAATTCTAAAATTAACATTCTTTCTAATGAACTCAATCAATTGATGTAATCTGCATTGTTTAACATTTGATTGAAGACCGTCGAAAATATATGATATATCTGAACATTTATATGACCAACATTTATACTACAATAATCTAGTACCTGTAAAGTGTATTTGTGTGGAATAATATAGAAAATATGAAGAGAATAAAGATAAAATAGAACGCTGTTTCGACCATCCAAATAATTTGTTATAGAGCCGAAAGTCTTCCCTTTATTTTTACGCAATACCTGTTACACCGTAGAGAGAATAGTAAAATTATAACTTCGAAGACATATAATTTTGTAGCACATTTAATTCTCACATGTGGACGAGTGACATATTAGGTTTAATGTAATAATTACTTACATCAGTCGATTTTTACATTTGACAACATTTGATTTTATTTTTTGAGTTGCCGATGATATATTCATTGTCTGATTTGTACAACTTTTTATTCTATTTTTTTAACAATAAATGATAAGCAGTGTAGCTCTAAAATAAGAAAATTTCTCCAGTCAAATGTATATTTATCAAGTATCGCGTAGTACTTTTTACATAGAATAAAGAGCAGACTTCAATTAACAAGAAATAACTAGTTATATAGTAAATGCAAATATGAAGATTCTTCTACAGTTTCGGTGAAAATATACACTACCGGCCATAATTATTAGGCAACCCGAGCGTTTTAAAAAATTATGTATTTCATAATATTTTTAGTATTTATTGCCAAGTAAATAATTGTAAATAAAATTAGAATTGTTTTTTGTTAATACTACACATGTGCATCGAATGAATTTATAAATATTTAATAATTACCTATATTTCAGTTTCATCAATGAAAGAATGAAGTATATGATTCGGACGATTTCATCTTTGCTTCCTTGCCCTAGAAAATTTAGCAAATTAATAATAACAAAAAAAAACACTCTGCTTATATTTAAAGTTATCCACTTGGCAATAAATACTAAAAGTAATATGAAATACATCAATTCTATTAAAAGAATTTGGCGGCCTAATAGTTATAGCCAGTAGTGTACATTGTAAAGTAAGAACAACTGTAGACTGAAAAGCATCTAAGCTATAAGCATTATACTTTGACTATGATTTTACTAAAATATAAGTTTTTAGAAATTTTATTTTTGCCAAGTGTTCAGGAATTGGAATTGGTAAAGTTCATATTTTCAATTCTTTGCAGTCCTCATTAAATACCAAAATCATCCCTGTATAATATGACGCTACTGAATTAAATATCCGTCTGTTATAAATCAAAATTTAGCGAGTTGGTATACCATCACATAAATCAATACGCCTTTAGACCCTAAAGAGGTTAGAAATGACGTCACCAGTTACAAGTCAGGTACACAAAAGAAAATAATGAATTTAATAAAAACATTAAAAAGTAATTGAATCCTTGAGTAATTTGTAAGCTATATCTTGTACAAAACAACATTTCTTATTCTTAGTGAGACATGAACTAAGAGAAATAGATGCTCTACCATTATTTCTTATTGATGAACATATTCTTACAATATATATGCGCAGGTGATACCGTGTTAATGACAAAGAGAAAGAAAGCAACTGTCCGATAGGTTTGGAAAGAAATGCAGGAAGACAGTGAGAAGAGAAAATGTATGGTCGTCAGCTGTTGTGAGCTGCGCATTGTGATTGTAAAAAAAAAGACGTACAAAAATAAAAGTATCTGAATAGAAATTCGACGGCGTGTAGGAATAGCAAAAGTTTCACTCTAGAAAAGAAAAAGAATGTGAAAAAATAAAATATTATCCTTAACAAAATGAGATAACTTTATACATATTATATATTAAGAAAAATGTTGGGGAAATGTATGATAAAGTGGAAAAAGTTATCTCGTCACTCATTTCGTCTTTTAGGTCACCATCGGTCCAAATCTGTTGTTTTAGTGCGACCACATATGCACATGAACGGGGCATGCTGGTGCTGTACAATCTTCTGCTTCTTCTTCTAATATGTGTCTTGTCTTTTCAGGATGTAGAAGATCATGGCCTTCCACCTCTCTCTATACCTGATGGCTCTTAGTAAGTTTTCTCCTGTTACACCACGTAGCCCCGTTCTGTCATTTACCTGCTCAGGTCCTTCAAATATGCTGACCGCTGCGATCCACTGTCTCTTTTTCTCTCTATCTGGCCTGTTATTACCAGATTTTCTAAGCCCTCCTTCCTCTTTTCATGTCTGAGGAACTTTAGTTGTCTTTTCCTGATGCTCAATATCAATTCCCTTTTCGTTTCCATCCTTTCCAAACATCATCATTGCTCACATGCTCGGTCCATGATATCTGCAGCATCCTTCTGTAGAACCATATTTCAGTTGCTATAAGCTTTTCCAAGAACAACAACTGTAATGAATTGCACATTTAACTTCTTCTATTGGTTGTATCTTATCAAGATGGAGTGACCAAGATTTTCCAAATTTTCAATAGCTTTTACTTCATTGTACCTTCATTAATTTTACTCTATCTCTCCCCTTTCCTCCCGACTTCTCTTCACACAGAATGCTAATATACGTGAACCACTGCCAACCCATTTTCTTTTTGAGTTCAATATACTCTGTGAATATCATATTCTCTATGTCAGAATACCTCATTATATTCAAGTAATTCCAGCTGACTTTTGAATATAATATTCCGAATATAATTGTATTTTTGCCTCCGTTATATTTATGACATATATGCTGTTACGCACTCCGTCTATAACCTCCGTCTGAAAACCACTTTTCATTTTCTTTCAATCCCCTTTTATGTTGGAAGGAATTTTGTAGCCTTGAGTACCATGTAGGACCATTAGTAACATCAAGAATCGACATCGTTATAAAGACTACACACAAAAAAGAAAGGAATAGATGTGAGATAATATCATCGACATGGTGAAAAATAGACACATGGCTATGACAAAGTATAGTACAAAATAGAGGACATTGCTCAAAGAAACTATGAATAAATACAAACGAGTTAAAAGCAATGGCACAATGTAAACTGTGCAAAAATATAAATTATGAATAACTACAGAAAAAGAAGATATAGATATAAATAAATGGAACTGACAGGATAAAATACATGCTCATCAACGGGACGTGGAAACAGAAAACTGATATTAGAGAAAGAAAAATATTTCAGAGATTGAACGAATATGATGATGGCAGACTTAGATTATTTGAATATTGGCAAGATTACAGACAAAATGAATAGTGATATGCTCGATAACCTAAAGAGCATATATAAACGAACGTGAATTCCTTTGGACAATCAACTAATGATCCTTACAACAATGCGCATTATCCGAATTCTGACGAACAGAGCTTGCAGCAGATTTAGACCTGAAATAAGACAAGAACACTGCTGATTATTTAAAGGCTGGAATAAGGAATTTATGCTCAGAAGGAGAAAGAGTAATAGAAATGCAAAAATATGTTTTACTATGTTTCATAGACTATGGAAAAGCGTTTAAAAATTTACGTCACAAAACTAATATAAAGCTACCTACCTTGTTAGAATGATCTAGCATCTATGCGGGTAGTAAATTTTCTGAATTCAGTATATATACAAAAAGAGAAAGTCGTATAAGACTTTCATAGCGTGCAAGGCATTTCACTGCCACTGTTGTGCAGGGGGTTTCATAGAGGGGGAAGTGGTGAAAAAGGATAGTTAGATATAGGAAATGTCAGAAGGAGGGTGATAGATGGGTAAGGATACCGAGAATGAGGATTGGGTAGATGGTGAGAGTGTTGGGAGAATAGATGCAAGTTAGTGTGATATGAGGTGTCTATTGACATAACATTTAAACTCCTGGAGATTGTAGCTGTCAGAAAAGCAGGCATGCGAAAGGGAATTGTACAGGCGGGAAGCACGAGAAAAGAAGCTGTTGGAGTAGAAATTGCGGTTACATCTTATGTGTTTTACTGTAAAAGGGCGGGGCCCAGTTGCTAATCTAGTATCTGGTGTAAATTCGTACCTAGGCGGCACCAATGATCTAAGTTCATCGGAGTAGAAGCCGTTGTATGTTGTCAAGAAGCCTGAGAAGAGAAGCAGGGGCACCCGACCAGATGTGACAGCAGTATTCAAAACACGGGCTGATGGTAGATTTATATATGTGCAGGATAGATTCAGACGGGAAAAACTTCCGGGCCCTGCACAGAGAACCGACTTTCATAGCGGCGGATTTGGCAATGGATTCGATATAGTCATTCCATTCGAGGTCCGCTGAGAGTGTAAGGCCAAGGAGGCGTAGTGTTTTACTCTCTGGGAGGCAAGCCTGTACCATACTAATTTTCAGATGCCTCACGTTTTTCTGACAGCTTTGATGATATTTCCCAGGATTTACTGCCATATCGAAAATCAGCCATCACATAGCAATCCAGTGCTAGTTTCTTTGTTTCTACTGAATTTTTTTGTCTCATAATTCTCTGCTCAGTTTCTGGCATTCGTCTTTCGCCATTCCACTTCGTTACCGGATCTCAGTGTCAAACTTTCCGTCTTCAGTTACAACACTACCCAAGTACTTTTGTATGTGCTTGATTTTCGTATCTCCAACCTGGAATTAACATTTTGGGCTACTCCGTTTGCTGATGACCATATACTCGGTTTTCGTGTAATTTGTTTGTAGCCTTTTCTTTCGATTTTCTTAATCTACCTTTTCCGAATGTCTAGCGGAAAGAAAAACATTCCAATGAGGAGATAGCAAAATAAAACAAATAGAACAATTGAAATATCTGGAAATTTTTTTTAACAGAGAGTGGAAAGCGTGACACTAATATCTGAAGTTTCATTGGGATAGAGAAATATGCTTTTCAAAAGTCAGGTAAAGTGTTTAGAAACTAGAACATTTCTATAAACAAAAGCAAGTGTAATGAAATGCTGCCTAAAATGTGACGCTACATCTGCGGTATAAAGGTTGAAGATTAGAAATCTGTAAGCAAAAGCATAAAATGAAGAGAGATGAGATAGCACTGAGTGACACCAGCATAGTTTTCATGTGCTTCAGAAGAGAGAACATTTGCGACGATCTTTATGGTCATATATGAGATAAATGTTTTAGTTATAGTAAAAGCTATATGTAAATCAATGAAATTTCTTCCTGTTGGAGAAGCTATATTGATTGCTAAATACTTGAGATCGACCAAACGAGGTTTTTTAAAACTCAATCCTTAGAAAAATCGAATAAAATGTACCAAGAAAGTAAATGAACACCGATATATGACTTCCACATCCCCGACGGATAACAACAAAGAATAAAGTTACGGACTAAAAATACTTTGAACTCAACACTCAACTTTGTTGTGATTATTTGTGATTAAAATTATAAGTGGTCGCGTGCTAAACTTATGGTGAGTTTCATATGATATTAAAATAACCATTAAGAAACAAGTTTAGTCATGATTAAAGAAGAATTATATTGTCGTAGACCCTGTTAAAGATCCGGCAAGAATAACGCAAAAACAACCAAATAGGAAAATACGAATATATATTAAATACGGAAAGAATACAATACTTGGAAATTGGTTAGTAGGAAATATAATATGAGTTAGTGTGAAGTAATATGGTTAGACCTTCGGCCTTAAAACTCAGACTCGTAATGATCGTTAAGGAATCAGTGTCCCTTAATCGGGCAGCTCTGAGGGGGGCTCTCTTCCAGCTACTCCTTTTCATCTCTTATAAGGGCAGGTATAAGTAATGGTTAGAAGAGTTAATTCAGTCTGTCGGTGATGCCACCATGACATATATAAAGAAAATTAATTTTGTAGATGTCAATTCTATATCATATTCGGTGAAACAAACAAATTAATGATCGAATATATGTGAGGCATGTTTCAGTGTTATTTTCAAATTGGCAGAAAGAATTTACAAACAAATGCAAATTTAGAGTTAATGATGTACTGTCTGTTTATTATAAACAAAATATATGATAAATAAATAAAATAAATATCACAAAATAAATAGATATATGACTTGGAAAATTATTATAGTTTCAGATCCTGAGGTATAACTATTGTATTAATTTTCCCGTCAAAAATATTTGTAACTTAGTTTTGGATTTTTTGTTCTATCAGTTTATGTTTGTAAACATAACATACGTTGTACATTATAGGATGTGCATTGTGGTGGAGTTGGATGTGCGTTGTGGTGCAGTGGATATCGCCTTGGAACGAGAAATCGGGGGTGCCCAGTTCGAATTCCACTTGAATTCCTTACATTCACTTACCCGCAAATACACTTGGCAAAGGTATTATTCTGTCTCTTTCTTCCAGTTATGGGATAAATAACAGGACAGATTGGGTTCTATAGCCGTGGCTGGCAACCAGTCTACAAGAAGAACGCAATGGCAACCTACTGCGGGATAATCTCCTGCTCAGTTAGTCATGTCTCTTTCGAGACGTGATCGCCCAAAGCGTGTATCACGTATGTCACTTAACTGAATATACGTTCTGCACACATAACATTCAATGTTTTAATAATCTTGCTAATAATGTACAGTTTACAAAATCTGGAAAATTTAAAATCTCTTCACATTTCAGTACCTGGACATATGATCTGAAATAGTTTTCCCATTGAAATTGTTGATATGCATACACTTTTGTTTTGCTTTTCAAGAATTAAAAAAATTAAAACAATGAAAAGAGTAAGAATGAAACAAATGGCAGTCTATTGAAGATGGTTTTGCATAGTTTCGAGTTCTTTAAGTAAGAATATTTTCAGATTCGTAGGATTGGCATAGCTACAAAAAAGATGATCTAATACGTGAACGATGGCATGGGAAATGGCATGTTTCACTGGAATTAAGATTAGGTTAAATATTTTTAAAAGAGAATTTGAAAGAGTGCGGCGGGATAATACGTTCCTCTCGATGTAATATTGCGGAAGAAGCTTAAAAAGTTATTTCAGAAGATCGAAATAATGCAAACTTTGAAACAAATTTCTGTTATTTTTCTTTTGATACATTTTTTGGCAATGTTCAGTAGGTTTATATATTGGCATGCCAATATATAAACCTACGTATATATATGCGCATGGTACGCTAAAATATTGCTTTCAGTAATTGCGTTTGTTCAAAATCGTTGATTCGAGTTTCAACGGGCCAAAGGTTATATAAGTTTTCGATTGTCCTTTTCAGATATTTAAGGAATCAATTATTATACTTGCAAAATATATACACTTCAATTCTCAATTATTCATATATATATATATATATATATATATTGATAGAGAAGCAGAACTAATATATGTGTGTGTGTGTGTGTTATTTGTAGTAATAATCATCTGACCCTTGTTAATACAAGAAGATGACTTAAGAATAACGCAGAACTTGATTCACACTCGTAATTCTCATTCAATGTATTATGTTGCTCGGTGATGCTTATTTCAGTATCCAACAAGAAATATTCTAACGGTGTCGGAATCAAGAGCAATGAATAGGAAGAATTGTGTCCGTTTACGTAGTCCTCGTCTTCAACTTAAAGTTCCATGATTCCATGTCTGCGAACTATTTTTCATGAAAAACTTGCATTGCTTTTCATCTTATCGAGACCTTTGTCCTTCAATCCGTCCGTCCATCTCTCTATCTATCAGTTCATCCGTACCTTCTACCTCACTATCTCAACGTCTTTTCTCATTCGATCCCTTATATAACCGGTCGTGGCTATTCAATTAGTATAATTTTGTGAAAAATGCTTTTACACTCGCTGGAACCGTCGATAATTTGATTAGGTCTCTTAGAAACGTAGTCTTGTCGAAATTCACAATAGCCATTCACAGGTGAATGAGAGAGAAACGAGTGGAAGTAAAGTCATAGCGGTAAAACATGGTGGGTGTGTGATGCTGAGAAAGACTGTGAAATACTTGGCGAAAGTGATTTTGAGCAGAACGTGGATTTCTTGAGGAAGAAAAGAAGCGCATCCACATAGATATATTCGGCGGAAAAACGACTTCATAATCAGAAAATATAAGTAGTGTGAATCAGGGTAGAGAATATAGCGAACAAAGGCTGGAAAATAAGTTATAGTTGGAACGCAAAAGCTGAGAAAGAAAAAAGGATGGGAAAACAAAATGTAGAAAGGAATGATAAAGAAAAGAGTGAAGAAGGTAAGAAATTGCGAATAGGGAAGAATAACGACGAATATGAATGGCTTGTTATGAACGTGTGGATAAACTGAGTGAATGGAAAAATAAATTCTATCGCTACTGTTGAATTACTTTCGTATTTGAATGTCTAAATCTTAGTATAGGAGCTCGGTAGAACCATAATTGTCTTCCTCAATCTTTGTATCTACTGCTTTCCATCGTACTTGCATATTTTCGAATTATTGCTTTATTTACGACACACACACACACACACACACATATACATATATAATTATGGGAATATCATTTTCAATTGCACATGCAACTAAACATGTGGTTAAATTTCTTCAATGATTTTTCACATATATCTTTATTGATTTTTGAAATCTCTCTCTCGCTATCTCTTTCTCGTTTGTTATCCTCCCGTATCTCCCAATATATATAAATCTATATAAATAACAAAAAGAAAGAAAGGTTGTGTATCGACAAAAATATGAAAGTAAAAGTTATCGCTTAGAATATTTTACTGAGGATAAAGATTTTAAATTTTTTCCGCCTGAATCTATCCTGCAATTATATAAATCCACCATCCGCCCGTGTATTGAGTACTGCTGCCACATCTGGTCGGGTGCCCCTTCTATTCTCCTCGGGGTTCTTGACAAAATACAGCGAAGAATCTGTAATGTGATTGATACCGACTTGGTCGACCGCCTGCAGTATCTCTCTCACCGGCGGACGTGGCTTCCCTGTGCCTCTTCTATAAATACTTTCATGGCTTCTGCTCTGACGAACTTAAATCACTGGTGCCCCCTAGATGTGAATTTGCACGAGATACGAGATTGGCAACTAGGTCCCACCCTTTTACAGTGAAACCGATGAAATGTAACCGCAATTTCTACTCCAACAGCTTCCTTCCTCGCACTTTTGCGCCTGTGGAATTCCCTACCGCTTGCTTGCTTCCCCGACGGCTACAACCTTCAGGAGTTTAAATGTAAGGTCAATAGAGACCTCCTAACAAACTAACTCACACCCACTCTCTCCAACTCTCTCCCGATGTACATCCTAAGTCGTCTATCACCCTCCTTCTGGCATTTCCTATACCCAATCCCTCTATGTAACCCCCTGCGCTATAGTTGCAGTAGAATGCCTTGCTTGGGGTGACACGATTAAAAAAAACTTTATAATTGTATTACAAATTATCAAGTTTATTAATATGGATGACAATAAATACAATTATACAATCATTTATATCATAGCGAATTAATACAGAAACCTTATTAATAAATAAAATTCAATATTTATTTATTTTATTTCTAATCACAATTTTGCAGCTATTTCTACGAATAGTCAAGGGTCATGAATGTCAAATCTATTGAAGTGTAGATGGAATATGTTTGAGTCACAAAGAAAGAATAAGTAAATAATTATTTATTGTAATTTATTAATCTGTACCTAATTTAACAGTTACATATGTATTTCTCTTTTTTCTCTTTCTCTCTCGACATATATATATCTAGGGACACACACATACAACACACACTAACACACATACATATATTATCACATTGAAATAACACTGTTTGCTATTGACGAACTTAGAAATGTTGTTTATCACAGAATGTATTAGTATCGCAGTGTATGTACCTACACTAGCGACCTTTAGAAAACGCAATCAAAAAAATGAATACTTTTTTACAGGTTCTTTTCGTCTTCTCTAAGAGTTTATCAAGTAAATATTAGAATTTTACTATAGAACACATATTTATGAATAGATTTAGAATTATCGTTATATTTTCAGTACATTATGTTTAAGAAAGCCCATAAATATTCTGCCCTCTTACTTTGAATCTCAAGGTAAACTGTTGAGTATAGACTGTGTTGTAATTTAATGCTTAATAAAAGTTATTTGTGGAATTAATTATATACATATATATATATATATAAAATAATAAAATAATAAAAGTTATTTCTGGAATTATATATATATATATATATATATATATATATATATATATATATATATCAACATGCATTGTGAGCATAGAAGAATCCAAAGGAATATCCTTTACATATAATGGTAGGATAACCCTTTAAGAGAGCTCTAAACATATATGCATATAAACACATAGAGAGCAAATATAAGAAAAATTAAGACAGACACGTTATTTCATGGTGAATCGGAAATATAGGCCTATTTCAGGCGAGCCATCGTCAGCTTCCGTCTTTATTTAACGAAGGATTCTACACGGATCCTTCCGATTCACCATGAAATAACGTGTCTGTCTTAATTTTTCTTATATATATATATATATTAAATCCAAAAATGAAATAGCTTGTTGGTAAAATCACAAAACAAGATTCTATTCATTTAAATATTCTTAATATTAAAAGTAATCCAGATAGAGAGCCCAATACAAATATTATTATCTATTTACAGACCAAATATGAATATTTTTTTACATAAAACTCTGAAAGATACATTCTTTATATGCCCATTTTGGCGATAAATAAATTCACTTTTGAAGCAACGATCAAATTCAAAATTTCATTGCAAATACGAAACAACAATTCACATTACGGAAAGTCACTTAAAATAATTCCATACACAGAAAGTATACATTAAAAGGAAAAAGAAAGTAAGTAAGAACAAATAAAGAGAGGGAAATTTAAGAAAATAAAATTTAAAAATTGTCGTCTAAACATTGTTACTGACATTAGGGAAGAAAGGGAAAAAACAGAGAAAGGGTTTCAAGACTCGATTATAGAGAAAGACTTTCAGGTTACATCTCTATTACAAAATCAAAATTTAACCGTCACACACGAATGGATTTAGGGGAGGAAAGAGTAAAGAAAAATGGGGTAGATAGGAGTAGAGTTAAAGCAGAAAAAAGTATGAAAAATGAAGAAGTGGAAAATCTTCATTACCTATGGTAACGAATGTCGGCTTTAGAAAGTGAAAAGACGAAATAGATACATAAAAAACAGGTGTTAGATTTCTCTTTTTTAGTATTGATATATCCCTTATTCTTAATCTTCTTTTGCATGCGAATGATGCTATTATGTATGTATTATTAACGAGGATATTACTAGTAGGTCCTGGAAGATCTCGTTGCGGATTTAGATGAGATTGGATGAAATTGTAAGTGTAACGTCAATCTTCTCGTCAATTTTGTAATGGTATAGCCAATGTAATTGTTTACAGATTTGGATAGTTGAGGAACACAGTTCTTCAAACGACATATAAAAACGACACTGGTTCACTGCAGTTAATATTATGCAGGTAACTTATTATTATTAGAAATGAGGTTGGTAGTTTTGAATTTTTTTATAACAGATAATTTAGTTTTCTTGTTTGAATTAGTCCTTGTAACATAATTTCAAATACAGATTTAAAAAAACGAAGACATTACTAATAAAAAAGAAGTCCCATACTTAATAACATCAATTGTGAACACAGTAACAATGAGCTTACAAGACTAGATATGTATAAAATTTTAAGATGTTTATTTATAAGTAAATCAAAGATAATTCTGCATAATGGCTAAAAATATAGCCGAAAGCGCTCGAAAGTACAAATGCTTTGCACAATTCTTATGTAATTTTAGTTCCGAACAAAATAAAATATTACACGAACGCATGAAAAATTATATAAAATCTTAATGATAATACATTGACTGTCATTTTCAATGAAACCTCTATAAAAGAGAGTTTATTGCCAAATGCACAATATATATATATATATATATATATATATATATATATATATATATATATATATATATATACTGTTGCATACCTACCTAAATACAGGAATGCGATGTTCTATACGCTTAAATACGTAGACCCTACTGAAACCACCAGTTCATTAGCAGTGTATTTACTTCCTGTAACGTACACTTCTTGTAATTTTTGACATTTATTTATTCTTTAACACAGTTTTGGTCATTATTCGCTCAGTAACCTTTTAGAGTATAACATTGACGACGAAGTTTGAGACGATGAACAAAATACAATATTTTTGTAGCAAAAATTGTGCCGTGGGCCAAAATACATTTTGTCGTCGAAGATTGTGCTGTTAGCAAAATACAAGATTTTTTGGCGTCAAAGATTCCAGCGTTCTTCAAATACAACATAGTAGAAACAAAGATTGTAGCTTTCACCAACACAATGTTTTGGTGACGAAGATTTTTGGAGACAAGATTTTTGGTGGCAAAAATTTTCGCCGACATTAAGAAAAAAGATCACTAACACATTTTTGTGACGAAGTTTATGAGCCGAAACTGAACTGAACATTTGCGGATATTACGTTCCACGAAAATAGTATCAGCAAAAACGCACAAAAAGAAGTTACTAAGTCAAATTTTGTGAACAAATGTTTTCATGTAAAAATTCACCAAGGAACATTGATAAAGAAAAATATAAAACTATAAAGTATTTTTTGGCAAAGGATTTTCACGGATTACATGATATGAACAGTTTGTCGAAACACAATAATCAAAGAAAAAAACTCGATATTATTCCAACTGAAAGCATAACGAAAAAGTACGTGGAATTGAAAATACAATGTGCAAAAAAAAAACGTGAAACGTAGAGAGGATTTCTCAAGGTGAATGTGTTACGTTGAAGTAATTTGCAGAAAATTATTTTTTTTTGTTTGACAGTTGTTGAAAAATTAGAAAAATATATATACTTCTCAAAATGACAAAATGGAGGAGTTTAAAAAAGAGTTAATAGAAAATTTAAATGAACAACAAGAACAACAAAAACACCTTCAACAAATAGTGGAAAATCTTTACAACCAGCATTAATCATGTTTCAAATGTTTTTTCTCAGGAAGCTAGAGTGTAAGCCATAACAGATTTTAATTGCGGGCCTGAAGAAGAGGTAACTTTTGCAATGTATTTCCAAAGATATAAATTGTTCGGACCCAAATCGTTTAGACTAGTTTTGCAGAGATTAGGCGATGTCAAACATCATGAATTATATTCTACCTATTCAGACTGAGTAGTTTCGAAACAAAAATAACTGTTTCATTAAATGTTAAGTCACTTGTTGGGACTTAACATTTAATGAAATAGTTATTATACTTTCGAATCTATTTAGCCTGAAAATGACTCCCAAAAAGGATGGAAACTTATGAATTTACTTGGAAATGACGAGAAAGTTTTCACTATGTTTGCGAGTATTTTGAATAATCGGCGTGTAGAATTCAAGTTGGAAGAACTAAGCGATGAAAACGTCAAATGCTTAATGTTTGCAGAAGGTTTAACGTCTGAGAAAAACACGGAAATCAGAAGGAAGTTTCTGAATAAAATCGAAAACAAACCTAATTTATCTCTGCAAAATGTGGCAAAAGATTTTCTGAGATATATGAACGTTGTGCTGTTTCTTACTTCATTTTCCAAACGCAACTCACATATATATAATACAAATTAATTCACACTACGTGTATCTCAAAAAATACAATTGCGCGGGCATTCACCCATTACCAGAAACCTTTGGGATCAAAAACAAGGACGGCGCATCCAAAAGCTCGGACGTAGTGGAAAGCACACCACGTGGTCAAAAATATGATTTTTTGACCATTCAAGGTTCGACATAAGAAACACACTTTTTGATCGCCTCGGATCTTCAACATCAAAATAAAAGGAAAGCAGAAATTTTCAACGCCAGAGAGAAGAACAGCCACCTCGAAACACACCAAAAGAGCAGGCGGACAGCTTGGAGCACACACACACACAGACACACACACACAGAATTCAGCAGTTCACACAACAGGCAGAATCACGTATCAGTGAACATTATTTAACCCTCTCTTTCTCTCATCTCGATCACAACACATCGTCCTTCCTTTACCTCTCACATTTCCAGTTCCTTTCTTTCTCCCTTTTTTAGAGCTTTACGGGCAAATAACATTCTTGTATAAAAACATAATTCGTTTATTTTTTTCACGAAAATAAACAAAAGTTTATTCCGGGCTTTATTTCATGAACCAAGTTACGCCGAGTCGACTCGTAAATATAATTCCCACTACAACTTTTGACAGGGCTCTAAGATTAAATAAACGGTATGTCACACAACAAAAGTTGCGCAAAAAAATTAAAAGCGTGAATAAAAAACACTAGGCATAACCCCTGCTACACTTATGGATGACTACATCTCCATAATGTTTATCCATATAAAAACAAGGAATGCTTTCATTATGACAAAAAAATCACAAAAATCTCACTGCGAGACGAAAATTAAAAAGCGAATTAAGAATTTCATTTGAGTGCATGACGATAATGAATCTTCAAAGAAGGTGAAAATTTTAAACAAAAATATCTAGCTACAACTTGACACAAGTTCTGATTTAAGCATAATAACTATTTATTATTGGAAGAAAATAGTGAAACAAAAATTAATTTAGAAAAAATAAAATAAATAAGTAAAAATAGTTCGTACTGTCACAGGTGAGAAAATTAAATTCGTAGGCGAATTTATTGCGAATGTAACGTTAAACAAAAACAAAGTTAAAATTAAAAATATTCCCAAAAGGAAAAACCCAAACAAACCTTTTCGTACAGATTGGATGGAAAAAATCAAAATATGGAATTACCCAATCAATGTAATTTTCCAAAGAAACAGAAGCTCTGAAAAAAGAATTAAAAAGGAAATTCCAATATTTTTATTCTGGTGGGCTTGAAAGTTGTAAAAATTTAAAGCAAAATTCGAGCCGAAAGAACGCCTAGAACCAGTCTACGAAAAAAAAAAAAAGAAAGAAAAGAAATGTATTCTTTGTGACGATCAAACAAATAAACCTTAAGCTTGGCATACTTGAAAAATCGGTGTTGTGTCCAAAGCAAAGCGAATAGACTTTGCCGACAATATATATTTAAAATAAGTCGAAAGAGGAACGCATCTGCGGAGATTTTTCCACAGTATTAAACGATATCCTCAAAGAATATAACTACTCATTCTGGGGCCGGAAGATATTTTTGCGCATCTTAGAAGTGGTATGATTTTTTTCCAAAACAGATCTTAGCGACAAATATCTTCAAATTCAAGTCGATGACGAATGTGATTTTTCTTATCATAAATACATGTGGAGGATGCATTTATGTCGTTCCAGCTGTCTTCAAGAAAGTTTTGGACATGATGCTAAGTGGCCTCTAATTCTGAGTCGCACTCATTGGTGATATTTTGCTGGATGTAAGAAAAATGAAGAATATAAGAAAAATGTTTCTGAAGTGATTAAAAGAATTCAGGACTATGGATTCAAGCTTATAGGTGAAAAGTGTGAACACTTTATGGGCAAGGTTACCTTCTTGGCAAAGCTTATTGATAAGAATGGCAGATTAGATCCAACTCGATCTAGTTCTAGTAAATATATTCATGCTCCTGAAAATCTCATCTCCCTATATAGTTATCTAGGATTAGCAAACTTATACAATGTTTATGTGAAAATCAATGTTTATTTTATAAGATTATTTTATAAGACGTAAAGTGCTAAATTAGTTTGTACCATGATATAATAACAATGACTCATCTATGATGAGATAATTATATTTAAGTAACTTATAATTAATTAAATTAAACTAATGCACACATTAGGTGAAAATAAAAATTAAATTTAACAAGTGAATAACTTATTCGATAAAAGGTACTTATTAAAAAAAATCGACCTTTTTTCCAGGTTTCACAAATATATTATCTGTGAGAACGTGTAGATTTAGACTGCATTAGGCCCTATTGACGAGGATTTCAAATTTAGTTTGTATGATAATATTTTATTTCATTTTTTTATTTGTTTACATGATTCAAAATATATGACGCGTGATTGATAACATTTTGTCCGCCTGAAGCATCACGTTGTTGCATGTCTTATTTTAATGTGGACGTGAACAGGCCTTTCAGATATAATAACTATTGTTTCCTATAAAATAATGTACAAAACTAAGAAATCCAAATTTCTTCACCCTTGAATATCTCTATAAATGTCAGTTTCGTGAAAAGCAAACAGAGAACCAAGGCAAATAAACTTTTCGAAAAGTCAAAGTTTCCTTCGCCTTGACGTTATAACTGTTTACTCACTGATTTTGCAATGAATTACCCAGCAGCTTTTGTCAATGATGTTGTGGTAAAAGATGTTGTACCTTCGGCAATAAACAATTGCAAAATCTAGCTGTAACAATATGAAACTACTCATTAGTTTCAGGTGCTGAAAAGAAAGTTGAAATATTTGAAACTTTGGGGATCTTAAAGAACTGTATTAAAGATCAGATTTAAAAACATTATATTACGTATTCTACAATATTTATATAAATATCGGTTCCTCTTTTGCATAATGAATCTTGTTGGGTTTATTTTTATAATATATAAAAATCTGTGACCTCACCATAAAATAGTGTCATTTTTGTAGAGTGATTAATTGGACAACAACAGTGATTAATCAATGTTCTTCTGTCTAACACATTAATTGACAGAAGCTTATTCAATTGAGATTACAGAGCCAAATATTTTCTGGGGTAAAAAACTTATAAATATACCCACCGAATCGTTAAATACAATGACAAACTAATTATAACATTGCTAAAGATTCATTTGTACTGTTATGGTGTTTTTTCTGGTTCGCTTAGATAATAAACGCATAGTTTGCAATAAAATTACATAATTACAAAGGATTAATTTAAAAATTTAAAATAATTAAAGTTTTTGCGTGTTTTTAAAGATCACAATAAGAGAGGAATGCAGATTTCCTTGATTAATTTTATCTTAACGTTAAGAAACTGATTAGAAGGCTAGAAAGAATCAGTTTAAAAAAGAATCAGTATAAAATAAGTAGATATAATATGTCTATATTATTAAATGAAAAAAGTTTGAATAGAGATTTGCTGCACATATATATATATATATAATGTGTGTGTATGAATATATATATATATATATATGTGTGTTTATGTATTTGTGGGTGTTTGTGTGTGAGAAACAGAGAACAGAGAGAGAGAGAGAAAGAGAGAGAGAGAGAGAGAGAGAAATATGAGATAGGAAATTTATCAAACACCTGCCCTTACTATTTCTTGAATAATACAGCTCTAGGGATCTACTGATCCATTATGGTGGAAGTTCTTTTAGCCTAGAAACATATTTAATACTTATAATGTTCACTTATCTTACTTGTATTTTTATGATTATCTATGCTGCGTATGGAAAAATTATTCCAGATGGTTATAGCACGTGATTATTCATTCGCCCAGGTAAGTAGTTGCTTGACTCAATAAGTAAGAGTTCAACAGTTATTTATCCCTTTTAGCATAGCAATTGCGAAAGAATAAAATTTGATTTTCCTATAAGTCAGTAAATATAAGCAAATGCCAAAATCTAACAAATAATATATTTATCAATCCAGTCTTGTATGAAATAATATTGAACTCTGTAGTGAACCTCATGAAAGCAACAACATCATAAATTTCATGTCAAAATTTGAATACACTTTTTGAGGAATCCTATAAATGACTAAAATATATTTTTGCATTGAATGTGTGTACGAATGGTACAAAGAACTTAAATTGTTACTAAGACAAAGCTTGATATCATAGTTATTCCAGGATAATAAGCAATTTCACCAATCATTTTGAATCTTAAACTAAATTGTGTACATTATACATGCGTGCTAATAATAATTCTGTTTAGACACGTGTGTCTACACGTTCAATGCGGTTAGATGAAAATGCTATATTTGTCTAAATTAAACTATTTTTAAATGAACTAATTTTTCACAAACTAAAGACTAAATTGTTTTAAAATAATCATATATACTAAATAGGATTTTACCGCTAACTGCATTGTGCTGCTTTTAAAGCATTGTGAAATCTATTTAGAAATTGAAAGATTGCATGGGGATATTCGCTGTAGCAGTGGAATTAACACGGAACAATAATTATTGCACAGAGTTTAATTTCCAGTGTTGGTTCTAATATTTTATCACTATGGCTGTTTTTACACTTTATATCGAGAGGAGCTAACAGTTGATGAAATTACCTATTCTTATTTTCAGACTATGGTAATTTTTGAGTCGAGTATTTCCAAACTAATCATTTTAAAGAGAGTTCGTAAGTGGGCACCGCTTAATAGACTCTTATGAGATTAATCTTTAGATATAGACATGCGTTTTACGAAGCAAATCTTAGCAATTACCTGTTCACAAGAATTCAACGAATTTTTATCAACGTAACCGGAAAAATGAATGCGTTAGAATGTTATCTAAAAGAGCAATAGAAATGCAGAAGAATCTCTATCTATAGTTTATAGACTACGAAAGGCATCTGACAAAGTACGTCACAAAGACTGGACAGAGATACTCGACAACCTCTACATTTTTAGAAAAGACGTTAAGCTTATCAATAATATCTGTTGGCAGCAAACCACTTACGAATAGGAAGGGAATTCAGCAGGTATACAAAAATAGAAAGAGGCGTAAAACAAGGATGTGTTTTCTCACCTTTTCTATTCAACTTATTCAGTGACACAAATTTGAGAGAAATAAAAACCTTTACCAGGAATGGTCATTAGTAACCACAATCTCAACAATGTAAGATAGGCAGAAGATACAGTGCTGATAGCAGAGAGGAGAAACAATAAAGGATTTCCTGCAGAAGTTAGCAACAGAAAGCGAGAAGAAAGTCAAAGCATAAACTTTAAAAAAAAAACTGAAAATATGGTCATTAGCAAAAAAAAAAAACAAAAAAAAAAACCAAAAAAAAACCAAAAAAGAAAAAACAAAAAAAAAACAAAAAAAACCATAAATGCCAACTACAGGTCGGGTAAACTAAAATAAAACAATAAAGAAATTTGAATACTTGGGACAAATGATGGAAAGCCATGCCAAAGACGCTCTGGCATGGCCAAATACGCATTCAAAAGATGTGTTTCGAATGATAGACGTTCTCTTCAATGATAAAGAAAAGACTTGAAGTAGCAGAAATGTGGTTTTACAGAAGAATGATGAAGACAACATGGATTGAGCACGTGAATAACAGCGATGTGTTGGAGAGAATGGAAAATAAAAGATAACTCATATTTAATATAATGAAGAGACAGATGATATTTCATGGACGTGATGAGGAAGGAGGCCCTGGAAAACCTAGTAATCACAAGACGATTAGAGGGAAAGACAGACGGGGTACAGCAGCCCCAGAAATGCTTGATAAGCCTGAGCAAATGAATGACAGAACGGGGTTTGGCAGAGCTACCGAGAGGAGGTATGTTGAGATTGACAAGAGTCAGGGTCAAGTAGAATTCTATGATCGTCTACATTCTAAAGGGACACAGCACGTGATGAATAATAATAATAATGTTAGTGTTACTGATGTGTTATATAGTAATTCATAAAGTCTTTCTTAACTCACGCATAAGGCCGCAGATGTAAGACAAATTTTGAGGATCAAACTCAGTAATCAGTCGTACTTATTCAAGGAAGAAAAATATGCTGATACTTACATTAAGTCCAAGTGATATACTACAAAAATGCATACATATATTATATAATGCCTTGTCAATAATTGCATATAGACTTACCTATGTAACATCGCATATTGATAAAATAAATTTTCCTCCTACACTATAAACTGTATCCCAGTTGTTAAAATATCGATGTCCACTGTTTAAAATTTAAACGGAAACTTTAGATATGGTTCAATTACTGGAGTCATATTACGGAGAGGTACAAATGTAATCTTCGTTCAATTTTTAACCGTTCAAAAATTACTAGATTGTAGGATTTCGAGAGAATTCGTGGTCATTTTGGATAATATCCCTTTCGTTGTTTAATACAGCGATTCGTATTTTTTTTTAATCATTTCACCCCGAGCAAGGCGGAAATGCCACTGATGTGCAGGGGGCTACATAAATGTAAAAAGATTAATTAGAAAAGAGTGAAGAGTACAAACTAGTTAGAAAGGAACAATAGAAAGCTGGGAAAACAGGTGCGATGACAGATACATAGGTGGAGAGAAGGGGAAGGTTATAAAGCGGTGGGGAGAGAGCTAGAGTCCAGTAGTTAGTAGATGAGTATTGACTTTGCATTTAAATTTCTGGAGGTTGTAGCCGTCAGGAAAGCAAGAATACGGGAGCGAGTTCCACAGGCGGGAAGTGCGAGAGAAGAATCTGTAGGAGTAGAATTGTCGTCTGCATTTGGCTAACCTGACTGTGAATGGGTGGGACCCAGTTGCCAGTCTGGTTGCACGAGTAAACACCTGTTGAGGAGGCATCAGTGACTTAAGTTCGTTTGAGCAGAAGCCATGAAAGTATTTATGGAACAGACAAAGAAAAAGAGGCCACATTTCGACGGTGGGGAAATGGCTGCAGTCGAGCCGACAGATCAGTACCTATCACATTACAGACTCTCCTTTGGAGCCTGTCAAGAACACCTTTGAGGAGAACGCCAGGGGAACCTGACCATAAATGGCAGCAGTACTCCATGCACGGGCGGATGGTTGACTTGTATATATGTAGGATGGATTCAGGTGGAAAAACATCCTGGATCGACATAGTGACCAAACCTTCTTAGCAGTAGATTTTGCTATGGATTCAATATAGTGGTTCCATTTGAGGTCTGAGGACAGGGTAAAGTCCGAGGAAGTGTAGTGTATTACTCTCCGGGAGAATCGCTTGGTCCATGCTTATGGGAGGCAGGAGAGGTTGCCTGTCATGGTTGACAGACAACAGCTTGGTCTTAGATGAATTGAAGTTGACAAGCCACTTCTTGCCCCAGTTCACCACAGAGTGTAGATCCTGCTCAAGGTCAGCAGCGAGATTATGTCTGTCCGCCACGAGAGGTTTCTTACTTGTGCGGGAGTATATTGTAGTGTCATCTGAGTAGATGTCTACTTGGGACTTAGGTCTTAACAAAAGCTGCCTAAACAACATTTTCATACTTGTAGAACAGCTTCTAGTTGGGTATATTATACAGTCAATTCCAAGGTACGACGTGTTATCAGAGAAGCTGTGGATAATAACGCTTCAAATCCGAGTAAATGGCGTACTATCAGTTATAACATTGAGCAAAGAAAGCGTTAGCTTGCAGTATGAAACCTTCAAACCTTACTTTAGCCAGACAGCAGCTGAGATCCTATCACCGTAGGTAACGTACACAAATATGATACAACTTCACTTATATGATAAAAGGAAAAGTATGTATTTGTTTCTACTATTTTAAATTTCCAGTTTCATCACTACTAGTTCATGAATTGTCGCTTTGCTGACTGTAAATGGTTAAATTTCAAATCTAATTTTTTTCCCAATAAAATACTACCTTTATTTGTAAATATCTTCAGTTTTAATACATAATGCTACACAAGCTTTTCCTTTTATGTAAATGTTAAACATCATAATAATGATGTACATTTCAATTTAATTCAAGTAGTATGTGTAAGTTTTGGGCACGCTGTAGATTTTAATTTATCCACAGTCATAAAATACATAAACCCAAAACATTCAACATTCGTTAAATATAAATGTATATGTTATCGAATAATTTCGACAAAACCTTACAATTATTCAGAGACTTAAAAGTTAACCTTTTTATTTGTTTTAAATTTATCATTTTAGTGCTCAGTCGAAATTGTGCAGACAGAAATTGAAAAGGATAAATTTATTCCAACGTCTTATTTGAAAGTCATATAACGTGTGTGCCTGTGTGTGTAAGGTGCGTGTGTATGTCATTCACAATACAACTGAAACACACGCATATACACATTACATAGATTCATACGAGATCATACGCCGAGAATGCGTGACGGACTGTGAAGCAATACTTATTTTTATAATTCAGTTAGTTTGATGTATTTGTTCTGTATATCAATAGATCTGAGGAAGTAGTGTTATTTGCCACAGCTTCTCTTACAACGCGTCGGAACTGGGAAGTGACAGAGGGATGTTTATTGTTGTTTGTACTTGATTGACAGAGATATGCGTTTTCATTGAAATAGTATATAAATACTAAAAGTGAAAAGAAGAAATCGCCAACAACATTACAATTTTCTGTCTTTATCAAGAAGAAATACTTGAAGCAACATAAAATAGTTACATGAAGAGACATCTGAGAGCAGTAGAAATATTTTCCTGTTGATATACGAAGAGAGAAAATCATTGAATGCATGGATTCGATCACAACCACTGAGCATCTTTTCTTATCCTCTTTATAATAATAACTTTGTATATATATATATATATATATATATATAATGAAATTAATCACAGTAAGACAACACTAGTAATTATCGACTAATCATCGGAAAATAATGCTAACTTAACAGTAATTTAAACCGTCTTGTAACCCGGCGAGAACAACCAGCGCACAAGAACAATACGTCTAGTGCCCGTTGGAAAGAAAGAAACCCAAGACGAAGCCTTAACAATAAAGTGCTCTATACGAAAGTAGAGCGTGAATACAATACAAGAAATTTAGAAGTTAGACACCATCTACCGCAGTTTCACACAACGGTTCCTCAAGGTAATCTTTCCCTGAAGAACCGTTGCGTGAAACCGCGGTAGGTGGTGGCTCACTTCTAGATTTCTTGTATTGCATATATATATATATATATATATATATATATATATATATATATATATATATATACTCTTATGAAAAGAATGACAGTATCTAGTCATACAACCACAAACAGCATCGGCTCAGTTCACTCTCTTTAATACCAGTTATTAAATTTTTCTAACAGTTATGAAAGATCTTA